>JARHVA010003772.1:1657500-1835552 GCA_037957365.1 Torreya grandis
AATTAGATGTGAAATCATAGGAAAATACATGGCAATAATATTGGGTCACAGGATGATGGATCCACAAAGTCCATGTTTTGTTCTTAGGCTAATTTTAGTTCACTCCATGAATCTATAGATATATTTGGTTCCACATGTGCCATAATTTGTTGCCCTTGGTATGAGAGAGATCATGATGTCGCAAATTTTGTGGTTTTATTTATGTGTAGACCTAGATGCCTTTTTAGATATTGGTATATCATGGGAAAGTGGTGAAACCCGATGCAATATCATAGGAAAACACTTGGTAATAATTGCCAACCTTTAGGGTGATGGAGTATAACCCTAAGGGAGCCCTATGTTTTTGATATTTCACCTAAACTAATAAAAACTAAAGTAAATCTAATCTAGTGCTCACCAAAGCTTATAGCACAACATGAGAGGTAAGTAAAAAATCAAAATATGTATAAGAGAATCTCAATTAAGCTATGTATGAGTAAGACGCTGATACATGGAATATGAAGAGTAATATTATTTGAATCTAATACTTATGCTACTTCTATCTACTAAAGAGAGGAGCAAAATTTGAGAATACTTACTTGAATGATGAACCCGTTGAGACTCAATCTCTCCTTTGGCCAAAAGGGCTTCACAAGAGGTTGCTGTGGTTTATAAAGATTACTAATAAAGGCCAAAGCATCCAAGACAAATCCACAAGACTAGATTCTCCAAGTAGAAACCTTAAGCTAAGATTCCTCAAGTAGAATGGTGGAAGCGCAGATTGTAAAGAAGCACGAACAAATAATAAATCTTGATTGCATATTGAAATAATGATGAAATGATCTTATATATATAGGTGGATTTGACCCTAAATGCTTTCAAGAATCCCCATCGATAGGGTCAACCCAATCGACCTAGCATAATTTTGGATAATTATTCACTAGGTCATGAGCTAGGTCAGCCAAAGGCCAACTAGTTCCTAAATGAAAATCACCTGAAACTGTATAGGGTTAACCCAGTTGACCTAGTACAACTGACTGATAAAAGGGACTTAAAGTGAGAAAAAGAGGGATGGAAAGTGGAAAAGACTGGAGGAGTGTGCAAAAGAGGAGTAATAGCTTAGGAAATGGTTTTAGGAGATGGTTGGATTGGTAATAATGTGTCAATAAGGGATAATAATCCAGTGAAGCACCAATGGTCTGCCCACCCCTTTCTTGGTGCACCCCTTAAGGCATGCACTCAAAGAGATTGAGTCTTGACGGGTTCCTGTAAGATGTAAAACGTCAGTATTTGATAAAAGTTGAAAATATTATGTGTATACAGGGACCTCATCCTGATTGATGAAGACCCCCCAACTCATGGGGTGGGGGGAACCCTCAGGATCTTCTGCATCCTCTACCTACACCTGTTGCCATGTTCGCTACTGCTACCTAATGGAATCCTTATTGTTTATGTTTTTATCTTTATCTTTTTTGATTGATGTGCACTTGAGTTAATGTAACTATAGTTATTTGGCTGTATGCTGGCCTTTTATGAACTATGCATTTCTCAAGGCTTATTTAATTCGGTTTGATTATTTTTAGGTGTGACTTTGTCACCCATATTTTTCATATGATTAGCAATGTATTATATCTTGTTATATCAATAAAAATGTGTTTTTCAATAAAAAAATATTCCCAACTAAATTCCTTTCTTCATCAAATCTTATTTCTTATTAATTTGAGTTAAATAAATATTGACAAATTTACTAATAATAATATATTATAATAATTTGAGTAAGTATATACTTATATCAAAATTATTTTTGACTAAACTATGATAATTAAAAAGTTCATTTCATTAAAATTATGTAAAGATCAACCTTAACTATCTCCATTTAAAATATTTTAAAAAATTTATATGTTAGAAATGATATGACAAATTATCATCTTCCCTAAATAAATTACACCCCTTTTAATTAAAAATCTCATTAAAACACTCTCAAACCATTTGCAATGCCATGATGCATAATTACTTCTTTTAAACTCATACCAATATATTTTAATACACATTATTGTTGTTCTTTATGGTCATAATTCATGTCACATGGCAAATCAAATCTAATTAATTTTAAATGACATCCAACTCTACAACCTTGAGATCACATGATTAAATAAACTTCGTTACCATTACTGCTAAACTGCAGACTACAATTTTCAAGAACACTAATATACTTCACTAAACTTCACAAAGACAACACCTCATAGACACACCATCATTAGCATAGTTTAACCTAAATCCTACTTGGTTTGGCTTCAGTAGCCAACATATTTAGCACATGATATACGCACTCTTCATATTTAAGACCCCAACATATAAATATAACACCACCACCATGCTTGAGAAATGCTTTATTTTAGACCATTTAATTGGCCTCCTTTTTTACATGTGAGTCAAACTCAATTACATAAGATCCAAATTCATCTCCACCATCACCATTGTCCATACCAAGGCCTGCACCATGCCGAAGACCCTGCTTGGCTTTGCGTGTATAGTTACCTCCCTCCTCTGGTATCCAATCTTTCCAGCTCCTCACTTTTTCTCCATAGATGGGGTACTCACTAGCAGCCTTTTTGGAGATGATTGATTGATCAGTACTGAAAAATACACAATACAAGCACAAATAGTCATATACAAAAGAAAGAAAAACACCCACTCAAATTTTAATGCAAACATTGGAGTATAAGATTAAAACAACCAGATCTGTTTTGCGGCCTCATGATGTTTGTTAGATCTGGATAAAAAAGGATCCAGAGTTTTAGAAGATGAAACACATGCAGTGGTTTCTTTGGATTTCCCCTTGAATATGTCATCATAAAACTCCTCTGTGACATTCCTTCTACGAACAATTTCTGCCATTATATTTTGATTGAGGTCTGGTAAGCCACTCCACAAGCTTGAAAAATCCTGCAAGCTTTTTCTCCGATCTAAATTTTTCCGAGGACCTCCAAATATATCTTGATAATCAGCAGAAGAATCCTTGCAGGGTGAAGTATCTGATCTGCTTGAATGCTTCTTCATTCTACGCAGAGAGCTGGAAGAATCATCCTCTCCTGCCATTTTTGTTATGATTAGGCTTAGTTGTAGAGGATTAAGAAAGGACGAATTATCAAGATAATATGATTATGGAAGAAGCCAAAGGCCAAATCCCTATTTGTAAAGGTGGCCATATATAATTTCTAATGGCTCCAATTTCTATAAAGTGGATTTTTAGAAAGGGGTTAAAAAGTATTTTGGAGAAACATCAAGGGGACATACGTTACGTTATCTGATGTAGATCCATGGGATATGGTGTAACATTTTATCCTAAAATAAGATCTCTTATTTTTTTTTGGTTTCAAACTTATGATCATATTTAATAGATAAACAGTTAAAACTAATTATACTGATAAGTGCATCATGTTTAATAACAATAACAATGATAAATATTGAAACCAAACATAAAAATGATTTAAATTAGAACACAGAACTGAACCAATTTATAGGGTAGTGAAATTTGTAGATAGTAGGCTTACTCATCATTGTAATTTGTTATATGTTTCATATAATTTAATGATTCTATGTAAATGTTGCTTGTTAAAGTATGCAGAATTTTTTTTTGTAAATGAACCTTATTATATATGTAAAATCTTTAATCAATTATATAAGAGGATTGATGGATTTCAAATTGTTACAAACTTGTTATTACAATCTAAACATATATTTATTGATTTGAAATTGTAGAACTTGTCACCAATTGAAATTAGATCTTTGAATGTGATAATGTCAAAACTGTATAACCAATTTTGGTCAATGTCAGGATTGTATGATTGGTTTGTGGTTAATGTGTACAGTTTTAATTAGGACCTATAAACTACAATATATATTTATATTTTTGTTTTTTTGTTATCGCCTTCTACCTCAATTACGTGCTTCCATTTTGAATGATCTCCTAAAATTTGTTAGTTAATTTTTCAAGATTAAAATGGATAAAGGTTTGGATTGGGATTTACGTAGATTAAAGTTAGTACTAGGCCTTCTAATTTCTCAAACCTGTTAAAATATACAAAGAAATTATAAATTGAGAAACATAAAATGTATAACAGAAATAGCACTAACAAATTGTTAAAAGAATTCTCTTAATACAATATAAAATAAAAACTTGATGAATATTTAATGATTAAATTAAGATAATAACTTATTTTATCAGAATTCAAAAATTGACAAAATTAATATATAACTGATTTCTAACATTCAAAACTAAAAAAGATTAGAAAAGAGGAATAAACTAACCCTATTTTAAAGATAACATAAATAACTATATCAAAATTATATAAATAACTTTGATAAATATTAAAACTGTATAACTGTACATGACAACAGAGACAGATAAACATGACAACAGGGACAGATAGATAAATTCAATAATGCCAAATTTAAACTATTCACCTATACACTTGATCAATGTACATAAGGTGTAATTTAAACCTAAAAATTAGAGAAGCTCCAAGCCAAGTAATAATTAAGATGGAGATAGCCCATCTGATATGTTTCGATTTCCAGCTATTTTGGTTTGGATAACGTGTCACTTTGTGGTCCTTTTATGAGATGGTTGACATTGCCTCCAATTTTTATATGAAACTGTTCTTTTGATTCTTACCCAGTTTAATATTTTATGCATTGAAACCTGTATAAATTGGATCATGAATCACTGCAAAATGCATCTTGTTGACCCTAATATATAGATTATTCATTTTGCTCTCTAGATATTGAGCAAAGAAACCACCAATGCGCACATTAGTTTCATTGGAATGCATAAAGAATGGCACTATCAAAAATTGGCTTGAATTTATCGAATGATCATTCAAACGTTATTAATCATAAAGAAAGTTTTTGTATAAAATTCTCTTTATGGAAAGCTTTTTATATAAAACTCTATGTTTTTAAAAAGCTACGTTGACCAATAAAAATTATTATTAGGATAAAAAACATATGAGAGATTATAGAAGTGGATGATTATAGATTATATAAGTTAATATGAAATATAGATTTAAAAAATACATGTAATTTTATTTGTTTATTTTTTTTAATATTATGGACTGTAAAATTATTAAAGATTAAATTTTTATTTATTTATTTATTATTAAATATATTTAAGAGTTGTTAAGGCATTGGCTTTAAGACTCAAGTACCTGGTGGTCAGTGCTGAAAAAATGTAATCATTCAAGGTAGATATATACTGGACAACATCATTGTTGTTTGGGTAGAGATGGAATGGGTCACACATCCAAGCATAAAGCTTTGTTTATCAAAATTGATTTTGAAAAAGCCTATGACATGATTGACTAGTCCTTCATACTTACTATGTTGCAATCTCTTGGTTTTGGTCCTAGGTTTTTTGAGTCTATCTAAACTCTCTTTCAAGATGTTTCTACTAGTCTCACTATCAATAGCCATCAGATGGAGATTTTTGGGCTTTTTCGATCCATTAGTCAAGTCTGCCCATTAGCTCCCTCATTGTATGTCTTAACTATGGAAGGATTTGGCTATCTATTGGGAGACTATGCTTCTAGAGGGTTAGTCAAGGGAATTACCACCGCCCACCCTCCCGACACCCCCTCCCTCCCCCTCGAGTCACCCCAAGACCAACTTCTTAATGGCCACTTTGTAGATGACTCTTTCCTTACTATTCTGGAAGAGGAAATAGTTGTTTAGAACACAATGGATTGCCTTTAGGTTTTCTACTTGGCCTCTGTGTCTAGTATCCAATGGGATAAGACTCAGTGCTATAGGAAATATTATGGTCATGTATCCAACTAACTTGAGGCTTACTAGTGGAAATGGATTGCCCATGGCGAGATGTTTAAATTTTTTGGACATCCCCCTTGACTTTCAAGTGTCCCAGATTGAACTATGGAGCTATGTTGTATTGAGAGTAGAGAGAAAACTATCTTATTGGATCGATAAACCTCTTTTTCTCGCAGGCTAATTTCAAATATGTTCCAAAGATCTTGCTATGACTCACATCTACTACTTTTCTTGTTGAGATCCTTCTAAGGCTACCTTCAAGAAGCTTGAAATGTTATTAAGAGACTTCCTTTGGGCCAATTCAGAAGGCAACATAGGTTTTCACAAAGTTGCTTGGGATATTTGCTGCAAACCTAGAGAGGTTAGTGGGCTATGGATTATTGACATTTCCAAACAGGGAACTTCCCTCTTTTCTAGATGGATCCCTAATACTATCAAAGGGAAAGAAGCATAAAAATTTCTTCTCATGTATTATATCTCCTCAAAGAGTCCTTAAAAATGAGGAGCCTAGAAGACTTTTAGATTTCAAACTCTACTTATTTCTCTTGGTTCCATCAAAATTATAGGAAACTTCATGGCTAAAAGCTTATGGAAGGTCTAGGAGATCGTTAATCCTTGGCTAGTGTGGAATGGGGATGGATTTAGATTTGGCATCCCCATCAATTCTCATTCCTTATGGTGATCCTCAATTGTAGCCATTAATGGGAAGTTCGTGGTTGTGGTTCCTAGAAATAAATACCTTTGGATATTTTGCAAAGGCATCTAAGTCATTAGGGACATCTTGATAAATGATCTAGATCTTAGGCCAAATGGTAAGACTTAAAGGCTAAGTTCAAGCTTAACAACCAAGATTTTGAGTATATTGTTGAGTTCTAGATGGTTGTGCCAAATTATGCCTTGCACAAAATTAGAACTAAAGGCTCTCCCAAATGGTGGAAAGTACTTGACTATATGCACTCCCTTGATTCTATACAAACCTTAGATTGGTTATTAATGACTATCTCCAAATAGTGTGCTTGGAAAAATTGTCAACAAGCATTGAAATCTTACTAGCCATTCCTTGCTTTGGAATAGGAGATTCTAAACTATATAGTCTACAATTGTAGAGCCTAAAAAGGCCACTTTGCTTGGTACAATTTTTATCAAGGTATTTATATGGGTGATATATTGCTCCATATGGGGATCCCATCTCCTAAGTTCCTTGCTTGAGGTCAAACCAAGTCTCTAAAATAGATCTTTTAGTTTTGTGTTAGAGCCCTAGACACTTGGAGATCGATCCACTCCTTTTTTTATCCCTTTAGACCACTTTTTTTAATCAGGCAAGACTATGTTTTTACTCTTTTAAAATAAATTGCATACTTTCATTCAAAAATATATTTAAGAGTTGTAAGAAGAGAACTAATTGTAAAATGGATTCGACCCATGGTTATCAGAAAATGGCTTTACCCTCGTGTTATTATAAAATGGTCTAATAAAGGTATCTCCTCACAAATATATATATATATATATATATATATATATATATATAGTCGAAACAAGGGTTTATAAATTGATCTAAAGCTCTTAAGGAAAAGTATGAGTTTCCTTCTTAGGCAATGAGTTTAAGCACGATAAGATGTGTCACATTTTGATGTGTTGAACGAATGAGAAGGTTAAACTTTAGGTATAATATTAATTAATTATGCAAAAACACAAACCTTGCTAATAATGGGATGAAATTGACAAATAATGAAACAACCTATCAATTGAATAAACAAACCTTAAATATCTCATTATAGTGGAGCATTATTAGAGGTTTTATAACATTTTTTAGATTATTGAGAGGATAATTTTAAAGAAGAAAATTTATGGATGGTTAGATACAACAAACTTAAATTTAAAGACTATACTAGTTTTAGAAACAAACATTTAATAGTTGATTATATTTTTCATTTTATAAATATTGTTAGAAATTATTATCATAATAAAAATGATTTATTGTCTTACTATGTCTATTTTAGAAAATATTTTGATATCATCCCCAGGGGAAGTATTTTAAAATAGATGTAAAACTTAGGAATTTCCTTTGAACTTTATACTGTGGTATATAAATGTCCTTACACTCGTGTATTTTCTCTTATTATCATAACGCCAAGTGGCAAGCTTTTCCAACTTCTTGCAACAATATATATGATTCAATATGTCAAAAATTTCTCCTAGTGTTTGTGTATCACAAGCCCCAAAACTGCCACACCATGATACACAAAATCTAGGTCAACCTATAACTTGCTTTCTATATATGGTTGTTATCTGTGAGACTCACTCACCTTAGAGGTGACCTTGATCTTTCCCTCACTCACTCTATAGAGTTATCTCTTATGATCTATGTCTCTATCTTGTCCAACCACTCATGAAGTTCTATAATGTCCTTTGTCTCACAACACCTAAATTGATCTTTGTTGTGTCATCCCTTGCCCCTAGATCGTTAGCCTCATATGGAGTGAGGATTTTTATAGTGATGCCCTAATCACTATCAACTAGTAGTTGATGTGTGTTTTATCTCATACAATCATGTTCACTTGAAGAGGATCCTCCTGCTCTCTTCACCCCAATGCCCTGTGCTCCAAAAAATGCTTCATCAAGATCTCTCTCACCACAAGACTTGTCCATGATGCAACCTAACCTACATACCAAGTGAAATATGTCAACTACATATTATATTTTTTTTAGGATAAGAAGGCATCATTATGAAAATTTATCATATTATTTCCTTGATCTCTGTTAGGATAACGTGAGGTGTTCATCCTACAATTCCTTGTGATTTGAGGCCCAGATCCTAATAGTGTTTCATACACATATTTGGGGCACAAATGGTCTTTGTACTTGATCTTGCGAGACTTACCTGTCTAAAATATATGGTTGGCCTGGTTGGACCCTATCCTCCCACCCCCTAGGTTCCCCCTACTAAGTTGTTTCCAACCTCCTCTCTATATTAGGGTCACTGGATCTAGATGTACGTAAGCCTTATATGGTCCATGTAGTTACGTGGCACATAAAAATTGATCTATTTCATCTCCCTCATCCTATATAGATTTTACATATAGGTGCTGGATGTATGTGGCCTTCATTCCATCCCCAAACTTAGTTGTCTATGCTAAGCCTATGCCTTTTTATCTCATTGCCCAAGTGGCATTTATTGGTATAACTATGTAAATTTCTACACCAACCACTGCTCTCGATTGGCATGAGGAAGTCTCTCATACACCCAAGCTAGTATGAGTATGGTGAATGTAATCCCTCCTAAGCCATGTTGTCATACTCAATCTCGTTAATAGTACAACTCTCCATGGATGAACGCACCCTAGGAAAGTGTTTCCCCTCTCTCTACCCATTGTACCATCATGATTAAGTATAATGGCGTTGTGACCATCATAACCTCAATTCTTTATAATAAACAAATACCCTCTTTATCCTAAACGAATATAGAAAATTTATTTTCACAAAACATTTGAAGTCTAGTTCATACTTTAAAGTTCAATTCAAAACATGGGAGTCTAATTTGAAATAAAATTAAAATCACAAATTATACCATAATTACATTATGAAAATCCTAAGTTTCACATTAAAATAATCCAAGCTTAACATTATACTTGGTGGCCTCCTTTCATATTATCCCATTCCTAAGCATGCCCCATGATCACATGCACTTTATTATTAATCAAAACCCAAGGGATTATATTTAAACAAAACAATGTGCTGTCACCTATCCTTAATTAACCTAGATCCTAAGGCCTCACATTATCTATAATATTCATGGCCACCTTAGCCAAACCAAAGTTTTAAAACATATATCCAAAGCTTAAGTTCACCGTGGCCTCACACTTAATATATTTGTGACCTTGTGAGCCCCCCAGTGACAAACACGACTAATTATTAATCACAGAACATAAACTCAACACGTCCGCATTCAAAACAAAACCAATTCCATGACTCTCCTATGACCGTCTGTCTCATGGCCTATAGGAGATCGACATATGTCCTTTGTTTGATCCCATTTTCTCATTAATGTTTTATGTGAAAAGTGTGATCACATGTATTGTTTAATAGAAAAGGCTAAGTGATTGCTTTGTTTATTTACAGAGGTTAAATAAAATTTATTTTTTTAAGTATGAACTTTGGGATCCCATGGCGAATAAGAGAAGGCCACATGTTGCATTATGATTGACCTTGATGATGCATAGAAAGTATAAAAGAATTTGTGGATGGCCACGTTATTCCATGAACTTAAAAGTTAAAATTTACATGCACGTAATTGTCACCAATCCAAACCAAAATAATAAATTTGTGGCCGTGTGATGATGCCATATAGATGATGAGGATTTCTCGTTTATACTATCTTAAATTTGATAGCCATCACTACTCATCAAATTATCATAGTTTCACAAATTTAAAAATAATTCACAATGATTTTTCAATAAATTATACAAAGGTTTTTCAATATCAAATTTATATTCAATTTCGTAAGTACAATAAGGAAAGTCATAAGGCGAACTTCATTTTGGGGTATACGTCATAATATAAATTGAAATAAACATCAAATATTTTCTTAGAGAATATGTCAGAACGTGCAAAAATTAGGTTCAAAGTGAACCTATAAAACTTCACATGTGATAAATGTGAATGAATTGATCATTGATAATTGATATAGGCCACAAGAAATATCCTATTCTGATCATTTTTTTGCATCAAATTTGAAAATGAGTCCGATAAATTTCTCAAATAATTTTGAAGATGACATAATAAACAAAATAGAAATAAATAACACGCAACATAGATCTGAAAGAACTCAAGTTGGAGATAAACAACAATGATCATTCAATTAAAAATCACTACGGTCCAAATTAAAAGTGACCACAATCGGGAGTTAGTTTTACATGGAGATGGGCACAAAGAACAAGGGCAAACAAAATATGCAACATGTGGTAAGGGAATATTAAATTAATAAATTTAAAATTAAGTGGCATCTCAAAGTCTTTTTTACTGGAAAAAAAAGACATGTTCAACTAGATTTAAATTGAATATAATTTTTCAAAAATCTCTTTGTAAATTAGATGATTTGTTTTAAATTTAGATTTATTTTTAGTTGTTTTAAAATAGATTTATTATTGGAACATTTTAGATGATTTTATTATCAAAAATAATAAATCAAAGATTATACAATAAAGCGATTGGTTAAAACACGATACTTGCTGTCACAACCCCTTTTTTGACTAGGCAAAACCAAGCAAAAACAAATAAAAATAAATAGAATAAATTTAAATTTACTCTATTTAAAATAAGTGATCACATGCAAATGCTTTTTCAAAAAACGAAGTAGTGACCATCAAACTATCATAAATATTTTATATTTTGATAATTTTATTTATAAAGACTTTGAGAGATTGTCCACTTAAAAATTGCTATGGATATATTTTGATTTTGTTAGTTTTTAGATTTCTCAAACTTCAGATTAATGTTGTATTTTATTAATTTTTAGCGATCATTGAATTATATTTAATTCTTATTATGAGTAGGTTGGATTGAGTATTTTTTCTAGTTTAATCATTTATATAGTTAATCTTTGATCTTTGATTACTATAGAGGGATGTGAAAGTATTTTATTTTCTACAATGAACTCTGATATTTATCAAATTTTTATAGTTAAATATCAATTTTTTTTTCAAAAAGATGTTAAAATTTAATCATAATTGGTTAATCCTTAAACTCTCACATTGTTTCAAGTGAAATTTACATGAATATTATATTTGATTAATTATGGTAATTTTTGTAGCGAATCTCAAAAAGTGTTTACTTTAGGGAAATATTATTTTAGTGGCAATATGAATCTTCCTTTTTGACCTCCCATTCCTTCTCTTTTAAAAAAACATTATGATGTTCAATTTAATGTAACATAATGTAATTATAAATATCTATTGTTTGGTTACTTTTAGGTGTTATTAGGAAGTCACTTAGTAAAACACACATAAATTTTAGAGATAAGTCTAAAACCACATTATTTATCATACTATTCTACCACAAATACATAAGAAAATTACAACCTATAACTCATGCATTATACTAAATCACCAGAAGTCCAAAAAAAAAAAGCATAAACCCATCACCTATTGGAACATATTCAAAAACTTTCCTTAAAAAAATGAGAATGTCGTTTAATCTTGCCTACAGTACACATCTAACCTAAGATCACTCTTACTATCACTAACCTAAGCTATAGGATGCATGCTAAGCGACGTGCTATCATCACTCAAGTGTGTGTTGGTCCTTGTGGTTGGCCCATCGAGAAACTAACATTCACCTCCCACATTTTGTACTGCTTATGTTTGCAATATCTGCCCTATTGGTGTCATTTGGAGAGAGAATGTACATAATATAGCAAACACACAATCTCTAGGTCAAAAATTGGCTCAAAGATGTGGTGATCTGGATCTCAGGTCAGTACTAGTACATTCAAAAAATCTCACTGAATCATGTTGAGGCTGCATATGTTAGTATCCATAAGGTCACATATATCAGTGTGACTTGGTTTGTTGGAGATATTGCATCTGCCTCTACTGCAAGCTAGTTTGGGAATCACTCTCGGTCCTCAACTTATATGTGAATCTGGGTTGTATGTTGTGCCAAGGGATCCTTTAGATGCTTTGTTGGATGTGGGTCTTCTCATCGACCTTTATTTCCTCGTGTCTTCATCAAAACATCACATTTTCATGTTAGTCTCATGAAATGGATAAAAACAACTAAGTAAAATTATATTTTTTTCAAGTTTATAATGGTTTCTAGCTTTCTATAGCCATGTCGTTACTAAGATAAAAATCTCTAGGGCTTGTCCTTTCTCACTCCCTATGTAGCAACTTCATGAGAAATCATAGTAAATATGACTACCACATCATTAAAGAAATTTTGGTGCTTATTTTGATGAAGTCAATCACCAAATTTCATTAAACCAAGCTAAAATTCCCATGGTTGGCCATTATTTAGTGCTAGATTGAAAATTTGTGAAGCTTTGAGATCGAGGGGTAGCTCTAATCACTACAAGATCTCCAATTGTTACTCTCGCATGAAATGGGTTATTTGGGCTCTAGTTTCATAAGTCTCACCATGAAAATGAAATCAAAATTAGATTTTTGGTTGTATTTAACTATTGAAATCAAAATTAATTTATGCAAACTTAATTTTGGAATATTCTTATGTTGCACTTCATAGCGTTTAACATTGGTGATTTGGATAACTTGAGTTGCTAAGTGGTAAGTTGTTTATTTAGGATAAGGTTAGCAATGACATTGGGAATAAGTGAAGGGGTCCATGATATATTGATTATGTGAAGCATTATATTATGATCTTTAGTGTTGAGTCTAGTGTGCATTTAATCATTGTTAGTGGGTTGTTCGAGAATTTAATGTAATTGGTTAGATTATGTGTCTATATAAGTACACTTCCTACATTTACAAACACATTCTATTATAGATTGATAAAAATATTATTAAATTAACATTGCAAGGAGTACTAAAAATAATTATATGTGTAGATCTAATGATGATTATTGGAGTTGAAACTTTTGGAATCACATTATGGTGGTGGATTGGTGTTTGTAAGCTTAAACACATTTGTGAGGTTGAGTATGTTTCTATTGAGGGGTTTTATCATTGGGGATCAGTCTGTGTGTTTTTATGTGTATGTTATATGTTAGATTTGGCTATGTAAAATATATCCTTTTTTATTTATAAAGAGTAATTTGTTATTCTGATGCATTAGTTATCTATAGGTTGCATAGTTTGAGGCATATTTTTGTTGAGACCCATAATGGTTGCTACATCATTTGGTTTCAGAACAAGGAAACAAATTTTGGGTTGAGAGATCAAGTTTTTTTTCTATGTACTCTTTGTGAAGGTGTAGAAAATAGAGGAGTGCACAATAAAGATCTATGTAGGATTTTGAGTGGCATACCAATATCTCTTAAGGTGAAAAATTAGTATGATCTACATAGGTTTGTGAAAAGCACAATAGTAGATCTAAAGGTTATAAAAATTCAATATGCCTCTAAGAAGAGTAGAGTTATTAGGAATAATAGTTGTGAATATGAATGGAAGACTATATTAGATTACAAAAATGTTACTAGTTATCCATACAAGGTTGGTTGCAATAGAGGAATATATAAGAAAAATATTCATCTTGAGGGATGATGTGAGCAATGCAGAGGTTAAATCACAAAGGGTGAGGATGAAGAATGAGATCCAACATGAGAGAGATTAGATGAGGGAGAACAAAGGCTTATCAAATCTATTTTCAAGATTGGAAGAGGAACATATTTAAATGAAGGTTTCATGTTTTACTAGAACATTGAACCAATAAGAGTTATTAGATTGGATCACATAGGTGTAGGAATAGTTTGAATTTTATGAAGTAGTGGATGAGTGCAAGATAAAGGTCATGTAAAAAAGTTGAAGGGACACACAACTTTGTGTTGGAAGGATGTACAAATTGAGAGAAATGGCATTGGGTAAATAAAAAATTGCCTTTTGAGAAAAGATATTTGAAGAATTGAAAGGAAAGTTTATACCTAAAGATTATTAGCTAGATATATTGAAGAGGTTTCAAAATCTGTGACAAAAAGAACGGAGTGTAAAAGAGTAACAAAAGAGTTTTACAATATCACTATCTAGGCTCATTATAGTGAGATGGATCAAGAGAAGGTATCCTGATATATTAATGGACTGAAATGGGTCATCCAAGATGAGATTAGCAAACAATGGAAGAATTGTATTAGTATGAGCTAAAAGTGAAATAAAACTTGGAATGTAGAAAATGTATGATAAGAGGTAAAGTGAAGGTTGGCAGTAAAAAATAACTTTGGATGTAGAAGAGTGATGAATATGTAAGCATTATGTAATCATTGCAAATGGGATATGAGAGGTGGCAAAGGAAGAGGTGGAAGGTTCAATGGAACATGTTTTAAATTTGGGTAAGTAGGACATTGTGTATATGAGTGCCCTCATGGGCATGTTGATGGTGGAACAAGAGTAAGTGGTGGTGTGTAAGTACTATAAATGAAAGAAGATACCATGAAACATCATGTAGAAGGGCCTTAACGTAGAGCATAAAGTTTATTGGTAGCATGTATAATATTCAAGGTCACTAGAAAAAGTGAAGACGTGAAACAACATAGACATGTTTTCCATAAAAGATGTAGGAAGAGAGGTCAATGTTTTACAGCTATGGAAGATAGTGGGATAAAGGATAATTTGGTATCCATGGATATGGTGTGAAAGTTGGGATTGGTGAAAAAGATGCATCCAAGGACATATAGAGTGGTGTTTTTTTGTAGAAGGTCAAGATAATTTTGTGCAGGAGCAATGCGAAGTGGAGATGAAGATCAATAACTACATGGTTAAATTTAAGTGCAATGTGTTAGACATGGATGCATGTCATGTTTTGTAATGGAGGTCATAGAAGTATGATCATAAGATATTATTTAATAGAAGAGAAAATATAGTGTGATTGAGGAAGGATAGATGAGTTCATATCCTAAATCCACTTAATGTATAAAATGGAGAGGACGCACATAAAAATCATTTGGTTATTCATAGTAACAAGGAAAAATTGCATGTGGAGAAAATATAGTGTGAGTGAGGAAGGATGGATGAGTTCATATCATAAATCCCTTGAAGGTATAAAAAAGAGAGGATGCACACCAAAGTCATTTGGTTGTTCATATTATCAAGGAAAACTTGTAGATGCATAGTGACACCGCACAAAGGAAAGATAGTGGTGACATGAAAATAAGGAGTAATACTACACATAGAAAGCTAAATGAGATTTTGAACCATAAAAAAGATAATATAAATGGGAAATGTCACAACAAATATGTGAAAGAGTGGATTGTGGAATGTAGACATAAGAAGTTGACCTAGGGAGAATAGGAGATTACACAGTAGTGAACTGAAGGGTTTTTGGAGGAGGAGGTCAATTTATAACTTGGCTCATATACCAAAATAATTATAAGGCAAGAGTCATATTTCATGGAGAAAAGGTGTACCAATGCCTTTGGATGGGTTTGAAATAGTGGGTTTACAACATAGCTAAAGAGTGTGAGAACTATGATTATGTAGTTTCTTTCTTACCCAAGTGTATAATGTAGGAGCATCTGAGTCCATTGTCATCTTGCATCAACCAAAAACATGAGTAAGTTGTTATTCTGATGTGCTAATTATTTGTGGGTTGTATGGTCTGAGGCATATATTTATTAGGATCCTTAATTGTGGCTGCATTAGATAATGCATCTGCTTATACATGGAACAAGTCTAAGAATCACTCATAATACGTCATCTGCATGTGAACGAGAGTGTATATTATCCTAGATGATAATATTTATACTCTATAGTAAGTGGATTTACTCTTCCACTTCCCACTCCTCATGTTTGTCACAATAACACATTTTCATGTTAATATCATGAAATAACTAAAAAGCTAAGTAAAATTACATTTTTTTCAATATTTACAGCCACTTTGTGAGTTTTCATAGAAACCTAGGGTGTCATCACTACTAAGAAAAAATCCTTAGGGCTTGTCTTTTCTCCCTCTTTGCTCAGTGGCCTCATGAGCGGTCATAGTAAAAATTAAAACCTTATTTCCTTTGACATTTTAGAACCTATTTTGATCAAATCCATTACTTAATTTCATCAAAATGAGCTAAAATGCTCATGTCTAGCCAACTTTAGTGCTGAACTCAAATTTTTTTAAGTTTTGAGTTTGGATGCTTACTTGGACCATTATGGCATAGTTTCAATCACTATAGGGTCTATGGTTATTTCTCCCACATGAAGTAGAGTTTTCTAAGCTTTAGTTTCATAAGTCTCACGATGAAAGTGAAATCAAAATTAGGTTATTTGTTTTATTTAATCATTGACTTGCCTTTCATCTTTTTTAGGCCCCTATTTGATTTGAATCTATTATTTACCCGGCAATCATGAAAAATCATGTCTAGGCTTTTATCCTATTCCAAACATAATAATAGAGTCAATTTCTCCTTTCAAGGCCCATAGGTGCCCCTTTTAGCCACTATCAACTTTTGTGGATTGAGTTACATTATGTTTTGGCACTCTTTTGGAGCCATGTAACATCCCCATAGGTGTGTCATCTTTTTTATACCTCCACTCAGTTTATAGGTGGTCGACCAGCCTCATCCCTAGCTCTTACACTATTCTACATGTTGATGCCCCAAACTGCTTATTTTGGGTTATTAAAGGACTTGTCAAACTCAATTTTCATGCTTGCCACTTCAAATTTATCTCTCACTCAATGAATTTTATCTCTTGTTGGATTTAAGGTTTATCTCATACAAGTTCTCTTCTTTGTAGAACTCTTTCTCAAGTTTCAAGGCCTTTCTCATCCTTACCCCCTATTTTGGGCACCTTTGGGTAGAATTTGTTTCTCTATTTCCTTACGTCATTAGTCGCACTATTATTTTACCTTTTTATTAATTTATGTGATCTAATAAGATATAAATTTTGTACTATTCATATTTTTTAATGTATTAAAATAAAACATTGATCTCAATGCTAAAAAAGAATGTGATTTAACAATTCTACTTACTATTTATGGAAAGCACTAAATGGATTTTTATACTTATCTTTTTATTATTCTATGTAGGACTAGACTATATACAAGTGGTTGAAAATACTATAAAATTGAATAGAAGTCACTCAGATCAGGAACATGATTGTCCATATTTTCCTAGACGAGTCCATTAGGATTTAGACTCCGAATTAGCATGAAGGTTTTTATTTTTTGTAGATTAACCCTATGAATTTGTGCTTCACCATTTTGGCATAGGTTGCAACACCTACATGAAAATTATCTTCCTCTATGATATTAGGTGCTTGCTATGTGTGTAAATCTATAAAATTATCTCCTTCACTTAGAAACCCTTGTTCCACTTTTGACACTAGGCTTAGGATTGAAAAATGGTAAGAGATATGGGTTGAGATAATCTCAGCCACTCTTAAATTAATGCCTACACACTACCTACCTATACAAAAATGTGAATAAGGAATTAAAACCACACGTAGTTTTCCTTGTTAGGTGTATGTGTGTGCAATGGTTCTCATTTTATGAATGCAACAAGCAATCTAGATTTTGACACTTGATAATGAAAAACTTGGCTTGTATTAGGTACTTTAGACTTGGCCAAGACTTAATCATTGTGACTTATTTATGATTTGAGAAGTTTAGGGCAGTCCCTCTTAATGTGAAGATGTGTATAAATGTTTTTTTGAAGAGTGCTATATTGTGAAATACTATTAGACCTATTGTATATTTATATGGGACTCTTTGTGTAATTTATCATTCCACCAATATGTGACATGTATAGTTTGACTCATAAAGATAATTTGAATTTTAAAAATGACCATTTTTTGGTGCAGGGATAGGTCCATCAAAGTTGGAGAACTCTAGAATTACACATGCATCTGAATCTAATAGACTCATCTGAAAGGTAGGCATAATGATATGATGATATATGATCCATAAACTAGGTGGAGATTCCATGCTAAATTTCATAAACACTAATCCTATAGACTCCTAACAACTCATTGATTACTTAAATAACTATTTGCTTGTTAATTTACTTAAAGTAGTCAATGAATGTGATTTATAAATGAATTACGAGTGTTACATACTGAAAATAATACAAGAACATTGAAATTAGATAAATAAATTAGAGATAAAATGGAATTGAAAGAAATACCATATTACCCTAGACAAACTCAAATCGAGAAACCTCCAACAAAAATGAGGGATATCCTCCTTATTCCATTATTTCATACTACAATTACAAGCTTATTATATTCTTGAGGTCTTCATGAACATACTTTACATTACAATATGTTCAAACACTCATATGTTTTGCAACTTGCTCACTTGTTCTTTCTTTTCCACACTCTAATTCAAAAAACCACATACAATTAAGAAGATTTTGTTAAAAATATCTCCTATGATTTCAAAGACCCTCTCCATATATTTATATACAACTTAGGCACCAAAGGGAGCCCAAAAAAGTAGTCCAAAAGACTCAAAAGATGAAGAGGAACCATCTATAGCTATTTCTCTCATCATTCTTTGTCTCCTTACAAAATCACCATAATTTACAATCCAAAACCATTGGAGTGGTTATAAAACCACCAGGATGGTTACATAACTTGCAATGAAGATTAAAAATGAAGGACCCCCTCCTTATTCCACTATTTCATACTACAATTACAAGCTTACTGTCTTTTTGAGGCCTTCATGAACATACTTTACATTACAATATGTCCAAACAATCATATGCTTTGCAACTTGCTCACTTGTTCCTTCTTTTCCACACTCTAATTCGGAAAAACCACATATAACCTAGAAGATTTTGCTAAAAATCTTTCCTATACTTTTAAAGACCCTCTCCATATATTTATATACAACTTAGGCACCAAAGGGAGCTTGAAACGGAAGCCCAAAAGACTCAGAAGATGAAAAGGAACTATTTATAGCTGTTTCTTACATCATTCTTTATATCCTTACAAAACCATCAAAATTTTTAGTCCAAAACCACTAGAGCATTTACAAAACCATCATGGTGGTTACATAACTGTCAATGAAGATTAAAAACTACCAAGGTGGTTTTATCACCAAGTAAAATACACAAACTTTTAGAGGCCATAAATTTCACATACAAACTCTAATTGCATGTTGTTATTTTTTAAATTGCATAAGTTTTAGAGAGGAACACACATATGTAATTAAATTGTACTTTTGAAGAGATATTCATATTGTTTTAGTCTTTACAACAAAACCTATGTATTTAAGGTCATAGAGTGTCGAAACTTCTTCTTGAACTCTATCAATGGTTACAACTAACAAAGAACAATAAAAAGAGTGTTTCGAGTTACACATTATGCAATGAGAATAGAGAATTAGTTAACCCATGTGGCTAATATTTACTGATCTGAAATTTAGATCATACCTCCATAGTTTTAAGGTTTTTGGTCCCCAAAAGCTTAGGAGCTCATACACTGAGAAAATTTCTTTCCCCTTCTTTGAATGCCCTTTGTATTTTCTTTAAAATTTCACTTCCAACTCAATTTTGCAATTCTCTTGCTCTCCCCTTATTGACATTTTTTCCTTCTTTTGTAGTAACATTTTTGTCCTACTCCTCTTAGCTAATAGGAGCAAGGAACACTTTAGAAGATAAAAAATACCTTCTTTGTTACACATGGAAGGCTCAAAGCAATGTCAGTTTTCAAAATAAAAAGGAGTAATTTCCAATTCTAAAAACATTCTTTCTTAAGATTCCTGTTGTTACCTTCGAATTATTTCCTTCTTTGGAAGAGTATTTTACCAAGCTTAATTAATGCTTATCCTTTGTGAACTCATATGTTCACCTTTTCATATCCCTTGGATGGTTAGTACATCAAAGAATTTTGGTAAATACCATTGCATCACAGAAGCCCAAGAGGTCTTGCATAATCCCATCAACAACAATAGTGGAATTTGAACTCACCTTATTGCTAATGAATTAAGATAATCTCTCCATTATCATGTTATTACCAAGTAGAGGGAAACATTTACAAAATGGTCACACCAAAAAAAATACCACAATAGAACACAAACAATTCTAACAAAATTAAAAAAATATGTTAGCATATCTTTTACATAAAAACGATAACCTACTCTGATACAAATATGATCCATAAACTAAGTGGAGATTCCACACTAAGTTTCATCAGCATAAATCCTATACACTCCTAACAATTCATTGATTGATTAAATCATTGTTTTCTTGTCAATTTTCTTAAAATAGTCATTGAATGTACTTTAGAAATGAGTTACAAGTGTTGCATACTAAAAATAATACAAGATCATTGAAAGTAGAGCAATAAATTAGAGAGAAAACAAAATTAAAAGAGACACCATATTATGCTAGAGAAACTCAAATAGAGAAAAATCTAAAAAATGTGAGGGATATCCTCCTTATTCCACTATCTCATGTTTCAATTACAAGCTTACTACCTTATTGAGGCCTTCATGAACATAATTTGCATTAGAACATGTTCAAAGATTCATATGACTTGTTTTCTCCTTTCCACACTATAATTCAAAAAACCACATAGAATCAAGAAGATTACTTGCTAACAATCTCTTCTGTGCTTACAAAGACCATTTACATATATTTATATACAATTTAAGCACCAAATGGAGCTCGAAATAGAAGTCCAAAATACTCAAAAGATGAAGAGGAAATGTTTACAATCGTTTCTTACATCATTCTTTATTTCCTTATAAAACCATCAAAATTTGTAGTTCAAAACCATTGTGGCAGTTACGAAACCACCAGAGTGGCTACGTAACCACAAGTGAAGCTTATTAAACTATCAAGATGTTTGTCACATGCCATAAATTTTGCATATGAACTTGGATTGACATGCCATCTTTTTTGAAATTGCATAATTTTTAGAGAGGAACACAAATATGTAATAAAATTGTACTTTTGATGACATCTTTTATTTTTTTAGACTTTGTACCAAAACCTATCCATTTTAGGTCATAGAGTGTCATAACTTCTTCTTGAAATCTATCAATGGTTACACCTAATAAATACCAATAGAAAGAGTGTTTAAAGCTACATATTATGCAATGAGAATCAATAAATAGTTAACCCCCATGTCTAACATTTAACAATATGAAATTTAGATCAATATAAAGATAGTTTGAGTATGGTAATGAACAAGTTATGTATTAACTATGGAATTCTTATAGTTGATCAATAGAAAATCATGAAGTTCAAAACCATAGAAAGCATGTGGATAGAAGAGAAGGGTGTGTAAAATTCATGTGTACCTACAAGTCATTTAATGTGAAGGTAGGTCAAGACTAACATTTCCAAGTGTCTAATAACATATTCAGTGTCTAAAATTTCCTCCCTTTTATTCTAGTGTTGAAATTAAAAATAATTAGAGAGTAAAATGATAAATAGACATTAGTGCACAAACACACTTTGTCTTTAGGATAAGGCTCCAAGTGTGTATTTTTATCTTTGAAAACATGCAATGAAACATGTCAAAATTAATGTCCATATGTGAAATGAAATATTAAATGAATTAGATAAATGAAACTATTATAATTTAAATAGTAAGGATGGATTACACTAGTAAGGGGGTGAACCATGTTGCTATATGATGTGTTGGAGATGATGCTTCATTTTGAGGCATTGGAAATGTGTGCTTCTTGATAAATCATTAGGTAATTGAGGGTGATCATGTCCCAATGATTATGTGCTAAGGCAAGGGCCATGGGTTGGAAAATAAAATCCCTAACCCTCTTGAAGAGTGAGTAGTGATAATTCATCAAGTGACATTGAACCTCAACCACACTACACATTTAATTGACCTTGGACTTAAGATGGAAGGGGTAGTCTATAATAGGCTAATGAAGGGTAAATCAACCATTGAAAACAAACCTATGGATTGAAAATTTTCATTTCTTAGTGCTATCAATGTCACATCAATACCATGCTTGGAAAATAGGAAGAAAAAATGTAATAGTGTGTACATGATGAATGTTCATGCCCCATAATCTAATCCAATCGAGTGCTAAAATATAAAACTATAATAGTGGATACACTAACAATGTTCATGCCCCCAGTCTGATCCTACTATTGCCAACATGATATAGAATTTTATACATCTGTATGCCACTTTGTCCTAAATATGAAATATTTGAAAACCTGTAACTTATGTTCTTGTAAATGTGTGCATATGCCCATAAATATATTTCAATCTGAAAATATTTGTCATATAATATGAAAGAAACAAATAATCTAAACCAATATGAACTCTATGAATCATGTAATATATCTCAGAAACTAAACTATTTATAAATGGAGGTTAAATCTCCATGACAAACCCACTAATATTTCCCCTTTTGAAGTGAGGAATGTAAACTATAAATTAATCATCTTAAAATAAAAGAGTTAACCACATCATGTTATCTATAAAGATATAATCAGTTAAAATAATGTTCTACCATGTGGAGAATATGTCATCATAGTATGAATATATCATCAAAACATTCATGAAACATGTATTATAAGACATAAACGTGTAATGTCAAGATAGATAAAACAATTAAACACATAATATTAATCATCATCGATATAAGCAATGAATAACAACCTATGCAATAAGGTACATGATATAGATCACAACACCAAAAGCTTAGCAAAAAATCCTAGATTCATCCACTCGTAAGCACACAATCTCATGGCCATGATGGAAACAAAAGAATCACACACAATAGCACTCAATGTCGCACAAGGTAAGAGCCACACTCAATAGACAATCAAATGTCACATAATAAGACAAGTACCATAAAAATAATAATTCATAAAAGGAGAAAAAGTCCCAAAGAAAGAGTCGTACAATGAAAACTCAATCATGCAAAAGTCACATAAGAGGGTAAGGGCCCAAAGAAAGAGGTATAAATGATACACTCAATCATGCAAAAGCAATAAGATAAGGCAAGATAAAAATAAAGATTTTTAAAATGACACACTCAATAAAAAAATATCATACACTAAGGTAAGAGCCATACAAATCTTAATTAATGATTAACATATAGGAAAATAAATAATGACAATGAAGCATGAAATAGTCAAACTATTCTGCACCATCAATCTATATAAAAATCACAACATAGAAAAGTATCATATCCATAAAATGTACACTATAAATAATATAACCAAGGTAAAAACATATGTAAGCAATCAATGCAGCTCAACATGATAAATGGAAAGGTCATAAAAATATATAACTTGTAATAATGTGATGTATGGGAATAATTAGTGCATCTGTGTATCACGTATAACATGTATGTCTTTCATCTCATTCATAAACCATGAAATGCATATGTGTATGAAAAATAATGTTTAATCTACCAAAATGTGATAAAAACATAAATGAATAATATGAACTAGAAAACATGTCATGCTTGGGTCCTAATTTTATATTTTTAGAATATATATATTTTTTGTATTTTTGAAATATTTTACTTATGTAAAATATGCTAACCAATTATACCATCAAGGGAATAGTTACATGTAGGTCCCATATCAAGCATGGTAATGATCAACCATCATGATAAATTAGCATCGTATGTATCTGAATAATATGATAAATAATCATGTGATGTAATGTTATCATCATCATCATCATCATGACTCATAGATCCTGTGTATTATGAGTAACTCTAGGGAGCATTCTCTCCTAAATATTTTTTTGTAATGGGCACTAAAGTACTAGTCATCTAGTGACCATATACTTTAACTTATTCAAATATTTGATATTTATTTCTCCATCTCTTACTATATGACATAACTTGTCATATGATTTGAATGATTCCTAGAGAGAGGAAAGCAAAATTTTCAAAAATATATCTTATAACTCATTATCAGTCATAGTATTTTGAATCTTAGAAAGAATATTCTGTTACTAAAGCACATAATCACTGATTGGTTCATTGGATCCTTGCTTAAA
Source organism: Torreya grandis (assembly GCA_037957365.1). Classification (NCBI taxonomy): domain Eukaryota; kingdom Viridiplantae; phylum Streptophyta; class Pinopsida; order Cupressales; family Taxaceae; genus Torreya; species Torreya grandis. The sequence goes on from JARHVA010003772.1 coordinate 1,681,902, forward strand.
CATTGTAATTTGAGCATAAGAAATTTTTTCACTCATATTGATAAAAAATGTGATATAAATTGATTAAACAAAGGGTTGAATTCCTTAAATGATTAAAATGGGAGATCATAGAAAAAACAAATCATAGTCCTTAAGGATTCATGGAAATAACTTAGTTAACAATTTTTCATTAGAGGCATAGACCAAGCATGTTGCGTGAAATTCTCTTAGGTTTAGCTTTGGATCACCTTTACCATCGTATAATGTAAGCTTGGGAGCTAAAAAACCTATAGGTAAGGGAATGTATATCATGAGTATGAGATAGGTACTTCATTTTTTAGTTTATTCAAACAAAAAAAAATAACAAACATGACATCTCAATCATGAACCTTATGATTGGGAAAGGTCTAGGAGAATGTAAACAAATATCAAGACATAAACCAAAACCTATACTTTTCTCATGGATTTGTTCTCTAAACTAGATATTAAGCATGTTTGTACCCAGATTGTAGAGCTAGGAGTTTTTGTCAATGCCACTTATTTATATCGATGTCATCTCCCCTTGCGCATGAGTGGTTTAATTGATCAATCTGAAGAATGTTGAAACTTGTTACTTGATTATGCCTAGTAATTTTTCACTAAAAATCTTGTCTATAATGTCAAATGAGCCTTGTATTTAAAGACTTGTCATATTGATTATGATCGTCAGATCAAAATAAAGATATGTGGCTAGAATTTAGTCTAATTTGGAGAGTTAATGCAATAAATATTTTGGGATTGAGTTTACATTAATTAGGCATGAGTTCAAATTTATGGTATTCTTTGTATTTATGCTAATGCTTGACAAATTTGTATGTGATGTCATGATATAAATATTATGTGACTAATCACTGCCTACATAGTCCAAATGGACATCATGCCATTTTAGTTCCCCTAAAGATGGGAGAAATGGAATGAGAAAAATAAGATAGATGAATAGAATGAAGTTGATAAACATTAAAGAGGAATAATATGATACAATGTAGTCAAAGATAACCAAAATGATTGGATTGATGATTTTGAAAGGGGATAAACTACCACTAGAGCACAACATTGTATATAAGCTTCAAACACTTGATTTTTGATGTATCACATGATGGTATGCACCATGATATAAAACATCATGATGGCCTGGCCACAATGTGCATAAGGACTGACCCCCAATCCAATAGACAAAAAAAAACCATGCTATGGAAAAATTAAGATGACATTGTTATCATATCCTAAAGGATGGACTCAAGGACAAGCATAAAAAATCACCCTATTAATGCATATGGATTGAATTAAGGCACAATAATTGAGTAAACAAATAGGAAAATAAATAAACACATACACACACACGACTTAAAAATAAAAGAAACAAAAAGAATTTTGTCATTAATCAAGTTAAATTCCATGTGTGAAGGCACACTAAAAATAATTGGATGGTGCCCCTAAGAAAAGATACATGCAAGGGGATATAATGGGGATAAGATATCTCCTAATAAGTTACAAGATTTGATTTTCCCTAAAGAATGCAAAAGTTGTGAGTTTGAATGGATTGGTTTTGCCCAAAAAAGGGTAAAATAGGGGGAGAGACACAATCTAGTGGGGCAAAGACACATCCCAACTATTATTAAAAGAATTTAAACTAGTAATTAAGTTGACTTAATAGGGTATATTTGGGAGGAAAGACACATCCCAATAGCCTAAAATAATTGGATCAATGATTAATCAAGTATTTTTGATTAGATTGCAAGCAAGATAAATGTTTTTGAAATTTGTGGCTTCATATTTCTTCTAGAGATTTTAAGCCTTTTCAAAAGTTTAGGATTTTATGGCTTCATATCTCTCATGGGGATTTTAATCCTTTTCTAATTTTTAGGTCTTGTTTGGTTATCTGAATGTTTTTGATTGGTTTATAATATTTAGATGTTTTGGTTTTTTGAATAAGTATATATAAAATGCAAAATGGGTTACTAAGAAAGAGAAAACCTGCTCTAGATCCAGGATGTGGAATGATAATGAATGGATGAATGAAAAGGATCAATTAGAATAATAATGGATGATGATGGAAAGGACTAGGAAACTCTAAGGACTATGTCATGTGGGAACCAATGTGTGGAAAGGAGCCACTCTATCTCAAGTGGTCAAGATTTTGTTGATTAAAAGTGTTTTCCAAAGCCTCCCAGTTTATTTAATATCTCTATTTAAGATGCCTAAGATAATTCAAGAGAAATTGAATAAAATTTAGAAACATAATTTGTGGATGGGAGAAACAAAAAAATAAAGATTCCCTTTAGTCGCTTGTGAAAGTGTTTGTCTACCCAAACATTATGGTGGTTTGGGTCTCAATAATTTGAATTTGATGAATAAAGCATTGGTTGCCAAGCTCTGATGGATATTTATTAAGGAATATAACCAATGGGTAAGTATTTTATGGGATAAATATTTGGAGAATAGAATGCTAATTATTTTTCTTACTGAAGAAAATTGTGTTAAAATATCTATGATTTAGATTTTTTTGTTTAAAAAATAAGGATATAATTATTAAAGCTTGTAAATGTAAAATTGGAAATGTCCTCAAGATTAGATTCTGGGAGGACACCTAGATCCTTGATCACCCATTAAAATAACTTGAACCATGGCATCAAGTTGATAATCAAATCCAACGCGACTATGGGATTATGGCTACCAATTATATTCAGGTAGACAATGGTAGAAGATGTTGGAAACAAGTTAAAATGGAAAATATGGATGAATAAGTGACATGTATTTTTTTATATCTAAATATTATTCTTAGAAGAATTCATATCATTAATATGGTAAAGGAAGATGAATTGGTTTGGTCATATTTGCTTGATGATCAATACACTGTTAGATCACGTTACAAACAACTAATTCCACATGCTGATGAGGATATTCCTTGGTTTATGATTTGGAATAAGGATATCATTCCTAAAATTAATGTTTCTTATGGCTGTGTATTCAAAATAAGATTCTAACTATGGATAATTTATGTAAAAGAGGTCTGATTTTGGTTAATAGATGTGTCATATGAACATGTGTTTCATCTTTTTATAGTGTCCTTTTATGTTTAATGTGTGGAGGATTATTCTTAAAAGGTTTAAAATTTATTGGTCTCATCCTTCCTCTTTGATATATTTGTGTCTAACATGGTCAACGCCATTCTCTAACTAGCAACTCAAAAAAATATGGGTTCTATCTTTTTCCCATATTTTTTGGGGGATCTAGAAAGAGTGCAACAATAAAATCTTCAAAGAAATTAAGAATACTAGTAAAATATTTGCCAATAAGATAATGAATTTTTTGATAGAAAAATTTCAAAGTATTAAATGGGGTAAGAAATAACCTTCTGCACCACAAGAAGAAATGACGGTAAAAAATTGGTATATTATTCTTGAAAAAACAACTTCTATGGATCCTAAAGTGCTAATTAGAAAGAATATTTTGTTGGCTCCTTCACCAAGATGAGTTAAGTTTAATTTTTATGGGGATTCAAAATGGAATCCTGGTATGGTAGGGGGTGGAGGAGTCTTGAGATATGAAAAATGAGAAACGGTGGTTGCTTATGAGGGAAGTATGGGTGTTTAGACTAATCATTTGGCATAAAATTTGGTTACTTTGTGGGGGGTTCAATTGGCTAAGGATATAGGATGCAACACATTAATAGTTGAGGGTGATTCCATCAATATCATTAAGTGTCTGAAGAAGGTAAACAATGCTAGCTGGATAATTAACCATATTATTGAAGAGATTTTGTGCATTTATAGTACTTTCTACGAGGTCTGTTTTCAACATATCTATAAGGAATTCAACTAGCAGATGCATTTTCTAATAGAGGAGAGGTTACCCATGTTTTTAAGATTTGGTCCAAGGGAGAAGAGCTTGCTATTCCCATTAATGATATTATCATTAGAGAGATCTCAAACAGGTTTTTTTAAGACTCAATGGCTAGTTTTGATTTGTTGGTTTTGTTCCTTTGATTTGATGCCTTAGAATTATGATGGTTCTAATAATAAGTGTGCTTGGATGAGGGTTAATTATGAAAAAAATCTAAGCGGTGTTAACATGTGCAGAGGTTATGATGTGTTGTATTAGAGATTGGTGATAATGAATTTAAATGATGTTTTTATTTGTGTGTTAGGTGTGAGCTTATTACCGGTCCTCTCCCTTGTTTTTGGGATAAAATTCATAATATTCTCCTCTATGAACCTTATATTCTATCAATTATTAAGAATGGGAGGTGGTTTGAATAGGGTAGAGCAATTTTTGGCTGAGAAACTAAGAAAGAATGTGCAAGTCTAGGAGATAATGTATATAAGTGGTTTGGGTAATTTCATTGATATAATTGATGGTTATGATGAGCACCCTTCCATATTATGGTTGTGCATTTCTATCATTTCCCCATCTTGAACTACTTTTGACATCAAATTATTTTAAGTCTTCCTTTCTATATATTGCACTCACTAGAGAATTCAATGTTAGATGTCAAGAGGGGAAAAAAGAAATCTCCATTACATCAAGTAATCATCTTCCTCATAAGTTTTTTAATGCCCTAAATTCTACTCCCTATTGTTCTAATATGAAGGGTCATTCTAGGGTATCGAAGGGTTATAAAATAAATCTTAGAAATAACGTAAAATTAAAATAGAGTAAGGTCATCCAAAATTTTGAACCTATTGATCTTGATGGGGACAATGAAGGTAAAGAGAGTTTGGGGGATGCTGATGACTCTCTAAAACATGTGGAATAAGAAACACAAAATTTTCTTAGAATAGAGGAAGTTGTGAATTCTAAGTTAGGTCAAAGAGGTTTTGAAAGGCTTGCACCTTATTAAAGAGAGAGGCAGCGGGATTGAGATTGATCTCAAGGATATGGAATTGAGTATAGGAAAGGAGAAGATTCAATCCAAGTTTTAAACTCTTGTAGATGATTTTAATAAGATAACATTTCCAAAATTGAAGAGGAGGTTTACATGTTTAAAACATTTCTTCTATGGTTTAAGAAAGACCATTCAAGACTTAAAGAGACATTATGTAAAATGAATTAAAATGATAGTATATTTTATAATAAAGCTGACTTGATGGAGATGAGTCTTCAGGTTCAAAGATTGATTGAGAAGGTGGATAGAATGGAAAGAAAAAATGAGTTTAAAGAAAATATTTTATTGTTTGTTGACTTCAGTCAAGTCGCTATGCAAAACTGTGTGTAGAGCATGGAGGGTCTAAGGACTTTGGTTAAAAAGAGGAATAAATATATTGGTAATCGCAATCAGGACAAGAAGAGGAAAGTTATTGTTATGAATAAACAAGAGCCTCAAATTACTCAACAAATGGAGACTACATTAAATAATCCAAAGATAGTTTATTTTTATATGTTTTTATATAATTTTGTTCAGTGTAAATTACACATAAAACAAGAACACAATCCTTATTCAAATAGGACTCTGCCAATGAATAAGTCAATGTATTTATGTTTTTCTAATTTTTGTTCATAACTCCTCTCTATAAATATGAGGTTGTTCTTTGTATAAAGGATCACCAATTGCTATAGAGGGGAAATGCTGCTGAATTAAGAAATAATTTTAAAACTTTGTGTTCATATTGTAAATCAAAAATTCATTCAATATAATAAAATCAAGTGATATTTCAAAATTTGTGTTGAAATATACTTGTGGTGTATTGAGAATGTTATTTTATCTTTTCCATTGCATTTTCTTCTGCTTTGAGTGAATTGTGGTGCAATTTTTTTATAAAACGAAAGGTGTCAGGAAGCTGATTTTGGAGTCTTTGAGCTACTTTTTAGTTACTAGGTTTATGTTCACATTGAAAGTGAATTACTGAGGAGACTTTGGGCTGCCAGTTATTCTTCTTTGATAATTTTAATCTTTGTTGCAAATAAGGTGAAGACTTTTAACTACACTTTATTCTATCTTTTGAATTTACTCTACTGGTATTATTCTTGTTAATCTTTTGGCTAACAAATCTGAATATCAATTATATTTGGTTCATCAAGTGATCTTAAATTTTTAAAGTATATCATAAAGAACAGAAGGAAGTTTGTGATTGAACATCAACTCTAAAAAAAATAAAATTGGATGATATGACAACACTCACTATAATAAAATTATTGTAAATAATTAAATGTTATGTTAGTTAACAATAAAAGGGAGCCTCCCCTTGTCTTGAGGAGAGATTTTATCTCATCACATTGTGGTTGAAATAACCATTTTTCTACCATTTTTTTGGTAATAAAATATTCACCCAACAATTTTTGGTGACTCCGCTTGGGAAACAAATAAGCAACCGAGCTCTACACTTTTTTGGTTGAAATAGACCATCACCTTATTGTTTACTATTATTTTACTGTAGTTAATTTCTTTTCTTTTTGGATACTTTTATGATCTAGCAAAACAAAGCTACACTCATGTAAAAGGGCAGTGGGACAGATTGATCCTACATTTGAGTTGTTATAAGATCATAACTTTAATCTTTTGTCAGCACGTGTAAGGTCTCCTCTTCAACATACAAGAAGTTTTTTACCTACCAATACAAGATCTCCTATATCTAGGGAAGCTTCCAACGTTCATAGGGTCTTCCCTATTTTGCCTTTATAAAGATTTGTTATTACTCCCTACAATCCACACAGAATGGATTCTCAAGGTCCATGGGGGACTACTTTTGGTCTATTGAGCTTGACACCACCATCTCATGAAATTCTTCATGGTTCACGAAAGAATTTCTCAAAGTTCTATGGTGATGGCAAACAACATCCGGATGAACATATTGATGCATTCTACATTGCATGTGGAGTTCTTGGAGTGGAAAACAAAGATGTTTCTATAAGATTATTTGTTGAAACCCTCCAAGGTGTTGTTGCTGATTGATTTTATCATCTTGAAACTAGAACCATCACAAGTTGGGCCATGCTCAAAACTAAGTTCAAAACAAGGTTCAAGCTAGCAGAAGATGTTCATGCCTTATTGGCTCAACTCACACAAATGAAGAAATAAATGCATGAGCCTATGCGTGAGTTTATGGTGAATTTCAATAATCTGAGAAATAGGATCCCAATAGTTACATAACCAACACTTGAAAACTTGAAGTGCCTCTTCATCAATTCATAATTGTCAAAAGTTAGTTTTCTTTTACAAAGAATAGCCCCAACTGATCTTGATGATGCTCAAAGCTTGGATACCGAAGTAAAAAATGATTTGATGTTGGAAATAAAAATAAGAAAGGACAAATCTAAAGGGAAGCTCTCTTCATCCTCACCTTCTACTAGCACCACTGATTTTATGGTGCAGAAGTTGGAAAATGAATTACTGGCACTTAAAAGGCAAATGTCTCGAGGTATGTCATTTTATTCATACAAAGATACTCCAAGAAAAACGTAACCAAATACTTCTAATTATTCCAACAATGCTACAAGGAACCAAAATCAGAATAAGCTTCTTTCATCGCAAGCAAGGCTTGCATTGGAAGCACTACTGGATAATGTAGTTGTCAACTGGTTGGAACCAGAAAATGATGATCTTCCAAAATCAAAATATGTTCCAGAAAAATATAATGTTAATCCCTTCATAGGGGATGAATAAGGAGAATCTGGTGACTCTGACATCAAGTTTCTAAACTTTGAAGAAGAAGAAGAAGAAGAAAAAGAGGATGATACACACGATAAGTCTCATGTCATTTTCACTTGTTCACAAAATCAGTTGAATCAACAATAAAAGGTTGATAAAGTTAAATCCAAGGATGAACGATGTAAGGAAGTTAAAATTACTAAAAGAGGAACTCCTTTACTAGTTGAGCTAAAATATCCAATTTAGTTAGAGGCCACAATGGGTGATAATAAAGTAAGTACATCTCATCATTCTACTTCTTCTCCCTCAATGGCTAGACCCAGTGCCATGAACCAAAAAGCTGATAATGAAAATACCTCATTTCCTTGGCTGCCCCATATCTAGCTTTTGATATTATAAATCATGCTAAGCAGACAAAAGTCCAAATGTTTGAGGTTGAATACCTTCAATCTAACCTGGACCAATTTAAAAGATTGGCTAAGTTTGTTAAAAGCAAGGAAGCCAATCCCAATCATACCTCTGCTAAAAATACACCTATGGGCCCTAAACCAAAGCCTAAGAAAAATAATTTGGTTGTAATTCCTGCATCCAACACTGATAAAATAGAACCCTTATATATTTCCTTATTTGTCAATGATTATAAACTTAGTAATTATGTCATTGATTTGGGTGCCTCTGACAATGTGATGTCGGCCAAAGTAGTCATTGCCTTAGGGCTAACTTTGACAAATTTTTTTGGCTATTGCTTTTCAATGGAAACTAAGCAAGTCCCTCTCATAGGCCAAATCAAATATGTATAATTTTTAATTGCTTCTTTCCTAGAGGAGAAGATAAAAATGGTGGTCCTAGTGGTTGATGTTCCAACATCATATGAAGTTTTGTTGGGATGCAACTTTTGCAAAGATGTTGGTGGTGAAATCAACATGGATTGGTCTAAGGCTAGAATTCTTATTAAAGGTGTTATGTGGAAGCTTCATCCAGAGAAGAAATTGAAGTATACCATGATGAAGACTAAGGATCCAAGAACTCAGTTTCTCTTTGAAACCTCTAGAATAGGCACTTACTACTTGACCACAAATGAAGATGCCTTTTTGGAGAAGGCAAAAAAATTTAGTGAGTCATACTTTGAGGGGAGTAATTCTACTCCTCAAGAATCAATCTCTGAGTGAATGAGGAAACTGGTGAATAAAGTTTACAGCTGAAAGAAAATAAAATTCTCAAAGGATTAGTTTTTTTAGAAAGACATTTTGATAAACATGATTGCTTTATCAAATGACAACATCTAAAGTTTTGCAATCAGTAAAGTTAAAAATAAGTTTGTATATTTTGTATATATTTGTATATTCTTTTTTATTTTATTTTTCATCTCGTCTATTTCTTGACTCCCTAACCTAATGGAGAAAGGCACTTAGAGTTTTGGGTTTCTCTTTCCTTCAAGCGTTTCAAAGAATGCCTGAAGGAAATTTCCCAGTCAGAGCCAACTATTATCCTTAAATTTAGCAAACTCAATTCATGGGATAACCCCTATAAAACTTATCTATTTCATAGCCTATTATCTCTAAGCACATAAAATAAGGCTAATCTCTGCCTCTTTGCATTTGTTTTTCCCAAGAAAGTTGATATTTTGAAGGAATTTTGCATCTCGTGTAGCTCAAAGAATTTTATTCGAACGACACTTTATTTCCTTTGCATACATAATGTCAAATAATTTTCTCGACTTTGCATATGCAATGTAAGAGAATTTTCTCAACTTTGCATATGCAATGTAGGAGAATTTTCTCGACTTTGCAAATGTAATCTAAGAGAATTTTGTTGACTTTGCATATGCAAAGTCGGTATTTTTTTAATTTTGCACATGGGACCCACCACACACGATAATTAATGGGCATTAATTACCACATTATATATATACTAGGTTTGTTAAATTTAATTTTTAACATCTTTTTATCTTCTTTCTTGTCATTTTTGATCTTATCAAGACTTCCCCTTACACCATTTTTTAAAGTTGCCCTCATTTGCACGTGGACTTTTGAGCATGCATTTCAGGTAAGGTTTTCATTTTTTGTTTTATTTCTTCTTATTTTTGTTTGTTGTTGGTTAGTCTTATCACCTAGGGTTTTGATTATTTTCTTATCCCAACTTTTCCCCCCTTCATCATTTTATTTTTGAGTCAGAGAAAGTTCTTCAACATGCACAAAATAGTCAAATTAGATGCAAGTTAAAGAATTTTGTCTGACCTACATCTAATCTTAATCTGTCCTCATACAAGTGGATGCAAGTTGGAGAATATTTTTTGAATTACATCTCAAAACTTTCCAACTCCCATGCAGTTTGGAGAAAATTCTCTGAACTACACAACCTTCACCCTATCTTGTGTAAGAACACTATTTTTTGTTGCTCCTACTTTTTTTCAAAAAGAATGAAAAATGCTAACTCTAGGTATTCTTTCTCAAGATTCATAGCTTATGGATAAAGATATTCAAACATGGACTCAACTATGTTAATTCAAGATGGAGGTTTTGATTGAACAAAAGATCATTTCAAATAGGGAAATTTATGTAGAGCACAAAGAGATAATGGTGAATAAAAAAAATTTCACCTCAGTCTAATCAAGAGTCTTGAAGAATCCCAAGACATATGCACTAACAAAGGATTGGACCTTACAGAGAAGATAGGAGAAATTCCTTGTTAAGTGATTAATGATTCTAAGGAAATTCTTCTTGCTGAAATAATTATTAAAGAATTCACTTCTTTGGCTCACACAGAGGTTGAAATAGGGACATTTTCACTAGATTCCATTGACAGATTGATTACATTTCAAGTGATAATAGATAAATTGTAGATAATCATGGATAGAATTAAAGACTTGCTAATTAATCTAACAAATTCTGTCATGAGTATTCTTGTTGTTTCCAAAAACACTTTAGGGCCAAATAAGAAGGAAGTTCAAGCCATCATGTAGAGATATGTGGAATATCTGGAGCAAAATAAAAATGAATAAATTCCTATTTCCAAAGACACTTAGTTTATTTTTATATGTTTTTATGTAATTTTGTTTAGTGTAAATTACACATAGAAAAAGTACACAGTCCTAAGTCAAATAGGACTCTGTCAATGAATAAGTCAATGTATTTATGTTTTTCTTATTTTTTTTCATAGCTCCTCTCTATAAATAAGAGAATGCTCTTTGTAGAAAGGATCACCAATTTCTATAGAGGGAAAATGCTACTAAATTGAAAAACAATTTTGAAACTTTGTGTTCATATTGTAAATAAAAAATTCATTCAATATAAGAAAATCAAGTGATCTTTCAAACTTTGCATTGAAATATACTTTAGTGTATTGGAAATGTTCTTTTGTCTTTTCCATTGCATTTTTTATGCTTTGAGTGAATTATGGTGCAATTTTTTTATAAAATGGAAGGTGCCAGGAAGCTGATTTTAGAGTCTTTGAGCTACTTTTTAGTTACTGAGTTTATGTTCACATTGAAAGTGAATTACTGAGGAGACTTTGGACTATCAATTATTCTTTTTTGATAATTTTAATCTTTGTTGGAAATAAGGTGAAGACTTTGGGATGCACTTTATTCTATCTTTTAAGTTTACTCTACTTGTATTATTCTTGTTAATCTTTTGGTTAACAAATATGAATATCGGTTATATTTGGTTCATCAAGTGATCTTATATTTTCAAAATATATCACAAAGAATAGAAGAAGTTTGTGATTGAACATCAATTCTGAAAAAAGAGAATTGAATGATATGACAACACCCATTATGATAAAATTATTGTAAATAAGTGTAAATAATTAAGTTTTGTGTTCGTTAACAATAAAAAGGAGCCTCCCCTTGTCTTGAAGAGAGATTTTATCTCATCACACTATAGTTGAAATAACCATTTTTCTACCATTTTGTTGGTAACAAAATATTCACCCAACAAATTGAATAGTTGTGAATACAAATAGAGATGCCCCTAAGTGTCCAGGTACTTACAAAAAATGAATTATTTATGCATGATACCTGAAACTTGGTTTTCATCATAATACTTGCCCAAGGTACCATAATCATAGTTTTTACCATTGGATAAATTATTTCTCTTTATATTTTGATTTTTCAATTGATTTTTTAAATTTTTTTTAGCATCTCAATTCAATGGAGGATTATGAGATGCATAATGGTGACTTTTTGATGTCTATCCCATACCCACTTTGAATAGTTAATCTGATAGGATCCTAATTCTGATATGGACTACATTGATGATGTTGTGATCTTCATTGGTTGTTGATTCTATTTTCTTTAAATCTCTAAACAAGGTGTCTTCTTAGCCTTTTTGAAAGAGAGTGTTGCCAAAGAAGGTAAATTAGGATGGGCATTGGATGAAGGATTTGAAGTGATAGTATGATATAAGATTTGGATAAATGTTGGGATCATAATAGGGGGTATAAATGTATAAAGTCCAAAGTGGATTGGGACTAATAGTCACACATATTATTTTTAGTTATGAATGTTCTAATTGTGACATAAACTTGGTTGTGGTCGGACCAAAGACCTCTAAAAATTATCTTAGTACGACCAAATTTTTTTTGTTCCTTAGGCTTGAGAGTTGCTATAATATGAATACTTATTTAATTATTGGTTGTGTTGATATTGAATTCAATAATGTCTTCATCAAAGAACAAAGAAATGAGTTTGTCACATCTCATTTTTATGGACTATATAAATTATTTTAGATTAATAAACATTTACTATGGTTATTTTAATTTGAGTAAATTCCAATGTGTCTAAAGGTAATTATCATGCAATTATATTTTCATAAATTGAAAAATAGATTTAAATATTAAACATTATCGAGATGATTATAATGTTTTACTTCGGCTATGTTTTTGAGACACTAACCTATTGACATCGAGATTAGGTGTGAATGAATGCAGGTATTCATCGAAGATGAGAACATGGTTGAGGTAGAGATGTTCTAGCCACTTGGCAAGAATTATCGAGATGGTTAACCCTGATGCACTCAATCACTCACACAGTCTTATATTGCATTATTTTTTGAGTAGTTTAAAATGCATTATTTTGTGGATGATAAATGCGATGGATGATTAGATACTTAAAAAATATTGTGTTTTAATTACGACAATAAGTTCCTTTCGAATGCTTGATTTAGTCATGAATATTAATGTCTTTACAATTTATATTTAAAATGTTATATCTATATTTTGAAATGACGTATTTTATTAAATTGATGTATGGTTATATATTATTTAATCACAAATAATTAATAAATGTTTCTTATTTATTTAAATATAGATGATCATATCTAAATTAGACTTACTACGAGTATAAATTTAAATTACAATAATTGTATATATATATATAATTTAATTATAAATAATTAATAAACATTTTTTATTTATTTAAATATGGATGACCATAATTAAATTAGACTTACTACAATTATAAATTTAAATTACAATAATTATATATATATATATATATATATATAATTAATTATATATATATATATAATTTAATCATAAATAATTAATAAACATTTCTTATTTATTTAAATATGGATGACCATATTTAAATTAGAATTATTACAATTATAAATATAATTTAATCATAAATAATTAATAAACGTTTCTTATTTATTTAAATATGGATGACCATATTTAAATTAGAACTATTACAATTATAAATTTAAATTACAATAATTATATATATATATATATATATATATATATATATATATATATAAAATTTTAAATACTTCTTTTGTGATTTAAGTGAATATTTTATTTCAAATAAATAAATAAACTATATTAATAATACATATTATAACTAGAAATATAATGATAAGAAATAAAATAATTATAATCCCTGTCATGTAGCGACATGTAATAAATAAGCTTATTAAATTCTATTTATAGAAGTTTTTATCTCATGCAAACTTGAACAAGACTCCATTACTAAAAAAAATAAGCTAAAATTAATTTTAAAAATGGCAATAATAATAGAGATTCAAAAATAAATAGGGGATGGCAAAAAAGAAAAGACATCCATCACATTTTTTAGCAACTATAAGTATAAAAATAGTGATAAGTTTGTCATTTCTCAATGAAATTTAAAATCATAAATTGTTATGGAAAGCTAGAAATAGGGGAACAAAACCCAAAAATTCTTTGAAAATATTCACAGGAGTTAGTAAGTAGTTTAACAAAGAAGGAGGATGTAATTTTATTTTTTTTACGGTGATAGAGAGGAGGATCAGTAACAACAGTAAAGAAATCGACCTTTTGGCAAGCACATATCCTCAGGTATTCTTCTTATTTTTATTTTTATGATTTAAGGTTGCATATAACTCTTAAAAAGAAAAAAACAATTCTCTTTGAATGTTAAAATTAGGAGACATTATTGAATGGAAAGAATTTAACATTTATTTTTATTTCTTTGAAAAACCCTTTTAGACTATATATATATATATATATATATATATATATATATATATATATATATATATAAAGTAGTTTAACAAAGAAGGAGGATGTAATTTTATTTTTTGTACGGTGATAGAGAGGAGGATCAGTAACAAAAGTAAAGAAATCGACCTTTTGGCAAGCACATATCCTCAGGTATTCTTCTTATTTTTATTTTTATGATTTAAGGTTGCATATAACTCTTAAAAAGAAAAAAACAATTCTCTTTGAATGTTAAAATTAGGAGACATTATTGAATGGAAAGAATTTAACATTTATTTTTATTTTTCTTTGAAAAACCCTTTTAGACAACATATATATATATAAAATAACCAGAATATAGACACTATAATAAATTACATAGATGAATGAATGAATGATATTTTTTTAAATTGTATTAAAAAGGTGTGTTTTCATGATTGTTGCTTGAAAAAAGAGGAAATTACAGTGAATTTATAAGTGAAATGGGTTGATGTTTTCTCTTTATTTCTTTTATTTATTTATATCTATTTCTTGGAGAAAATAGTATATTTCATCTAGAAATATGATTGGGTTGCTTTTGGACTAGGATGCAGAATGTGGATTATCAGAAATGGCTTCCTCTTTTTGAGAATTGCTTAGTTACCATGTTTTAAAGGTTTAGATCTAAATGAGCTATCATTGAAATAGATGAATATTTTATCTATAAAACTTATTGATATATATATATCTATCACATCCTGTTGTAAGATATTCTGCATTTCATTATTTAGAATTGCATGTTAGATATCAGGTTGCATCGAGTGTTTCCACCTGACAATTGTTCCAAGTAACTAGACATTTCATGCAGGGCTGAGTTTCCTTCATGTCATGTAGGGATTCAGGGAAGTGTAATTGCTTCATGGTTGGGTGGAAAAGTGCTTGAGCCATGTTCCCATCTCTTGGCTCTTAGGAGAACCACTTGATTTGGGGAAACTGGAGAGTGTATTGATTTATTTATACTTGTTGTACATGATCATTGTAACTTGTATTTGGATGTTATATGACATGAATGTCAATAAACTTTGCATATTATTTTATAGTTTTTTCACCTAGATTAAACATGAGATTTTGAAAGATTTAATGACTTTTATTGATTCATATTTATGATATTTATCTTTTTCTTGTAATATTATAACTAAGCCGATTAATTACATCATTTTACTTTTGATTATTTTTGATGTAATTTAAATGGATTGTTTACTTTATTTAATTTGGTGATGGTGTAAGTGGCTTTACAGAGTTGCTCAATTATTGGTATCTTGAAGAGGTTTTCACCAACAAAATCTTCTTGATTTTTATTATCTTGTAATGCCTCAAACAAGGATTTAATAAAGGACATTGAATTTTAAGTTTGATTATCCCCTAGTGCCTCAAAGAAGGTTTCACTAGGAGATGTTGATTTTAGACTTTGATTGTCCCTTAGTGACTCAAATAAGGTTTCACTAGGAGATGCTCATTTTAGACTTTTTTTGTCTCCTAACGCCTCAAAGAAGGTTTCACTAAGAGACATTTATTCTGAATAATTATTGTCTTAGATCCCTAGAAATTCTAAAATTGATATATTGCCATGGAAAAAGGCCAATAATGTGCGATTCTATTAGTCCCAATCGATAGTTGTGGGAAATTGGTTGTCAAAGGGATGGATAGGATAATTAATTTGAATAGGATTGGTAATGGTATTTAAAGAATAAAAGGTAGTAAAAACCTCATTAAAACTACTACAATAACTTACATTGATCTCAAAATAAGCTTCCTCAATTTTTTTGGAAGAATCACTAGTCTTCAAATGGATCTACCAAAAGTATGTAGTTGATATCATAATATCCACTAATTTATTTTGATTTTGATTCAAGTGGATCTGAATTTGATGTTCTTAGATTGACATTGATTCTATTTATAATGATAAATCTAATGTTGTTTCCAAAGTGAAACATGATTTTAATATTGGTTCTAAAACAAAACTGATTCTGATTTGAATTCTGAGAGGACTATTGTTGCTTCTAATGTTGGTTCCAAAGTGGAGCCTGATTTTGATATAAAAGTGGAAAAAAATATGTCTTATTGGATTGTGTTACCCATAAGTACCCTTTTCAATTTTTACTTGGAGATGAAGGCTTTGGGATGACGGAATTTTATAAAATAGGAGATGTTTTATAATGGACGAAACATGAACTATTATTCAATAATGGGGTCTTTATAAATGGGATCATCAAAGATGGGTTCTTTGTCAAAAAGAATTCCTCGATCAAAGGGTGAATCACCAAAAAATGACTCAAAGAGGATGAGTGATTTGATAAAAATGTTAAAAATGAGTTGATTATCTTGACCTTAACCTGGAAAGGGATGAATTTGATCGTTCCTTGACATATCTCGATCGAGGAGTTATCAAAATTGGACACACTTAGGTCTTTAATATATGATGGCCATTGGAGGGGAAATGATTGGATTTATTATGGCTCAAAGGTCAGATTGGATTTATTATGGCTCAAAGGTCAGATTGGATTTTGAATTAGAGGATGAAATGTCAAGAGTAGATACAAAGTGGGCTAGCTATTGGCTAAGTTGAGAAAGTTGATCTATTACACCTTGACTAATGAATAAGGATACTAGAATAAGTTTAGGGTCATGAGATGCCATGATTCAGATTACCCTTGGACTAAATTTGGATCAAATGGCCCTAAAGAATGCAGATTGGTCTTGATCTTTACCCTAAAGGAGGTCAATTATGTTTTATTTAAATGGCCCCAAAGAGGGCAGATTGGTCTTGATTGACTCAAAATAGGAATGGGCTCAAAAGTGACCTAATTTGGAAAATTGAGTTCAAATTGAATTTGGGTATTAATAGACCTGATTTGAATTGTTTTCAATTGAATAACACAATGGTATAAGATGGAAGAATATGACCCAACATTTAGATAGTGTAATGTTTCATTGTGCAAGTGTAATATGTCAAATTTTTGGGCTTAGGATGATTTTGATTGGTTTTAAGTGTGCAATTTGAAACACATAAAACATGGGTATAACAATAAATAATCAATAAAAAATATACAAGAGAAGTCTTATTTTTAATGGGAAGATATGTGTGTAATGTGATCGTAGTCCATGTAGCTACCTTACTTGAAGTAGTATCATATTAATTTCACTTAACCCTCACTTCAAATGGTACATCATGAAATCTTGGGGGAGGTTGGTTTACCTCACATTACAAATTGTTTACAGTCGAAGGTCTTAATTTAAAGTTTTGACATAGATTTTCTAAATTGTCTCCAATATACCATACAGTAAGTGGGACTCAAAATCAATCAAATAATAAAAATAAAATTGATAATTCACAAGAAGGTTTAGCCCTTCTATGACCACTTCAATCATAAAGGTCCCAATGAAGTGATACCATAAATTTAGACTTTGAGGGTGATGTCTGATAGTGTAACATTAAGGTTAAACCCCTTGCTATCATAAAACCCTTTATGAGGAATTTTTTATGCTATTAATAATAAATTTCCTTAATTTATATCCCCCATTAGATGTATGGGGTTGGTATGTACCTAGGAGATAAAATCATAGGTGTTGTGCCCTAAAAACTCACAAGAAGGAGATGAATCCACTCCACATAGTCAACAAAGAAGAAAAATAGGATAATAATATTCTATGTGTTTTTGGTCACCTAGGCTCCCTAAAGGGGGCAAAGGGAGAACATATGCACGATAGGTTATAAGTAGCCAAACAAACAAAGCAACCATGCAAGTAGTGAAATAAAAAAGAAGTTTTTTAGAACACCAAAATGCAAGTGTTGGTTCTTTTTAATTGCTCCAAAAATAAAGTGTTCAAAAAGATTTTATTTATGTAGAAACCATGTATTTGACAAGTGGACCTACAATAAACAAGTTAAAATTTTAGATTGTGGTATTTTTAAGCATTGGAAGTTTAATTCTTATTTGTTTATCTTGTGGGAAAAATTACACAGTGCAATCTCACCATTTAGTAGGGTGATCCCACCATTTAGCAGGGTAATCCAGCTGTTCTACATATAGAATAATAATAAATAGGAAACTGGAGATTCCACATGTAGGGTGATACTGATGATTTGAAGTATTTTCCCACAAATGTAAAAAAATGAAAGAAAATATAAAATAGAGAGTGTCACCTTATCGATCCCATTATTTTACAAGATGATCTCATCATTTAGGAAGTCCATCTCATCAAATTATAAGGCATTTCTACCTTTAGGGTTTTAGATGTCACCGTTTGACATTTTAAATTTATCAACATGTTCCTATTGATCTGTAGAACATGCTTGACGATATGCATAGCATTCTCACCTTTGTGTAGAGCATTCATGTCATTTTACTGAAAACACACCTAGACAATAAATAATATACGAGCGATATCAAAGTTATATAGACTGATACTAGTGATTATAAGTGATCCTGCCCAAATATAGATCTTTTATGATGATTTGTAAAAAATGAAAACACAAAAAATATTAAAAGAAAATAAGCAAAAATAAGCTAAAAAATGATCTTATTTAAAATTTATAAGGTGATGGAATGTTCTTAAGAAAATTATGGGGTGTGTTGGTCCCACTGGGTCTACCAAATGTAAATCACGACTATGAGAGAAGTTAGTTCATTGGTTAGTCTATTTAAACCAAAACAAATAACAAACATTACATCTCAAACATGATCCCTCTGATTGGCCAAGGTCTAGGAGAATGTAAACAAATAGAAAGACATAAACCAAAAGCTATACTTTTCTCATGGATTCATTTTCCAAGTCAGATTGTAAGCATGTTTGTACCTAGATTGTAGATCTAGGAGTATTTGTCAATGTCACTTCTTTATTTCAATGACATTTCCCCTTGTCTATGAGTGGTTTTATTGATAAATGTGAATAATGTTAAAGCTTTTTACTTGATTTTTGCATAGTAAGTTTACCCTACAAATCTTGTTTAGAATGTCAAACAATCCTTATATTTATAGACTTGTCAGATTGATTGTGACAGTCAGATCAATATCGAGATACGTGGCTAGAATTCATTCGAATTAGGAGAGTTAATGCAATAAATATTTAGGGTTTGAGTCTAAATTAATTAAGCATGGGTTCAATTTTTTGAGATTTTCTAACATTTATGCTAATGATTGACAACTTTTTATGTGATGTCATCATGATGTCATAATTCTAATATTTGTTGAATATTTGAATATTACATAATTATAAATTCATCAAATTTCTATGGATTTTTTGATTAGACATTTGATTTGATAGGCTAATTAATCCAAATTATATTCCATGTGATTTATGCAATATCAAAATTTGAATATTTATACCAGTTTATTACCCTAGAATGTCACTTACAAAATAAAACTTTGACTCAGGGAAAATTAAATGAAGATGAAAGTTTTTTACGGTGAATTACCCCAATCAAGGATGCACTAATGCATTTTAGAATATGCACATCAAGTGCATAGTCAAATTTGGGTGTTTCAGTTATTTCTCACTGGATTTACACATTGTTGTAAAATTTCAACATGAAAGTGATGAAATTAGAGTGTTTATAGGGGTTATCTAGAATATTTGGGTCAAATAATGAGAATTAGTCAAATTAATTACTCTAGAATAACCCTTCTCTAATTATAACACCTTACCCTACATATCTTTAAAAATCAATATGAAGGGTTGTGTTGTAGGCATGGGTGATGATGTCACATGAGTAGTGATTATAGGATGTGCATAATATGATATATAAGAATAGGCATAGTAATATAAATAAAACCTTATGTTTCCCCACTCTACAAGTGGTAATAACATGTGTAGACATAGGAATAGTATTACAAGTAGTAGTTTGAACATTAATGGTAGAATCAGTACCTCTAAAAGGTATATTAGTAAAAATGAAGGGGTTCATGTTGTTGCTCCTTAGATATGACAACCTTATAAATATTTTTATATTCATCTCTTGTTACGTATAACAATGCATCATGAATTTATTGGTTCATTTTAAAAATATTTGGTTAATTCCTTTCATCTATGTGATCATCTATTGTAAAAGTCAAAATTAACATCCACAATACTTATTTTTTACATTATAATTATGAGGGAAAATTAGATGTGATAATAAGTATTGAATAAAAAATTATGAAACCCATTCAAAAAAATAAAATAAAGGATGGAACCCTAAGGGAAAACCTAGGTTTTGTAATGCTCTAGACAAAATGTGAGTTTACCAATATGTTTACCTTATTTTAAATGTACGTGATCTAATAAGATGTAACTTTTGAATTATTCAAATTGTTTAATGGATGATCATAAAACATTGATTTGAATGTTAAAGCATAATATGATTGAAAAATTACACTTACTACTCTTGAGTAGTGTGTGTAAACATATGTAGTGTAATTCATTTACTTACATCAAGTTACTGCATGTAGGATAGATTTACTTGGATACACAAAGTTTATATTTGAATTATTGTTATATAGTTGTGTTTTATACAATTATTATTTTCACTTAATATTATCGTGCACACAAATATAAGGAAACAAAATATTTTTTATATCCCACATTTAGTGATTGCATAACTATAGTTTATTTGTTAAAACAAACTATTGGTCTTATATATTCTCTTCCCTTAGTGTAGATAATGATGAGAGAATATTGGTGTTTATGAAATTATTGTGGAGTGATTGTATTAAAATTATATTGAAAAGTGATTATATTATTTTTTAGATTATTTCATTCCTAATTTGAGATATTTTTTTTGTACAAGACTTGTGTTTAGCAGTTCTGCCTTACAGATTGATCCTACAAATTGTTTGTATCTGCTAGGAAATTATGATATGGTATCAGAGCCTAGGAATTTTTGGTTGTATGTTCCCATTGCTTGTACACACTCTCAATAGAATTTTTTGTTAGGTTGATTTAATATTCAATTCACCTGTAATCCTAGAAAATAATTGATTCACAGTCCACTCACTACCTTGTGAAGGATTTTTGGTCAATTTTTATCATGCTGTAAACTTTTAGGATTCTAAATTATTCTATGTACCCAAACACAAATTTTGCAATGTATTACCCAACCATACACCTATTTTATTCAACCATAATACTATTATTTAATCTAAGTGTCATTTATCTATCTTGCATTATAAATCATACATATTTCATCTTTCTATAGGCGTACATGCATATATGGTATCTCATAGTTCTCAGAATATCCATTGCTGACCTCTGGTATAATTACAATCAAGACATACACTTGTGCATGTTGTCATTTTATGATTTGGAACCTCATAGTGGAAGGCATTAGTTATTTGGTTTCTCCAAACCTGGCCTTCAAGGCTCGGGTGACTATTTTTCTAATTCTTTACTTGGTTCATGTTCAATTTTGCCTAGTGAGATCAGTCAATGAGCTCATCTTACGATCCATACCTATTTGCCTAGTTTATCTTGATGTCTTGAACTAAAGAGGCTAAAATACCCATGAGGATGAGGTCATCAACATAACAAACCAACATCATAATGTCCTCACCATAATTCATAATGTACACATTGTGGTCTGACTCAAAATGATAAAAATTAGAACTTAGGAGAAAGTTATCCATCTTCTTGCACCAAGCTTAAGGAGCTTGTTTGAGACCATAAAGATAACAACAGAGTGTGAACATCAATGGTGAGTCCTATACAAAACATTGAGGCTAGACCATGTAGATCTCTTGTTAGAGATCACTATGCAAAAAAACACTCTATTATTCCTATTTTTCATACCACTTCAATTTTATGAAATTCATACTCCTATCTGCGATAATGATGACCTAGTCATAAAATCTAAAACTGTAGTTGGGGACATAAGTCAATTATTAGTATTATGAATATATGGTTTTGATTGAATGATATGATAATGATTTGTTTATGAATTCATATCTATATTAAAATGGTTTCAAAAATAATTTATGGTTGAATGAGTAAAATTTTGTTGAGTGGATAAAATTGATCAATTTGCATTCAGTTGAAGTGCTTATTGTAGTATTCCTAGTTTGAAAAAGAAATGTTCCCTATGGTTTATCATAATTTAAAGGTATTATATGGATTTTTTATAATGGTTTTCAGTTAGTTTCATTCAAAATTTAATTACAATTATATATGGATTTATCATGATGATGGCAAGTATGAATAGTGACATTATATAAATTATGCCATGAATAAATTTGGCTTAATATTTAAACCCAAGTTATTTGATAATATTAAAGAAAATTAGATTCTAATCTAAAACACTAGCTTATTCTAAGTGTTTAATGCTAAGGTGGTGGACCTATTAAAGGCTCTAAAATGGCCATGGGGTGATTTCGAAGGTTAATTTGAATTAATCCTATATTGTTAAACTTGAGGCATGAAGGTTTTGAAATGGCATAAGGTGATTATTTATTTCGAAGATAATTTTGAAATTAAACTATGTTTAGTATTTTTGAATATTGAGGCTCACGTTACTAGTGGTTTGAATGACAAGTTGGCAGACTAGGTTATTAGGTTGACAACTAGGTGGCAAGTTGGCAAGTTGATTTAATGCGAATTATAGATGGATATTTTGAGATCTCAGTGAAATAAAAGGTGGTTTAAAGGAATTTAAAGTGAATTGGTACATTCCATGAATTATGTGATTTAGTGGAGGTCTTAATAAAGGATTTGGTCATAACTAAGTTTTGAAGCATTGCTAAACAAGTTAGCAGTCGACTGATTGCTTACCTCGATTTGAGAAACTAATTGGATACGAGCATGTTATCAAAGGTAGTTAAGACATGGGGTTTAGTATACAAATAGCTTTGTTTTTTCATTTTGTTTGTCATATCACAAATCTTGCTATGAAAGCAATACTCTATTAGATAGTTTGGGAAGTTGTAGATAGAAGTTGTATATGTCACATTAATACGAGACCCTTCATCAAATAAAACTTTACGAATAAAGGTAGTATTAATGGATATTTTAATGAATAGAGTTGGATCATCAACACAAAAAATGATTGCATCATTAATTATGTTTTCTTCAAGAAATTTAATAGATGGTTTAGAATAAGGACACAAAGTTTCAATGGTATACACATTGGTAGGTTGATGCTCAATAGAGGGTGGTTTATCATCTAGAGAAGATGGATCTTTATTTCCTATAATTGTTGCATAAGGAAATTGTAATGATAAGGGGAATTATGAACTAACTCTATAATTATAATATTTCAAGGCATAGAGTTAAGTTATTCTAGAAAGTTATAATGGGATTTAGAAGAACTAGTGCAAGTTTTGGAAGGTACGGTAGATTTTGAAGGAATATAATTTATTGGGGGTTTAAAAGAAGGAAGTGGTTCCTCAAGGGATTCTAAATCTAAATTAGTGGTTGTAGTATCTTTGAGCAGTTGTTATTCTAAATATGGTGTTTCTATCGCTAATTTTGCTTTTTCAGATTCAAGAGAGAGAAGAAACTAAAGAATAATGGGCAAGGCATGTGAAGTACCTGGATGAAGATCACGCACCGTAATCCAGATGCTTGTGAGCACCCCTCTTTGGCTGTGGAGGAATGACACCTGCAAAGAAGAAGAACTTGGACAAGAAAACGTTAGATGGATAGGCGGTGGGTTGCCAAGCGAAAGCTTGTTCTCGGAAGTGTGAAAACTTCCTCAAGGGAGGTCAACCCACTGATAACAGACAGATAAAAGATCAAGGAAAAGCAGAATGCCAGAATACAGAAGTGATAAGCAAGTTAAAAAGGAAAGAAAAGACAAAATGATTACCTGAAAGGAGCAGTCGGGCTGATGACAGTCGCCGAGGTCGGAAATGTTGCCGCTGTCAGTAATCGGGTCTGTCGATGTCGGTTAGTCTGTCGACGTCGGTGGGGGTAATGACCGGCGTCGGTCGGGGCAATAGGCTTGGACGGGGTTTAGGCAGGTTCTGGGCGAGTTTGGACAGAGTCCGGGCTGGGCTTGGTCTGTGGACGGGTCTGAATGGTCTGGGAGAGTTTGGTTTTAGTCAGTTAGGGGGTCAAAAGGACAGAGAGGGACAGAGAGAGGAAGATGCATAGAGGATAGGGCCTGAGAAGGCTTTTCAGCCTCTCAGGGAGAAGAATAGAGGGAGCAAGAAATAACAGATATACCAAATAACTGGAAGCTAAAGAAATGAAACAAAATGAAATAAAGACTGTGCTTACCTTTTTGTTTGCCGTATGAAGAGTGGGAGAGCCGTTGTTGGAGCCACAGAACGCTTGTTGCAAGAGGAGATTCCTGGTCTAGAGCCTTTGCACCTATTGCTGCTGCTGCACGAGGTCCAAATGGAGAAGAGACGAATGCCAAAAATGCCAAGAAAATGCTGTTTGTGAGCTCAAGGGTCCAGGGGGGCTGCAACGGATGTAGAAAGGGGTAATGAAGGCTGTCGACGCCGGCAGTTTCACCAACGTCGGCCGAAGGGTCACCGACGTCGGCGGTCGCAGAATGGGGACAGAGGCTAAAAATAGCCTTTGCCCATTCTTACACGTCGCCGAGCGAGGGGGTGTGGGAAGAACGGTTATGAAGACACTTAAATGGGCGTGGGGGGAAAGATAATGAGGGGATTTGACATAATAAATGCTAGGGGGAAGGTGGAGGGATTCAAGGGAGGATCCAAGGTGGCAAGGGTGAGGTGGAAAGGGGGCCACTCAATTAAAATACTTAAGTTTATTTTAATCAAATGGATGGAGACCAAGGCCAAGGGTTAGGATAGGGGTTTGAGGCGAACAAGGGGGAGGACCAAGGTGCAGACACGTTTGCGGTGTCTACATTTGCCCCTTTTTGTCTTGTTGGTTATTCTTGACGAACTGCAAGACAAAAACAGGAGTTGGTTGCCCCAAGAAAAGGATGAGGTGTCCCCCCCTCAAAGCGATAGTCAAGAGAAGGGAATCGAAGATCGAGTGTCGATTTGACAGAGAAATGGATAGAAGAGAGTGAGTGAAAATGCTGCAGTAGTCGTGATTGCACGTAGTCCACTTCACGGGAGGGTCGGGTCAAATTGTCGCATGGTCAAGGGTCAAGGAGTGCCAAAATTGAGGTAATCGGGCCCCAGCATTTAGTCGTCTGCTGATTGGGTCACTCAATCTAAGCTGAAGCTCCAAATGGTCGTCGTGTTCCAGGTATCCTAGGCTCAGGAAGTGCTCCCAGAGACACGAAAAAGCCACAAGTAGTAGGGATCAACTGGCTCGCGATCCTATACTTGCGAAGGGTCAAAAATAGTCTGCGGACAATTCTGCTAACCAACCGTGAAGTAGCACACACGCAAAAACAACCAAGGCAACATTGTCTTGGAAGTGGTCGAAGGCCGAAGGATGGTCATTGGTCAAGGGGATGGATGGATGAAAGGATGTGGCCGAGCTAACCTCAGAAAATGTCATGTGATCTGAGTGCTGCCTACATAGCCCTTGTGTGAAGGGCCTCAGGCCAATGTAGTTCTCCCTAAAAGGGAGGAAGGGTCAAAGAGATTGATTGGTCTTGGTCAAAGAAAATGATTGGTCTTGGTCGAAGAAAATGATTGGTCTTGGTCGAAGAAAATGATTGGTCTTGGTCAAAGAAAATGATTGGTCTTGGTCAAAGTTGTCGATAGATTGGTCATGGTCAAAGAGAATGATTGGTCTTGGTCAAAGAAAATGATTGGTCTTGGTCGAAGAAAATGATTGGTCTTGGTCAAAGTTGTCGATAGACTGGTCGTGGTCAAGGTCAAGGTCGCAGAAGAGAAGGTTTGTCCATCAAAGAGACGAACAAACGGGGGTGGTCGAGCTAACCTCAGAGGATGTGTTATCTGAGTGCTGCCTATATAGCCCTGGTCATAGGGCCTCAGACCAATGTAGTTCAGACTAAATGTCTGATTGATTAATGATTGGATGTGGTCAAGTGTCAAAATGATGAGGGTAAGATGATGCTATGGATGTCATACTGGTCGAGAGGCTTTCATCCCTAGCAAGTTTCCATAGTCGTGATGGATGCATGCTAAAAATGAATGGAAGTCTATTTATGCTTCAGCAAGTATTGGTTTATGCTTAACATAAATTGGGTCTAGTCGGTAGTTCCCATGTGTATTGGTGTCCATGGAAACTATGTGAAATGGACTAGGATGATGCTAGCTGAAAATGATGAAAAATGGCTTGGTTTGAGTTGAGTCGACAATTGATGTGGTTAAATGTGACCAAAGTGTAGAGAAAAGATGAAAGGCAAATTGCTCTTTCATTGACAAGGACCAGAAAGGAAGCATAGATAGGAATTATTAGAACACAAGCCCCGTTCATGCATTACGTCGTTGACCGGTGTTGTGTTAGAACGGTAATCGAATCACTTTGACATTAAAGTGAGCTCGAAGTCCCTTGAGCAGGTGATAGGAGGATAGGGTAACCCAGTTTAAGAGCAGGAATAACCTTGCCCCTTTTTATAGGAGACCCTGAGACAACTACAAGCCAAGTCCATGACCCGTTTTTTTTTTTTTTTTTTTGGTGCAGGCTGATCGATGCGGGAAGCCTACATAGAGATGCCTTTTGATGTAGTGGTCATGTTGCGAAGCTGATCAATGCGGGAAGCTTCTAAGAAAGGTTGCTGTTTGTAGCAAGATTTAGTCATAGCCATCCTTCGAGGGAGTGGTCTATATTTTTGCTTTATAATGTTTGAATAGCTGTCCTTCGAGGGATCAGTCTATTAGCTATAGCAATGATAGTACAGCTGTCCTTCGAGGGAGCAGTCTGTCTTTTTGATTTGATTTTGTGACCTTGGATATGTTTTGACATCTTGATATATTTTTTGATTTTTTTTGATTAGAGTCATGGACAAGGCTGTAGAAGTTCAAGGACTCCCCTTTTATTAGGACAAAGCATCCATGCATCATAAAAGGGTTGTAGAGGAGTTGTTAAAGGGAAATAGGGTTGAAAGGGATGAGGATCAAGAGGACAAAGATTGCTCAGGGGACGAGCTCAAGTTACGTGTCAAGTAGGCGAGTACTCGACTAACAGAAGAATGGTCAAAGATGCAACGCATTAAGAGGCTCAGGTTCTGGCCGTCCGTCGAGGGAGGACAGACGATAAGTCCCTGACCCATACTTGTGCGTGATGATAAAAGGTCCAAGCCAATTGGGGGCGAATTTGCCTCGTTTACTTTGCTCCATATTGGTCATGTGCTGATTCTCTTTGAGGACGAGGTCTTCGATGTTGAAGTCTCGTTCTCGCAGATTTTTGTCGTAGGCCCGCTTTATGCGACTTTGGTAGACATGGAGATGATTGAGGGCAGCAAGACGGCGCTCGTCAAGTAACTCAAGTTGAGCTAAGCGATCTTGACGAAAGTCATCATTGGAGAGAATGTCATGTAGGGAGATGCGGAGAGACGGGATCTGTACTTCGAGAGGTAAGACAGCCTCTGTTCCGTACACGAGGGAGAAGGGAGTAGCACCCGTAGAGGTTCGGATGCTAGTGCGATAGGCCCACAAAGCGAAGGGAATATGAATGTGCCAATCCCTTCCTGTATCGTTGACCACCTTCATGAGAATTTTGGTGAGAATTTTGTTGGAAGCCTCTGCCTGCCCATTTGCTTGTGGGTAGTAAGGTGAAGAAAAGCTGAGTTTGATGCCAAATGAGTCGCATAGTTTTTGGACAGTCTTGTTTTTGAAGGACTTGCTGTTGTCGGTGATGATTTTGTGAGGGACACCGAAACGATAGATGATGTGGCTGCTGATGAAGTTGATAATTTTGTCGGCTTTTGTGGAGACAAGAGGAATGGCTTCCACCCACTTGGTGAAATACTCAGTGGCAGTGATGATGGACTGATGACGAAGAGACGAGTGAGGGTTGATCTCACCGATGAGATCCAAGCCCCACTGAGAGAAAGGCCAAAAATCCTGAGTGACTTGCAAGGCGTGGCTGGGGAGATGAAGCAGGTTAGAATGCTGCTGACACTTGATGCAACGTCGAACATAGTCGCTACAGTCTTGATGAAGGGTGGGCCAATAATAACCCAGGCAAAGGATGCGCTTGGCAATCGAGTTTCCACTGAAGTGTCCACCACAAATCCCATCGTGGACTTGCTTTATGGCTTGAGGAGCTTCAGTGGAGGTTAGACAGTGAAGAAGGAGGCCGTCGAAGCCTCGTTTATAGAGAAGACCCCCTAGCATGGTATAGCGAGCTGTGCGCTTGATGAAAGCTCGCCGCGCATTGCTAGAGAGGTTGGGAGGAGTGACAGAAAGAGACAAGTAGTCTACAAGTTGCTTATACCAGTCATATCATGGGCTAGAATTGATAGTGTTGATATGGTTGATGTGAGGAGAGATGTATGAAGGCAAAGGTACACGATGCACTGTGACAAAAAGGCGAGATGATGATGATGAAGACGGGATATGCGAAGCAAGAGAAGCCATGGTGTCGGCAAACTTGTTCGTAGAGCGTGGAACAGTCTGCAAGAGGTAATGGTCGAAAGATGCTAAAAGAAGGTCAACACGATTTTTATACCTCTATAAAACTTTGTTTTTACAGAGATATGAACCGTTAACTTGATTAACGACGAGCTGCGAGTTGCTGAAGATGTTGATAGACTTGATGTGGAGAGAAAGGGCAGTCTGAAGTCCCAAAATTAAGGCCTCATATTCGGCCATATTATTGGTACAATCAAAGTCAAGCTTGAAAGATAGAGGCATGGGCTCCCCTTCGAGTGGGATGAGGATGACCCCCGCACCCCCACCGAGTTGACATTTGGAGCCGTCAAAGAACATGGTCATTTGGTAGACGGTGTCGTCGGCGGAAAGGGTAGCGATAGACTCGTCAGGAAACTCACAGTGTGAAGGTTGGTTGTCAGAAAGAGGGGCATCTGCCAGTTGGTCAGCGATGGTTTGCCCCTTGATAGATTTCTGTTGGATGAATTCGAGGTCAAACTCTGCAAGCAGCATGAGCCACCGAGCCATACATTGATTCTGATATGGCTTGGAGTGCATGTACTTGAGAGGGTCGGTGTGAGTGACAACAAAGGTTTTATGGTTGAGAAGATAGTGGCAGAGCTTGGTGGCGAAAAAGACTAATGCCAAACAGAGTTTCTCGGTATGAGTATACCGAGTTTCATAGTCGACCAGTGTTCGGCTGATGTAGTAAACCGCTTGCTCACGATGATGCTCGTCTCGGTGCGCGATCATGGCACCTAACGAATGGTTGGTAGCAGAGATATAAAGGTAGAAGGGTTGGTCGTCTTTAGGTGGAATGAGGACTGGTGGAGAGACCAGATAGCTTTTGAGGGCTTCAAAAGCCTCTTGACAGTCCTTATCCCATTTAAAGGAGACGTCCTTCTTAAGGAGGTGATGGAAAGGTTGGCAGCGGTCTGAAAGCTGCGAGATGAAACGGCGAATGGACTGGAGCTTCCCTTGTAGACTGCGAAGCTGCTTGAGATTGGTCGGGGGTGGCATTTCGAGGATAGCGCGGATCTTGGCGGGATCTATCTCGATACCACGAAAGGAAACGATGAAGCCGAGAAGTTTGCCTGAGAGGACCCCAAAGACACACTTCTTGGGGTTGAGGCAGACATTGTATTGAAGAAGGCGAGAGAAGATGATTGTGAGAATGGTCAAGTGGTCGCGGCGAAGTTTGGACTTGCCGAGAAGGTCATCCACATAGTTCTCCATGATCTTGTGGAGGAGATCGTGGAAAATGTAGGTCATGGCGCGCTGATAGGTGGCACCAGCATTTTTCAAGCCGAAAGGCATGACTTGATAGCAGAAAGTCCCCCATGGGGTGATAAAGGTAGTCTTGTGCTGATCTTCCGGTGCGATCAGGATTTGATTGTATCCTGAAAACCCGTCCATGAGAGATAGCATCTCATGGCCGGCCGTGAGATCAACAAGCTGGTCAATGTTAGGAAGAGGAAAGTCGTCTTTGGGACAGGCTAGGTTAAGGTCGTGATAGTCTGTGCAGATCCGAATCCCCCCAGTTGCTTTAGTAACTGGGACGATATTAGAGACCCACTGTGGATAATCGATGGGTTGGATGAAGGAGACAAAAAGAAGGCGTTGAAGTTCCTCTTTGACAAGGAGCGCAACGCGAGGATGCATCTTTCAAAGTTTTTGCCTAACAGGCTTAGCCTCTGGTTTGGTGACAATGTTATGGGTAGCAATGGTGGGGTCGATGCCAGGCATGTCGCTGTAAGTCCAGGCAAAGGCCTTGCTATGGTTGGAAAGGAACTGGGCATAGTCAAGCTGCTCCTGAGCGTCTAAAGATTGGCCAATCTTTAAGACGTGAGGAACATCAGAAGAAGAAGGGAGGTTGATGTCAATGGTAGATTCATTTAACATAACCTAGGTCTCGAAAGGGAGGAAACGCTGGAGGAAAGAGTCGTCGGCACCCATGTAGGAAAGGATGGCATCATCGTCAACGCAGTGGACAGTGTGAATGGTTGCCGATTCATCTTCTACCATGCTAGGAAAAATGAGAGGGAGAGACCTGGACACCCCATTGAGCTGATAGGTCAGGGGTTCCAGGCGGACGGTGTTTATGGTAAAAAAAAACTAGGAGGGATGGAAACCACCGACTCCGTAGGTGACGAAGGAGAAATGGGCGAGTCTGGAGGAGATTGGTCGATGGTTGGCTCGGGACAGAGGTCGGAAGGAGCCTGAGTGGGGTCATGATATCCCAGGCCATACCGTTTCTTGACATCGTGATCATTGAGTGGCTCGATGGGATGATGGGAGCCCTGCTCATAATGTCTGAAATCGAAACCCTTCCATGCACACCTGTGAAGGTAAGTGTGTGCAAAGGCGGGGTTGCCAAGAAACGAGAAATCAGATGTAAAAGGTTGGGGTGAAGAAAGGGAATTGGCGTTGGTAGGAGCTTGATTAAGCCCCCCATAGACAAAGTTGGTTCGGAAGTGAGGAGGACTATAAGGTACGACCATCCCGATCCGATGGTCATAATTGGGACTGAGGTGAAGGCGTCCATACTCTTGCAGAGTTTGGAACATGTCTAGGGTCAACAAGCAATATTCCCCAAGTGATAGTCGTTAGAAGATGTCTTCCATGGGGTCTTTGGTCGGCGCTTGAAGAGGAGGGGTGAGGGCGACTGTCGATTGCGAATTGGTCGAAGCTTCCGCAGATGGAGGCGGTGCCGGAGTTGACGGTTTGATGGGAATGAGGACATCGTTGGGACGGTAGGTGGTGTTGCAAGTCTTGAAGGGTGAAGGGTCAGCGGGAATGGTATGGACTTGCCCGTCATGCTCAAACTTCACACAACGGTGCAGGGTGGAGGGTATACAGGCCATGGCACGGATCCAAGGTTGGCCCAGTAGAAGGTTATATTGAAACTCTCCTTCGATGATATAGAAGAGCTCTGGGACTGTGCGTGGACCAATGCGAATGTGAAGGATGACTGTGCCAATGGTCGTGGCGGTGGTGTCATTGAAAGAGCGTAAGATCGCGTTAGTTTTGGAGACGTAATTCTTGGGAAGAGACAGCTGATCAAAGGCGTGGGTAGAGATAATGTTGATGCTAACGCCGCCGTCGATCATAACGCGTTTGATGCGTGTCTGATCAACATAGGCAGTGATGAAGAGGGCGGCGTCCTGATCTTCCGTGTTGGATGTGGGAATCTCAGAATCACTGAATGTGATGGAGTTGATAGGAGATAAAGAATGGACGAGGGCAGCGAGTGGTTGGGGGTCCTCGGGTTGGACCTCCACTACCTACAAGGCTTGGATAAGGGCTTGACGGTGCTGAGGCGAGGTTTGGATAAGGTCATAAAGAGACATCTTCACAGGTGTCTGATGAAGCTGCTTCAGCATGGAGTCGTGAATTGGCCCAGAAGAGGAAGACGAAGAAGGTTGGGACGCGCCAAGGATAGAAATTTTAGGCTTAGGCGCAAGAGGTGGCTTGACGAAGGGATAGGTCCAAGGAATGGCAGCTTTTTCTTTTGCCTTGTCCTTCTGCGACCTAGTGGTTATACAGATAGCATTGATTTCAAAAATAGGAGGTGAGGAAGGGGTCATGTCTTGCTGGTGAGATGTTGGCGTGGTAGAAGAGATTGGATGGGAAGGAGTCGGGGTCTAGTCAAGAGTGTCCTCAAGGAGAAGAGTGTCTTTCTCCATATGGCGGCGGATGACGGCCTTGAGGGCACAACAAGTCTCGGTGTCGTGTCCCGGTGTACGATGATATGAGCAAATTTTCGTATCGTCGAACCAGGAGGGCTTGGACCCGAGAGGTTGGAAAGGCTTGATGGGCGGAAGGGTTATGTCAGGGGTCTGCAGAAGTCGGTGCAATATCAACGAGTATGAGCCCAATAGAGGGTCCATGCTATTTGATATGCGCGAGGTTGGTGACTTTTGCTTAGGCGAGGTTAGACGAGGTTTCCGTACCACCTTATGGGTTGATGGCGCGGTGACAGATGGAGACGGCTCTTTTTTGGTGATTGGTACCACCTTTTTGGGAGAGGGACGGTTAGAGGTAGGCAGAGGAAGCAAAGGAGGCAATGAGTTTTGTTTGAAGGCCAGAGTGGGAAGGATGCTGGTCAAGGTCAAAGGATGGGGGCCCAAAATGGATGGCAATGGTGACGGAGAAGGAGGCATTCGTTTCTGTGGTCTGGCAGTCCTCTTCGACTTGGTTGGAAGAGTACTGCTGGTCGAGGTCTGGCCTAGGTCCACCTTCACTTGCGGGTGAGTGAGGGTGGAGACAGGACGAATGCCAAATGACTTGATGGGTTTAGACGAGGTAGATGCAGGTTTCGGTTTGGACGGGTTTGGTTGAGGTTTGAGAGTCTGGTCTTTGTCAAGAGTCTGACGAGATTCTGCCTTGGGAGGATTAGCAGCATGTGATGAGAGGGCACGGGTATGTTGAAGGGCTTTAAGATGCTCCCACAACACCTGAGGCATCACTTTCCTTGAAGGGAGAAGCGCGATTTTCTCCACTAACCGGGAAAATGGCTGAGAAGAAGATGTTGATGGTTGCGAGGTTGAAGCCGAGATGGGTGTAGTGGTCTTAGACGCATGGTGTGGTGAAGTCATGACAAATTTAGATGAAGATGAAGGGGAGACAGGTTCTTCCCTGGGTGGAGAAGAATCCGAAAAGCGAGGCTCCCCGAGCGGGTAAAGGGCAGGGATGATGGTGCCCTCCACTTGCGGCTGAGGAGTAGGAAGGGTCAGGTCCTCCATAGGCAGTAGAACGGAGGATGGCGAGACCGGTGGTGCTGGTAAAGCCGAGGCGTCCTCCAAGATGAGAGAGGTCGACGGAGAACTAGCTGGGGAAAGAGGTTCGTCCACATGTGACGAACTGATTGATGGACTAACCTCTTGAGGTTGATTGGGGACGAAGGGAGAGACTGTATTGACTGTTCGAATGTTGTGCTCATGATTGTCGTCAATTAAGGTCTGGACGTTGTTTTGAGTTGGCGGATGATTGGGGAAAGGTTGTTTGAAGATGTCAATGGCCTGATTAGGGGGTGCATTTGGATTGTCTAAGATGAGATCCCCCTTTTCAAGCATGTCTTGGATTATGTTCTTAAAGGTTTTGCAGTTTTCCGTGTCATGGCCCTTAACACGGTGGAAGTTGCAGAAGTCATGCTCCCTATACCACGCGGGGATGGCGTGTGAGGGATCGAATTGTGGAGGAGGTCGGGCTTGAGGGAGATTGAGGGCCCCCTGCTTAACAAGCTTGTTCAGCACAGACGCATATGATTCTCTGAGAGGAGTATATCATCATTGTACGTATCTTTGCTGGAATTGGTGAGTGGCTCTCTGAGATGTGGATGGCTCAGGCTGATTGGTCGAAGAAGAGGAGGGTCTAACAACCATGGCATTAGCTGAAGCCTTGGATTTAGAATTGGATGATGATGGCTTAGCAGAGGAAGAGTCATTGGTCTTAGAGCTGGGATTCTTGTTCTGCAACTTGACTTTATTCTCCTCGATGGCACGCAACTCAAGTTTGTGGGCCATCGTGAAGGCCTCGTCAAAAGTGCGGAAGGTTTAAACCCTCAGGGTGGAAGAGATATGTCTGGCACAGGCTTGGGAAAAGAGTTCAATAAGCTCAGCCTGGGGTAAGGAAAAGGAGAGTTGATTGATGAGGCCTCTCCATCGAGCAACGAAGTCGGCTATGGACTCGTCCTCAAATTGCCGGATAGAATAGAGGTCCGTGATTGAGACCTTCTTGGTTATGTTGATGGAAAAGTGATCGAGGAAGAGCTGAGCCAATTGTGTGAATGAGAAGAGAGAATGGCTGGGAAGGGAGCTGTACCAGTCAAGCGCAACACCCAAGAGAGACATAGGAAATGTGTGTAAAAGTAACGCATCATCATGGCTAATGAGGTAACAGGCATGTCTGAATGCCCGCAAGTGTTGCTGTGGGTCTTCCTTGTTTTAAAAGCGAGAAAACTTCGAAAGCTCCCACTGGCTAGGATATGCCCTGATTGGGACAGAAGGGTGAATGGGCTCATTGCAGATCTGCTCATATGAGAGAGCATTGCGCGAGCCGAAAACAGAGGTCTCTAGACTAGTCATCTTGTCCATCAGCATTTTGATGATGTCTGCCGACAGATTGACGGGTGGCACGCCCCCTAAGTTGTAGGGCGCTTGGAAGAGGCTAGGGGAGGTATGCGACATAGTCGGTTGTACAATGTACGGATGACTAGTCGCAGGGGCAGAAGTGGAGGCTAAAGGTGGTTGAGTAGAAGACATAGCTAGGCCTGATGTTGCCACGAGAGGTTGAACTGTGGTAACGGGGGCCAATGGATAAGAGGCCACCCTGGTGTTGATAGGGGCCAGGGTAGGCAGAATAGAGACGATAAGGTTTTGAAAAGGAGTGGATAGCGGTTGAGCGGGTTGAAGTTGACAGGGGGCCGGAACCCCGGTGGAAGTGGGCCCAATGATAGAGAGAGAGGCCACACCTGGAGGATTGGTCAAAGTCTGAGTCTGGTCAGTGGTCGAAACGATGGCTTGAGTGTCCAAAGGTTGAACTACGGATGCTGTCGATACAGCCGTAGTTGCGGCAAGGGAGGTTGGCATTCCGTAGATTGGATTGCCCAAGGAGTCTCGCGTTCGGCTATGTGCGAGATAGTGTTGCAAGGCCTTGACGTTGAGGTCCAAGAATCGTTCAAAATTTTGGTCCCCTTCTTGGACAATGGGAGTCTGCGGCGGGGTTGGACGAATGGGAGTTCTTTCGGTCTCCGAGTTGAACTCCATTGTAGGCTTGGTCGCGGATGGGGTAGACGGAAGTGGTTGACGGCTGGCGTGGTTGACAAGAGCTTTGGCTTGGCTACGAGTCAAAACCATGCAAGGCAAAGAAGGTTCAGGTTTTAGGAACTGTGTTGTTCAATTCCAGAAAACCAGGATGGAGTCTTTAGTAGAGAAGGGACAGGTTTTAGGCTGCTAGTTTTGAAAAAAAAGAACAGTGACAGAGACCGACGTCGGTTGAAAAACCGATGTCGGTTAGAAAGATGGCTGACGTCGGTCAGATAACTGATGCTGATAATAGAGGAAAATCGACGTCGGTAAAAGAACCGATGCCGGTGACAGGGGAAAGCTGACGTCGGTGGCAGAACTGATGCCGGTGACTGTGTTTTCCAGAGAACCAAAAGATTTGAAGATTCTTGGAAAAACAATGAAGAAAGCGTCCTCACTCACTCAAACAAACAGATGAGAAGAGGAAAACAGAGAGAGACAGACAAGCCTAAGTGATAAATCCTAGGAATTAACTCTAGAAGCTGTGGCTTATGCCTTAGATGAATGTTTGGGGAGATTGGCTGCAAGAAGGGTCCTAGAAGAAGGCAGTCTAAAGATGGTTTCAGGTGTTGTTTTAGGTGCTCAAAAATCTGTGTTAGGGTCTGGTACGTGCCCTGGTGCTAAGGAGCAAGCTCCCCTCACTTCACGATTCCAGTGGTTAGCTGGTCTCGCTTAGCCAAGATATACCTCGCCTAGAGTTTATCCTCCGCCAGAGAACGGAGTGGGCTTCCCCCTTGGTGATGAAATCCAAGTAGGGTCACTGGGACGGGTAAGGTATCCGCTGGGGGATGAAATCCCAGTCGGGCCTTGTCTCAAGTAAGTTTTATGTTCGTTTTAGTGCATGTGGTTTGGTAGTGTAACATCAAGTGTCTATGGTTCATTCAATATGCGCCTAAGTTACTAGATGTGGACTACGAAGATGCAAGCACAAGTAGAAATGAATGCAAAGTGTTTTAATGCCCAAGTCAAAATGTGATGTTTGTTATGAAGACAAGTTTGATGTTTAGACTAGTCTAAAAATGCAAGGAAGAAAGATTCGTTTTAGTCCTGCTTATAGTGTCATTGAGAAGAAAAGAAGGAGGAGAAAAGGTAAGAACCTAATGCTCCTAAATGAATGAAGAAGAAAAGGAACCCAGGAGGAACCTAGGGTCCCACCGGGCGTGCTAGAATGTTTCTATCGCTAATTTTGCTTTTTCAGATTCAAGAGAGAGAAGAAACTAAAGAATAATGGGCAAGGCATGTGAAGTACCTGGATGAAGATCGCGCACCATAATCCAGACGCTTGTGAGCACCCCTCTTTGGCTGTGGAGGAATGACACCTGCAAAGAAGAAGAACTTGGACAAGAAAACGTTAGATGGATAGGCGGTGGGTTGCCAAGCGAAAGCTTGTTCCCGAAAGTGTGAAAACTTCCTCAAGGGAGGTCAACCCACTGATAACAGATAGATAAAAGATCAAGGAAAAGTAGAATGCCAGAATACAGAAGTGATAAGCAAGTTAAAAAGGAAAGAAAAGACAAAATGATTACCTGAAAGGAGCAGTCGGGTTGATGACAGTCGCCGAGGTCAGAAATGTTGCCGCTGTCGGTTATCGGGTCTGTCGATGTCGGTTAGTCTACCGACGTCAGTGGGGGTAATGACCGGCGTCGGTCGGGGCAATAGGCTTGGACGGGGTTTAGGCAGGTTCTGGGTGAGTTTGGACAGAGTCCGGGCCGGGCTTGGTCTGTGGACGGGTCTGAATGGTCTGGGAGAGTTTGGTTTTAGTCAGTTAGGGGGTCAAAAGGACAGAGAGGGACAGAGAGAGGAAGATGCACAGAGGACAGGGCCTGAGAAGGCTTTTCAGCCTCTCAGGGAGAAGAATAGAGGGAGCAGGAAACAGCAGATATACCAGATAACTGGAAGCTAAAGAAATGAAACAAAATGAAATAAAGACTGTGCTTACCTTTTTGTTTACCGTATGAAGAGTGGGAGAGCCGTTGTTGGAGCCACAGAACGCTTGTTGCAAGAGGAGATTCCTGGTCTAGAGCCTTTGCACCTGTTGCTGCTGTTGCACGAGGTCCAAATGGAGAAGAGACGAATGCCAAAAATGCCAAGAGAATGCTGTTTGCGAGCTCAAGGGTCCAGGGGGGCTGCAATGGATGCAGAAAGGGGTAATGAAGGCTGCCGACGTCGGTGGTCGCAGAATGGGGACAGAGGCTAAAAATAGCTTCTGCCCATTCTTGCACGCCGCCGAGCGAGGGGGTGTGGGAAGAACGGTTATGAAGACACTTAAATGGGCGTGGGGGGAAAGATAATGAGGGGATTTGACATAATAAATGCTAGGGGGAAGGTGGAGGGATTCAAAGGAGGATCCAAGGTGGCAAGGGTGAGGTGGAAAGGGGGCCACTCAATTAAAATACTTAAGTTTATTTTAATCAAATGGATGGAGACCAAGGCCAAGGGTTAGGATAGGGGTTTGAGGTGAACAAGGGGGAGGACCAAGGTGCAGACACGTTTGCGGTGTCTACATATGGTTTCTTAGGTTTTGTGACAAGTTCTATGTGAGCTGGTTTGTGATGATAATTGACCTTAGCTATGTTAACATATTGAGAATTATTGTAATATTGGTCATTTTTAACATCAATAGAAAAAACATCCTTGGTAGTTTGTTGATTATTAGTTTTGGAAAAAGATTTTTGGTTATTAGAATAAGCTTTGGAGGCTTGTTATTGTTGAGAAGCGGTGTTGTACTCTTGATGATGAAGGTTTATCATGGATTTGTGATTCAAGGAATCACCAAAGCATGTAAGAGACAACAAATTTAATAAACCCTCTACAAGTTTTATGGGAGTGACCGGTGTCAGCATGGAACCAAAAAAATTGATTAGGGTTTAGGAGGATTATTAGGATAAGTAAAGGGTTTAGAGGGTGGTAAGAATTGTTTCATTTGCTTCACAATTAATGGTATGTGAGAAGATGGGGGAGTGTCAGCTTTGGCATCTCCTAGTTTGGTTTGAGGAGTATTTCCAGTGATAACATTATTAGAAGTTTGAAAATATCCTTTAAGGAATTTTGGCTTAGGTTCAAATTGCTTCATGAGGAAGTCTTGATGTTTAGCTTGGTCAAGAGCTTCATTAAGTGTTTGAGGAGCAAAAGTGTGAACCTTATATTGAAGCAAAGGAGTTAAATCAGTTATAAAAAGTTTAAATAAATATCATTATTCATGTTAAAGTCATATTTATGAGTCAAATATTTCCATCATTTGATAAAATCATGAGTTGATTTGATGGGAGATTACTTAGCATTGATGAAATGGCTAAGGCAATTTTTGAGAAGATCATTATGTTGAAACTCTTTGACTAAAGGATTGACTAAATCCTCAAGTTACTAGAAGGAATGTTGGGAAAGCTAGTTGTACCATTCCACTACATCACCAATGAAGGTTTTAACTAGAAATTTAGTTGTGGCAAAAGTATTAGTTTGTATCCACTCTTTATAAAGATTACCAAAGGCTTTGAGAAAGGATGCAAGGTATTTAGTCCCATCATACTTGATAGTTGGAGATATATTACCAATATCAATGGACATGATGAAATGAGCTAAAGGCTCATTTTGGATGTTTTAAAACATTTTTTTAATCATGATAGGTTTAGGAATAACATTTCTTAAGGCATCTCTAAGAGGTGGAGGAATAAAATTTGGATTGGCTTGAGGATTGATAGCCGGAGGTTGATTAGCCATATTGATCTAATGACTTTGTAATTGCATCATTTTAGAGGTGTTATAAGTTTACATTATGTTAATTTGTTTTATGACATGTGCAAGAATTTGGGTCATAACAATTGGTGGGTTGGTGCTTGTAGGAGAACTCCCTGAATTGATATTAGGGGGAGAGTTGTTGGCAGGTGGATTACTAGTGGGATTATTAGATAGACTTGTGTAAATTGTTCCCACATTATGTTAAAAATTTTGAAGATGAGAATTATCTTTATAGGTATAAAAAGGATCAGATCCACCTAATTCATCTTGAGGTGTGATTTTAACCATGTTACAATCCATAGATGAAGGAGGGGAAGAGGTACTATAAGAGTGAGGGTTCTCTTAAGAGAAAAAGATAGGGAGAAGTGAATATCCCATATAGTATCTAAATGGATTCAAGTTTTCCTATTATATTCTATAATAGGGGACTTAATGAGGATTTGAGGAAATGAATAGAATGCTAAGAAAATAAAAATAGAGAACTATGTTAGATAAATAGGATGACAGTAAGAGTACAGATTCAACTAGGTCAACCTAGTACTACAAATTAGGAAAACATATTATGATAAGGATATAGAGTCGACCAGGTCAACCTAACTAGTAAGAGGGATACAAAGTTAACCAAGTCAACTTAGTACTATAACATGACTAGTAAGAGAGATAGAGAGTCAACCAGGTTGACTTAGTACTATAAGCATCAAGAAAAATAGTTTATAAGAGGCTGTGTCGAGTAGAATGATAGTATACAAAAAATAGGAAAATATTTTTGAAATGTAATTGAAACAAGTATTGAAATTAAGCACACAAACAATTGGATCAAAGAGAATGATTCAATTAGGGCACACAACACAAAACCTTGCACCAACACTGGCTAATACACATTTTTGTAATACAACATACAATGAGCAAAGATCAAATAGTCAACTGAGAATCAAATACTAAGTGGTCATCCTAAATGTTTTTATTATTATAAAGTGCTAGTTTAAGTGTGATAGGGAAGTTAAATAAAATTAGGGAACTAGAAAGCAATCTATGAATGGTTTTATGATGTTTAGGATGAAAGGGATCTGTATTGGTAATGGTACTAGATCGGTATTGGGGCCTACACCCTCAATTCAAAATCTCATAGTGATAAAGGTGTCAGGTGCTTTGCCAATATATATCATTAACCACGTGTTTATACTTGGCCAAAAAACCAAATCATCTTCCCCCTTGGTGATGGAATCCAAGTAGGTAGGACTTGGATAGACAAATGTTTAAATGTATTTTGAAATTATGTGATTTGGTAGTGTGTGCAAGAGATCAAAATAGTGAAACTAAATAGTTTATTGAAAAACCACCTAATTAGACAATGCAATCTACTATAAGCATGTAAATAATTGAAATTGAAAGTGTGAATTAATTACTAGCATATAGTTATTAATTCCCAATTTAAGCATAGTACAGATTTAGTTCAAATGATAGTGTATGTAAACATTATAGAATAGAGTTGACAAGATCACTACTGTATTGTAGAAGTAAGAGTCCTTAAGGACTAAATCAACCAGGTCGACCTAGTCTTTCAGATAGAATATATAATATAGAACTAAGTCAACCAGGTTGACTTAGTTTACTGTATGATTACAATTTTGAAGACTACAAACTTTGTAAAACATAATTATAAGGATGAACTAAATTGAAAGATAGAGAAATAAAGGAACCTTAGTGTGTTGAAAGATTCTAAGGACTATGAAATTTCTATTGAAGTGCTTTGAGTGTTTCTTGCAAGTTCTACAAATTATGTTAACTATTTCAACCTAGTTCTATAATTCCCTATTTTCTAAAGCCTATTTAAGATGAATATATTAGCCTAGTTAACCTGGTTTTTTATTTGGAAGCTAACTATGATACTAAGTTGACATAAATGACTTAGTTTATTGTTCTAGATTTGAATAAGAGACTAAGTCAACCTGTTTGACATAGTCTATTGTCTAGAATTGAAGAAGAGTACTATGCCAACTTGTGCAATCCAATAACCTATATCTAATGAAGACTTGCATAGAAAAATAGAGTCATTTTGATATGACTATGTGTTAAACTTGTGCATAGAATCTAGAAACTACATTGGCCTAGTCGACCTAGTATCACAAATATATAAAAATAATAAAATGATAGAAATGAAAAGCATGAAATAAAAATCGTAAGTATTAGATTCATGTTGGGTTCATCAAAATATATGAAATTAGAAATGCATCAGATCCACAAATCAATCCTAGCTCGGTGGAGATAGATCCTAATTACACTTTCGATTAGGGATACATTAGATAATCAGGAACATGACTAATACATATACACTAGACCCAATTAGGGGATATCTTATCATAAATAATATCACTAGGGAGGGTTCCAAATTATCCAATCAAGAAAAACTACATAATAACCCTAACTAAGTCCTATCTTTTCATATTCACTATACTAATAAGAAGTAAAGCAAAGAAATCTAATCTAGTGCTCACCAAATCCTGTGGCACAAAGTGGGGGTTAGTAAATATCATACAAGAATCTTATTTAAGCTATGTATAGGTAAAACCCTAATGTATGGAGAGGAAGAGCAATATTATTTAAATTCAATACTTATGCTACTTCTATCTACTAAAGAGAGGAGCAAAGTTAGAGATACTTACTTGGAAGATGAACCCATCAAGACTCAATCTCTCCCTTGGACAAAGGTGTTCACAAGAGGTTATTTTGATTTTTAAGGATCACTAAGAAAGGCCAAGACATCCAAGACTTCTCCACAAGACTAGATTCTTCTACAAGTAGAAACCCTAAGTTATGATTCCTCAAGTAGAATGATGGAAGAACATATTGTAAAGAAATGCAAATGAATAATAACTCTCAATGTCTCTCTAATAATGGTGAAATTAATGTGTTTATAAAGTTGGATCTAACCCTAAACCCTTTCAGATTTGTTGGCCAATAAGGTCAACCCAGTTGATCTAATATCGTTACTGATAAAAACTCACTAGGTCACAAGCTAGGTTGGCCAATATATGACCTAGACCGTAAATAAGTTTTTATAATAAGAGTATAAGGTTGACATAGTCATATAAACTATCAAAAGAGGTTTTAAGTTAGGAAAAGGGATACTAAAGGTGGTAAAAGATTGGA
Source organism: Torreya grandis (assembly GCA_037957365.1). NCBI lineage: Eukaryota > Viridiplantae > Streptophyta > Pinopsida > Cupressales > Taxaceae > Torreya > Torreya grandis. The sequence goes on from JARHVA010003772.1 coordinate 1,724,099, forward strand.
AGAATGTGCAAAATAGGAGACAAATCTTAGGGGAAAGGTTTTAAGAGCTGGTTGGATTGGTAATAAGTGGCAATAAGGGATAATAATCCTATTAAGCACCAATGGTATGCATATCCCTTTCATACTATACCCTTTAAGGTGTACGCTAAAAGAGATTGAGACTTGATGGGTTTTTAATATGGATGATCTGGATAGAAAGCATCCATAATTGATCAAGTTTTAAAATATTATGTGTATACAGACTTCACCAGCTTAATTAGCATCACCAATCCTAAAGATCATATTTTATTTAAAAACTTTGGCCAAAGTAATGTTTAGATAGACATTATCATTTCATATGTATGATTTATATGTTTGTGAAATATCATGTTAGAACATATTTTTTTATGGTAAACATCATGTAGTATAAATCTCATAGCACACGGGGTACTAAAATGTATCTCTAGATTTTTTCACCATCACTATCTACCTATCCATGAAGAAAGGGCCATTTCCTATTTGGGGGATTGTACAGGGGATCAATGGTCTATAGTTGGTGTGGAAATCACTTGGATGATGCTCTACCTCCCCACTATAGTATTTACTTGGAGACTATACTTGAGATAATCATAGATACTATTGGTAAGTGTGTTATCATTAATGTCAAAGGCTTGATGTCATGTGTGCATTGATGTCAAGAGTAATGACAAAGTGGTGATGTCATAGTATGATTAGTGTCATTGATGTCAAAGAAGACTAAGAAAGGTAAGTAGTGTTGTCATGAAGGTGAACATTGGTTTAAAGATTTTCATGTTTCTTCTAGCTTATTGTTGTTTTTTCAGGTATGTGAGTAGTGGCATAGGCATAAGGCTTGATAGCCTTATGTAGTGGCATAGGCTTGGTAGCATAGTATATTGAGCATGTTAAGGATAGGGATAAGAAGGTTGGAAGATATGGATCTTGGCGTGAAAATTTATGACATGTTCTTGAGGTGGTGAGATCATTAAAAGAAGGATCCAAGTACTTTCTATATCCAAATTTGACTTGTAGACTTCAACCTAGTATGCATAATGACCTAGTGAGGTCCAAATGAAGAGTCAAGTTGGGATTCCAAGGTAAAAAATATCATGTAATAATGGGATGAGGTATGATAGTTTGGGTCAAAGGTGTTGACAAGGTTTTAGGTTCTGAAGAGGAAGATAAAGCAAGAAACAATGTTAGAAGGACACTTGTAAATGTAGAATGAAGTTGTTCTAGCCCGAGAAGAAGTTTGTGATGATCATTAGCATGTGTATATTTTACATGGTGACCCAATAATTTTTTTATCGGTGTAACATGTAGATAATAAGGTTTTCCAAATATTTTGTAGTGGTTTTAAGGATAGAGCTTTATGAACATTCGTTAAGAATGTAAACTGGTCAAAACCCTCCTATAAACCCTTATAGTGGAGTGATTAGAAAGATGTGAAAGGTTAGTGCAAATAATGGTTTGGTTGAATAATTTTTACTATTTTATGGTGTATAGGACTCCTTGAGTCATCTCTAGGTGGTAATGGTGTGTCAGGGCAGTGAGCATAAGGTATAAAAATATGCTTATTTTTAAAGTTTTTATCACTACAGGCAAGGTTGACTAAGTCAATGTTGCAAGTGGATGAAGGTAAAACATAGATACTTGTTATAAAATTAAATTAATTCATTTTATCATGATTGAGTTACTATTTTAATCATTTTTTTCAATCACTTTGCCTTATTTCTAAATCTGTAGACTGCGATAATAGTGAGAAAAGTAGTCAAGTGAATAAGTGTTTAGGGAAGTATTCCAAGTGAGTAAGAATGGATCAAATGGATTTTATTATTTTTTTGATACATATCACTCATTTATACTTGGTTGGTAAGTGATTATTATGCATATACACATGCAATAAGGTGCTCACAAAGTGACTTGTCTATGTAAGACAAGATAGTGGAACTCAGGATAATGAGAATGATCTGTAGGGGCATATTTGCCATTGAATAACATTATATTTATGTTAGAGGGTGATATAATAATTTTTTATGAATTTTTTTATGCATTATAATATATTTTAAGTGTTTCCTTAGGTATGATAATTCATGTTCATCATGACTGTGTTTTTGGATACACTGGGAGTTTGAGTGACCATCTTGTAGAGGTATGTTGAAGATGTTATGAGTAGATTTGAGGAAATAAATGAGTATTAAGATGTTAATTAAGTCTCAAAGGTTAATAATAGTTTATTTTATGTCTTATTTTTCTAATTTTTGGATGTAGAGAATCAAAATGCTTTGACTATATTTTGACTATGTGTGACTAGTCTATGTGGTCCTTTTGAGAGAGTTAGTTTGAAGTTGTTTGGCAGGTGTGATGAATAAAAATAAAATTTTTGATGTTTTTTAGGTAATATAGGACCTATTAATTTTATTTTTTATGTGTTTTTTTGATAAAATCATCTGTGTGCTTTAGTTATTTGAGATAGTTTTTTCTGTGTATGAAGGCCTAATTGGCCAGTAGACTAAAAGTCTTAGTTCAAGGTGTGAATTAGATTTATAGGTGTTATGGATATTTTTGGGAGTAATAAAGGGTATATTCGAGTTATTTTTTATTTTTTTAAAGATTTTATGGAAGGTAAATATGGGCCAATAAGTTAAAGTGGTAACATGTGCTTGTGTAGGCCTAAATTGCTTTACGTCTCTTTAAGGCCTAATGGAGGTTTTGGGATAATGAGGTAATGGATGACATATGAAGTGTGTATTTATCATATGTAATGTATTTATGAACCTATTTTAGTGTGATATAATTTTTTAAAGCATATTGGCTGACCAATATGGGTTAGATGAAGAGAGTGGTATAAGTATAAGGCCTAATTGGCCTATTTGTGCTAGTTGTGAAAAAGAAGAGCCAAGAGAAGGAGAGAAAATTTAAAAGATAAGGTACAAGTAATTAATTACCATCATATATTTAATAATATCAGACATTATTATCTGATCAAGGTTATGAAGGTAAAAAACATAGGTCATTAGACCTAATAAGCCTAAAAGAGGTAGTTTGAGCAAGTAAGCCCTAGAGGCTGTTTGAGAAAGATCGAGGGGTGAAAAGTGAAAGAAAGAGGACTCCATAATTAGGTGTTTTTGACATCATATCAGAGTTGGATATAAGATCAAAGGTATCTGTAGACACCTAAATAGTGTCTAACCCTTGGTCATCTTCCCCCTTGGTCTATTCCTAACCCATTCTTAAAAATTACTAATTTAAAATAATAAACTTATTTTGAATTAACCCCCCCTCCTTGGATACATCACCCATGACACCTCACCTAGGACACCTCGCCTTGGACTAATTCCCATCCTATGACTCACCCAAGACCTATTCCTACTTCTCTCTAACCGCCTAACAAACTCTCATGCGTATTTAGCCCAGCCGTTGACATTCTCCAACGGATAGTGCACTTGGCGGATGAAAAATGGGCTTAGTGGCTCGTTTTGCCCATTCTAACCCCATCGATGTCGGTCAAGTGTCGGCCGATGCTGGCGGAATCACTGACATCGGTTATACTTAACCAATTCTTCTGACTCTTTGGAGATCCCAATTAGAAATCAGTGAATCTCTGGAAGCAACTAACGAATCCTTCAATCTTGAGTCTTCGACCATCCGTCAATCTGCAAAATCTCTCAATCAAGCCTCTCACTCTCTCCCTCAGGTGCAGCAACAGCTTCAAGGTTCTCCATCAGCAATAGGTTCTTCACACAGGCTACATCAACAACAGGTACGAGAATCATCAGTAACACACCTTCCACAAGGCACATGTAAGTATACTGTCTGTGTTTTTATTCTCTTTTCAGTTATTACTTTCAAACAATATCTCCCTAGACTAGACTGTTAACTAAGCCAGACCTGAATCTTGACTTATCCACTTCCTTGTTTCCTCCATCCTCTATCGGACCATATATTCTGCCCATTTAACCAGACTCTCAGACTCAGACCCCAGACCATTCAACCAAGCCCAAAAACTTTGTCTCAAGACTGTTAACAAACCTAGACCCTTCCTTGGCCTTGGCCTTGTCCATAGACCAAAACCCTGACCGGACTCTGTCCACAAACCACAAACCTGCCTAGACCCCGTCTAAGCCAATTGCCCCGACCGACGCCGATCACTACCCCAACCGACATCGGCAGATTAACCGACGTCGGCACCTTGACCAACCGATGCCGGTGACTGTGATCAGTTCAACAACTTCTTTCAAGTAAGTCTTTGCTTCCCTTTTTCATTCTATTTCTTTATCATTTCAGTTCTTCATCATTCAACTATTTATCAGACACTTCTTTCCATTGATTAGTGGGTTTATATCCCTTAAGGAAGTTTTCATACTTCTGGGATCAAGCTTTCGCTTGACAACCCACCATCTGTCTATTTAACGCCTTCTTTTATCCAAGCTTCTTTTCTTTACAGGTGTCATTCCTCCACAGCCAAAGAGGAGTATTCACAGCGTCTGGATTACGGTGCGTAGACTATATCTAGGTACACATCAAGCCTTGACCATTCTTTCTTTAGTTTCCTAATTCTTCCTTAAATTGAAAGCAAAATTTGAATAGAAACATTCTGACACGCCCGGTGGGACCGGGAAGGTTGAGGCATCCTCCAAGATGAGAGAAGTTGATGGAGAACTAACCAGGGAAAGAGGTTCGTCCACACATGATGGACTGATAGATGGGTTAACCTCTTGAGATTGGTTGGGGATGAAGGGTGAGACCATATTGACCGTTCAAATATCATGTTTGTGCATGTTGTCAATCAAGGTCTGGACATTATTTTGGGTCGGTGGATGATTGGGGAATGGTTTCTTGAATATGTCGATGCCCTAGTTTGGAGGTGCATTAGGATTATCTAGAATGAGCTCTCCCTTTTCAAGCATGTCCTGGATTATGTTTTTAAAGGTTTTACAGTTTCCTCTGTCATGACCTTTGACACGGTGGAAATTACAGAAGTCATTTTCCCTATACCACGCAAGGATGGCGCGTGAGGGATCAAATTGTGGCGGTGGTCGAATCTGGGGGAGGTTAAGAATCCCCTATTTAACAAGTTTTTCCAGTATAGATACGTAAGATTCTCCAAGAGGAGTATACTGTCTTTGCACGTATCTCTGCTGGAATTGACGGGTGGTGCTCTGAGATGTGGAAGGTTCAAGTTGATTGGATGAAGAGGATGACGGTCTAACGACCACAGCATTAGCTGAAGCTTTAGACTTACGATTTGATGATGAAGGTTTAGAAGAGGGAGAATCATTAGTCTTAGAGTTGGGGTTCTTGCTCTGCAACTTAACTTTATTCTCCTCGATGGCACGTAATTCAAGATTATAGGCCATCGTGAAGGCTTCGTCGAAGGTACGGAAGGTCTGAACCCTTAAAGTGGAAGAAATATGTTTGGCGCAAGCTCAGGAGAATAGTTCAATAAGTTCAGGTTGAGGTAAGGAAAAGGAGAGTTGATTGATGAGACCTCTCCAACGAGCAACGAAGTCAGCTATTGATTCATCCTCAAATTGGCGGATAGTGTAAAGGTCGGTGATCGAGACCTTTTTGGTGATGTTAATGGAGAAGTGATCAAGAAAGAGCTGGGCCAGTTGTGTAAAGGTGAAGAGGGAATGACTGGTAATAGAGTTGTACCAGTCGAGCACAGCGCCAGAAAGGGACATAGGAAATGTGTGCAAGAGTAATGCGTCGTCATGGGCAATAAGGTAACATGCATGTCTAAATGCCTATAAGTGTTGATGTGGATCTTCCTTGCTTTGAAAGCGAGAAAATTTGGGAAGCTCCCACTGGTTGGGGTATGGTCTAATTGGAATGGAAGGATGAATAGGCTCATTGCAAATTTGCTCATATGAGAGAGCATTGCGTGAGCCGAAAACGGATGTCTCTAAGCTAGACATCTTATCCATCATCATTTTGATGATATCTGCTGACGGATTGGTGGGTGGAGGGCCCCCTAGATTATAAGGTGCTTGAAAGATATTGGGAGGGGTGTATGATGTGGATGGTTGCATAGACACAACATATGGATAGCTGGTTATTGGAGCGAATGTTGGAGCCAAGGGCACTTGTGTTACGGGGTTGGTAGGCACAAGTTGGATAGGGGCCATCAAGGATGGTTGAGGAGTGGCTACGCTTGTTGACGGGTAAACGGTTACTCTTGTGTTGATAGGTGCAAGAGTAGGGGGAATAGAGACTAGTAGGTTTTAGAAAGGTGTAGGGTTTGGTTGAGTGACTTGAGGTTGAGGGAGTACCGGAACCCCCATGGAGGTAGGTTTAGATGGAGAGACTACGTTTTGAAGGTAAGACATGGTTGGGTTATTGGTGGAGGTGTTGTCTAATGGCTGAATGGTAGGGGCTGTTGATGTGATTCTTGTGTCAACTAAGGAAGTCGGCATCCCATAGATTGGGTTGCCTAGGGAGTCTCGCGTTTGGCTATTTGCGAGATAGTGTTGTAAGGATTTGACGTTAAGGTCCAAGAATCATGCGAAATCTTGGTCCCCTTCTGGGACAATAGGACGTTGAGGCGGGGTTGGGCGAGTGGGAGTTCTTTCAGTCTCCTTCATCCAACCCATCGATTATCCGCAGTGGGTCTCTAACATCATTCCTATCACCAAGGCGACTGGGGGGATCCGGATCTGCACAGACTATCGTGACCTTAACCTAACTTGTCCCAAGGACGACTTTCCTCTTCCAAACATTGACCAACTTGTTGATCTTACAGTTGGCCATGAGATGTTATCACTCATGGACGGATTTTCAGGATATAACCAAATCCTGATTGCACCGAAAGATCAACACAAAACCACCTTCATTACACCATGGGGAAATTTTTGCTATCGAGTCATGCCTTTTGGTCTGAAAAATGCAGGTGCCACATATCAATGTGCCATGACTTACATCTTTCACGATCTCCTCCATAAAATCATGGAGGACTATGTCGATGACCTGCTTGGCAAATCCAAGCTTCGTCATGACCATTTGACTATCCTCAAAATCATCTTCTCTCGTCTTCTTTAGTACCAGGTCTATCTTAACCCCAAGAAATGTGTCTTTGGGGTCCTCTCAGGAAAGCTCCTGGGATTCATTGTCTCTTTTCGTGGCATCGAGATAGATCCTGCTAAAATCCATGCTATCCTCAAAATGCCACCTCCAACTAATCTCAAACAACTTCGCAGCCTACAAGGAAAGCTCCAATCCATCTGCCACTTCATTTTGCAGCTTTTTGACCATTGCCAACCCTTTCATCACCTCCTCAAGAAGGACGTCTCCTTTAAATGGGATAAAAATTGCCAAGAGGCTTTTGACGCCCTCAAACACTATTTGGTCTCTCCACCAGTCCTTATTCCACCAAAAGACGACCAACCCTTCTACCTCTACATCTCAGTAACCAATCATTCGTTAGGTGCCATGATCGTGCATCGAGACGAGCAACACCGTGAGCAAGCAGTCTATTACATAAGCTGAACACTGGTTGACTATGAAACTCGGTATACTCATACAGAGAAACTCTATTTGGCATTAGTCTTTGCCACTACCAAGCTCCGTCACTATCTTCTCAATCACAAAACCTTTGTTGTCACCCACACCGATCCCCTTAAATACATGCATTCAAAACCCTATCAAAACCAGCGTATGGCTCGTTGGCTCATGCTTCTTACCGAATTTGACTTAGAATTTGTCCAGCAAAAATCTATAAAAGGGAAAACAATCGCTGACCAACTAGTAGATGCCCCGCTTCCCGACAATCAACCTTCTCAGTGCAAGTTTCATGATGAATCTATCGCCACTCTCTCGACTGATGACACATTCTACCAAATGACAATGTTTTTTGACAGCTCTAAATGCCAACTCGGGGGGGGTGCGGGGGTCATCCTCATTCCCTATGAAGGTGAACCCATGCCCCTGTCTTTTAAACTTGACTTTGAATGTACCAATAATATGGCTGAATACGAAGCCTTAATTTTGGGACTTCAAACTGCTCTTTCTTTAAACATCAAGTCCATCAGCATTTTTGGTGACTCACAACTTGTCGTCAATCAAATCAATGGTTCATATCTTTGTAAAAATGAAATTTTACAAAGGTACAAGCACCATGTTGACACTCTTCTATCATCTTTCGATTATCACTTATTGCAGACTGTTCCTCGATCTACGAATAAGTTCACTGACACCATGGCTTCCCTCGCCTCGCATATTCCTTCTTCATCACCATCTTCATCAAGAATTTATGTCATGGTACATCGCGTGCCATTGCCTTCATACATTTCCACTGACATCAATCTCATCCATGCCATAGACTCTAGTTCACAAGATGTATGGTATAAACAACTTGAGGATTACTTGGCTCATTCTATCATTCCTCCCAACCTCTATAGCAATGCACGGCGGGCTTTCATCAAGCGCACCACTCGCTATACCATGCTAGGGGGCCTTCTCTATAAAAGAGGTTTTGACGGCCTTCTTCTTTGCTATTTAAACTCCACTGAAGCTTCTTATGCTATTAAACAAGCCCATGACGGGATTTGTGGTGGGCACTTCAGTGGTAACTCAGTTGCTAAGCACATCCTTTGCCTGGGTTATTATTGGCCCACACTTCATCAAGACTGTAGCGATTATGTTCGGCGTTGCATCAAGTGTCAACAGCATGCTAACTTGCTTCATCTCCCTAGTCACGCCTTACAAGTTGCTCAAGATTTCTAGCCTTTTTCACAATGGGGATTAGATCTCATTGGCGAGATTAACCCTCATTCGTCTCTTCGTCATCAATCTATCATCACTGCCACCGAATATTTTACTAAATGGGTGGAAGCTATTCTTCTCATCTCCACAAAAGCCGACAAGATTATCGACTTCATCAACACCCACATCATCTGTCGTTTCGGTGTACCTCACAAAATCATCACCGACAATGGCAAGTCCTTTAAAGACAAGACCATCCAAAAACTCTGCAATTCATTTGGCATCAAACTCAGCTTTTCTTCGCCTTACTACCCACAAGCAAATGGGCAGGCTGAGGCTTCTAACAAAATCCTAACCAAAATTCTCATGAAGGTGGTCAACGACACTGGAAGGGATTGGCACATTCATATTCCCTTCACTTTGTGGGCCTACCACACTAGCATCCGAACCTCTACGGGTGCTACCCCTTTCTCTCTAGTGTACGGATCAGAGGCTATCTTACCTCTCGAAGTACAAATCCTGTCTCTTCGTATTTCACTAAATGACATTATTTTTAATGATGACTTTCGTCAAGATCGATTAGCTCAACTTGAGTTACTCGACGAGCGTCGTCTCACTGCCCTCAATCATCTCCATGTCTATCAAAATCGCATCAAACGCGCCTATAATAAAACTCTGAGAGAACGAGATTTCAATATCGAAGACCTCGTCCTCAAAGAGAACCAACATGTGACCAATATGGAACGGAGTAAACGAGGTAAATTTTCTCCTAATTGGCTCGGACCTTATATCATAACGCACAAATATGGATTAGGGACTTATCGTCTATCTTCTCTTGAAGGCCGACCAGAACCTGAGCCCCTTAATGCTTTACATCTATGACCATTCTATTGTTAGTCGAGTACTCATCCATTTGACATTTAACTTGAGCTCGTCCCTTGATCAATCCTTGTCCTTTAAATCCTCAATCCAGTTCACCCTTTTTCCCTTAACAAAATCCTCTACAACCCTTTTATGACGTACGGATGCTTCGTCCTAATAAAAGGGAGCCCTTGATCTTCTATAAGTCTTGTCCATGACTCAATATTCTGTCAAAACTAAATCAATATGTCAAAATATCCAAGGTCATAAAATCAAATCAAAAAGCAGACTGCTCCCTCGAAGGACAGCTGCACTATCATTGTTGTAGCTACTAGACTACTCCCTCGAAGGACAGCTATTCAAAAGCCCTTAAATCTATAAAGCAAAGTATAGACCACTCCCGCGAAGGATGGCTATGACTAAATCTTGCTACAAACAACACTTTCTTTGAAGCTTCCCGCATCGATTAGCTTCGCAAATGACCACCAAACAAGTGACATCTTTATGTGGACTTCCCGTATTGATCAGTCCGCTCTCTAAAAAAAAAAAAATGGGTCATGGACTTGACTTGTAGTTGTCTCAAGCTCTCCTATAAAAAGGGGCAAAGTTATCCATACTCTAAAAATGTATTACCCTTTTCCTCCTATCATATCACCTACTCAAGGGACTTCGAGCTCACTTTAATATCGAAAGTGATCCAATTACTGCTCTAACATAACTATGGTCAATGACGCAACGCATAAATGGGGATCTTGGTTCTAACCACCCTTGTCTATGTTGTCTTTTTGGTCCTTGTCAATAAAATGACACTTATGCCTCTTACTTTCTGCCTATACTTTGGTCACATTCAACCACATCATTTGTCAAAACTATTCAATCCAACTCTTTTCAAACCACACAATTTATGTTAAGCATAAACCAATACTTGCTGAAACATAAATAGACCTCAATTCATTCTTAGCAAACATCCATCACGAATATGGATGATTGCTAGGGATAAAAAACCCCGACCAATGTTACAGCTTACACCATCTAGAAAAGGCTATAGCATCATCTTCTCCTTATCATTTCAAGCATGTACCCTCAAACATATGGGAAATGCTATATCTTTATCATGACCAATAATCAACCACTTTGATCTTTTTCCTCCCTTCTTGGGAGAACTACATTGGCCTGAGGCCCTAACGACAGGGGCTATGTAGGCAGCACTCAGTTGACATGGGGTCTTTTGGGGTTAGCTCGGCCATTTTCTTTGTCACTTTCTTCCATCTTCTTCTCTCATCACCTGTCAATCACAGCACAGTCCATCTCATATTCACATAATCATTAGTATACTCTCATTCTCATTATAACATCATAAGTCATTAGTCATAAATTTCATCCATCATAACTCATTAAACATTCACATCATATAATCCACAAGTTAAACATTAAATATCACATCTATCATCATCTAATCTCAAGTCATCATCATATAATCTATCATCCACAATCAATCAACATCATCATATAACCATTTCATAAACATATTCATCATCACATTCATTTTCATCATAGCATCATACGCATAACACATAATATCAACACATGCATCACATCAAAATGTCATAAACATCAAAATACATCCATACATTTTCTTATTACACATGTTACTAAATCAAAAATGCTCATCATATATATATAAAAAATAGTTTTATACAAAAGACACAATCTGTGTCTGTCTCTCTCTCTCATCATACATCTCTCATCTTCAGCTCGCAGGCCGATATATACATCAAAAATAAAAATCTCAAGCGCTGCGCTCAAGGCTGTGGCTGTGGTGGTGGTGGCGGTGGCTGAGAAGAAGCTGTATCCTCTCCTCCCTCTGATCTGCGCCATCTACGCGACCCTGAAGCCGTCGCTCGTGACATCGACCTCTGTTAGCTCTACTCTGCCCTCATCTCTGAGTATTGCTGTATCTGAGGGAACCCCCTGATGGCCCTCTCATAATATGCGATCTCATCCAGCGCATCACTGTATCTCACTAGAGATACAATATGCGGTGGACCCATCTGCCCTTCTGCTGTGCCCTGTCCTGACCCCTGTGGCTATGGCTGGCCTAGGTGTACTGATGTCGATGGTCCTACCCCCTGTGAAAATCTTGGCTACTGAGATGGTTGCTGCCATGGGCCCTGCCCTCCAAAGCTTTGACCTGCCACTGCCTGTGCCTGGGCTGTAGCCAGCTATCCCTGTAACAGTGTGACTTGTCCTATCAACGCTGCCACCCGACCTGTCATCTCTGCCAGCTGCCCTGTAACCTCTTCCAGCTGTCCCTACAAAATTGAGACCTGGGCTTGAGCCACATCCTGCCGTGCAGTGTCCCTCTCCTCACAGGCTGTATCTCGCTCCCTGGTAATAGCCTACAAAATCTGACTAAGGTCCCACCTGTACACCTCTGTACTGCCCTGCCCACCATGCCGTGTAGGCCTCTGTACACCCTGGGTCGGCTATCCCAGGTCCTGCCGACAACTCCTCAAAATCGGGCTCCTTTGTCTCCTCTGGCAATGGGAGCAGTGCCTCTATATCATCCCACCTATACTGTGGGAACGCAGGAGGTACATCCTGTAGCAGCCCATACTGGCACCGCACTCTCTCAGCTAGAATCCTCTCGAGCTCACCAACTCATCTGCCTCTGACCCATTGCCTGCTCTACGTCCTGACCATTTGCTCACCCTGGTCTCTGAATGCTGGGTACACCAAATATGGTCTCCAGATGATATCTACCGAAATCAAGGCCTCCAGTATGCCTCGGTAGTGATCAATATCCCTGACCACTCCGTCTACCCACATCTGCACCATCACCTCGCGCCATCGCCTGAACCCAACCCTAAAACTGGCCTGGATCGCCACTGGGAGGCCAAGCGGTCGGGTAACCACAATGTGCTCATATGCCCAACAGTGCAGAAGGTGGCCTACACACAGACTGTACCGTCACCATCGACTGATGCCCCATAACTCTCTATATAGCTGGGCCAAAAAGATGGGCACCCAGGCGAACACTGTCTGCTGCTCTAACATGTCCATCAAAACCTTGGTCATGGCCATCGGGAACCTGCCTCCCTTCGCATCTGAAAATGCATAGACTGTGATGCCGATCATCATCAAAATCACTAGCCGATGTGCGTCCTCATCTGCCACGTACAACGACTCATAGGCAAAATTGGCTGAATGGTAGCTCGTCTCCATGACGTGCTCCCTAAACAACGTGACCATATGTATATCATGCACCTCTCTCAAGCATGCATAGATATCAGCCCCGTGAACCGACAGCCGAAAAATCTGGTACATGTCCTCGACTGTGACCGTCATCTCGCCCGTAGGCAGGTGGAAGGTGTTGGTGGCATGGTCCCACCGCTCGATCAATGCTACCATGAGGCTCACGTCCCTCGCCACTCTACAGTAGCGTCTCAACCCACCTAGCTCGATTGCGCTCATCTGTGCCCACTCCTTGACTGATAGGCCTCCGCACATCCACATCAGTAAGGTCGGGAGGCGATCCCGCAGCATAAGAGTCTACCTCACCTGCATCCATCCACAGACAATTTCATGTTAAAACTGTTCCTACTCTTCCTATTTTAACAACTATTCTGACTATCTATGCCTAACCCGACACCCAGGGAGCCCTTGGCGTAGCTTCGACCTTTCGACTTGACCTTTTTTTCCACTCTTTCTGACTAGGCAGCCACTGACATCGGTTAGCATGCTGGCGACGACACTCACCTAATCGACGTCGGTCACTTAGTGACCGACGCCGGTCTCTAGTCGGTCGACGCTGGTGGGATCGCCGATGTCGGTGACTGGTTCGGCCCTAGGGCCGAACGGGGCGAGCCCTAATTTTTAGGGCTTCCCCATTTTTCATGCCAACACCCCCCAAACCCTCTACAAAGACTCCTTTTTCTTTCCTAGGTAAGAATGGCATCGTTGTCTATGTAGTGGACTGTGTTGATGGTTGCCGATTCATTGTCTATCATGTTAAGATAAACGAGAGGGAAAGACTTGGGAACCCCGTTGAGCTGATAGGTTAGAGGTTCCAAGCGGATGGTGTTTATGCAAAAAAAAACTAGGAGGGATGGAAACCACCGACTCCGTGGGTGAGGATGGAAGAATAGGCGAGTCTAGAAGAAATTGGTCGATGGTTAGTTTGGGGCAAAGGTTTGTGGAAGCCTCAGTGGGTTCTTGGAAACCCAGTCCATACCGTTTCTTGGCATTATCGTCATTGGGTAGTTCGATAGGCCGATGGGAGCCTTGGTCGTAATGTCCAAAGCCAAAACCCTTCCATGCACACCTATAAAGGTAGGTATGTGCAAAGGTGGGGTTGCTAAGAAAGGAGAAATCGGATGTGAATATTTGAGGTGAAGAGGAAGGATTTGATTCAGTAGGAGCTTGATCCAACCCCCCATAGACAAATTGGTTCGAAGGCTAGGAGGACCATAAGGAATGACCTTTTCGATCCGACAGTCATAGTTTGGGTTTTGATGAAGCTATCCATACTCTTGGGGAGTCTGGAACATGTCTAGAGTAAGTAGGTGATATTCCCCCAGTGAAAGCCTTTAGAAGATGTCGTCCATGGGGTCCTTGGTTGTTAATTGAGAAGATGATGTGGTGGCCACCGCTGTTTGCGTATTAGTTGACGCTTCTGCGGATGTAGATGATGTTTGGGTTGATGCCTTGAGTGGGATAAGAACGTCGTTTGGGCTATAGGTCATGTTACAAGTCTTAAAAGGGGATGGGTCGGCAGGAATGACATGGACTTATTTGTCGTGTTCAAATTTGACACAACGGTGAAGTGTTGAAGGGATGCAAGCCATGGCACGGATCCAAGGTCGCCCTAATAGCATGTTATATTGGAATTCTCCCTCAATGATGTAGAAGAGCTCTGGAATTATGCGTGGACCAACGTGGATATGGAGGACAACAGTGCCAATAGTGTTAGCGGTGGTGTCATTAAAGTATCTAAGGATTGCATCAGTTTTCGATACGCAATTCTTGGGAAGGGCCAATTGATCAAAGGCATGGGAGGAAATGATATTAATGCTGGCACCCCTGTCAATCATAACTCGTTTAATATGGGTTTGATCAACATAGGCTGTGATGAAAAGGGCAGCGTCCTAATCTTCCACGGTAGAGGTAGGAATCTCAGAATTACTGAAAGTGATGGAGGCGATGGGGGATAAACAATGGACTAAGGCAGCAAGTAGTTGAGGGTCTTCAGGTTGGACTTCCGTTGCTTGTAGGGATTTGATTAGAGCCTGTCGATGCTGGGGGGAACTTTGGATAAGGTCATATAGGGTCATCTTCACAGGCGTTTGATGAAGTTGTTTTATCATAGATTCTGTGATTGCCTCTGAAGAAGGGGGTTGGGACACACCTAAGATGGAAATCTTGGGTTTCGGTGGTTGAGGTGCCTGGACAAAAGGATAGGTCTAAGGAATAGTGGCTTTTTCTTTCACCTTGTCCTTTTGCGACCTAGTGGTTATATGGATAGCATTGATTTCAAATATAGTAGGTGAAGAAGGGGTTATGGTCTGTTGGTGAGATGTCGATGTGGTTGAAGAGGTTGGATGGGAAGGTGTCGAGGATTGATCAAGAGTGTCCTCAAGGAGCAGAGTGTCTTTATCCATATAGCAGCGAACGACTGCCTTGAGGGCACAACAAGTCTCGGTATCGTGTCCTGGCGTGCGATGGTATAAACAAATCTTCGTATCATCGAACCAAGACGATTTTGACTCGAGGGGTTGGAATGGCTTGATGGAAGGAAGGGTAATGCTAGAAGTCTGCAAAAGTTGGTGTAATATTAAAGCATACGAACCTACTAAGGGGTCTGTGCTTGTTGATGCATGACGCGCTGGTGACTTTTGTTTGGGGGATGTTGAAGAATGTTTTCGTACCACCTTTTGGGTTGGTGATGCGGTGACAGGTGAAGACGGCACTTTCTTTGTGAGAGGTACCAAATTTTTGAGGGGGGGTTGACTTGTGGTTGGCAAAGGAAGTAATGGAGGTAATTTGTTTTGGTTAAGGGTCAGGGTAGGAAGGACACCGATTAGGGTAGAAGGATGAGGACCTAAGATGGAGGGCAAAGTTGACGGTGGAGGAGGGGTTCGCTTCTATGGTTTGGCAGTCTTCTTTGACTTGGTTGGAAGACTACTTTTGGTCAAGGTTTGGTCCAAGTCCACCTTCACTTGCGGGTGAGTGAGGGTAGAGAGAGGGTGAATGCCAAGTGACTTGATCGATTTAGATTGGGTAGATGTAGGTTTAGAAACGAGGGTTTGGTCTTTATTTGGAGTCTTGGGCGATTCTGCCTTGGGATGATTGGTAGTATGAGACGAAAGGGCACGGGAATGTTGAAAAACTTTAAGATGTTGCCACAATCCCCGATGCTCCACTTTCCTTGAAGGGAGAAGTTCTAATTTTTCCACTAGTTGGGAAAATGGTTGGGGGGATGTTGGATGAGGTTTGGATTCTTGAGAAGATGTGTTAGGTGTGGTAGTAGTTTTGGACACAAGGTGTGTGGGAGTTATAACTGGATTGTTGTTGATTGAAGAAGATGGAGAGTCAGGTTCTTCTCTTGGTGGAGAAGGAACTGGAGAGTGTGACTCCTCAAGCGGGTAAAGGGCAAGGATTATGGTGCCCTCCACTTGCGGTCAAGGAATGGGTAAGGTCAAGTCCTCCATAGGCAAAAGAAAGGAGGATGGTGAGACCAGTGGTGCCGGTAAGGTTGAGGCATCCTCCAAGATGAGAGAGGTTGATGGAGAACTAACCGGGGAAAGAGGTTCGTCCACACGTGATGGACTGATAGATGGGTTAACCTCTTGAGATTGGTTGGGGATGAAGGGTGAGACCGTATTGACCGTTTGAATATCATGTTCGTGCATGTTGTCAATCAAGGTCTGGACATTATTTTGGGTCGATGGATGATTGGGGAATGGTTGCTTGAATATGTCAATGCCCTGGTTTGGAAGTGCATTAGGATTATCTAGAACGAGCTCTCCCTTTTCAAGCATGTCTTGGATTATGTTTTTAAAGGTTTTACAATTTCTTGTGTCATGACCTTTGACACGGTGGAAATTGCAGAAGTCATTTTCCCTATACCACGCAGGGATGGCGCATGAGGGATCAAATTGTGGTGATGGTCGAATTTGGGGGAGGTTAAGAATCCCCTGTTTAACAAGTTTTTCTAGTATAGATGCATAAGATTCTCCAAGAGGAGTATACTGTCTTTGCACGTATCTCTGCTGGAATTGACGGGTGGCGCTCTGAGATGTGGAAGGTTCAGGTTGATTGGATGAAGAGGACGACGGTCTAACGACCACAGCATTAGCTGAAACTTTAGACTTAGGATTTGACGATGAAGGTTTAGAAGAGGGAGAGTCATTAGTCTTAGAGTTGGGGTTCTTGCTCCGCAACTTAACTTTATTCTCCTCGATGGCACGTAATTCAAGCTTATGGGCCATCGTGAAGGCTTTGTCGAAGGTACGAAAGGTCTGAACCCTTAAAGTGGAAGAAATATGTTTGGCGCAAGCTCGGGAGAATAGTTCAATAAGTTCAGGTTGAGGTAAGGAAAAGGAGAGTTGATTGATGAGACCTCTCCAACGAGCAACGAAGTCAGATATTGATTCATCCTCGAATTGGTGGATAGTGTAAAGGTCGGTGATCGAGACCTTTTTGGTGATGTTAATGGAGAAGTGATCAAGAAAGAGCTGGGCCAGTTGTGTAAAGGTGAAGAGGGAATGACTGGTAATAGAGCTGTACCAGTCGAGCGCAATGCCAAAAAGAGACATAGGAAATGTGCATAAGAGAAATGTGTCATCATGGGTAATAAGGTAACATGCATGTCTAAATTCTCATAAGTGTTGCTGTGGATCTTCCTTGCTTTGAAAGTGAGAAAATTTGGGAAGCTCCCACTGGTTGGGGTATGGTCTAATTGGAATGGAAGGATGAATAGGCTCATTGCAAATTTGCTCATATGAGAGAGCATTGCGTGAGCCGAAAATAGATGTCTCTAAGCTAGACATCTTATCCATCAACATTTTGATGATATCTGCTGACGGATTGGTGGGTGGAGCACCCCCTAGATTATAAGGCACTTAAAAGATATTGGGAGGGGCGTATGATGTGGATGGTTGCATAGATGCAACATATGGATAGCTGGTTATTGGAGCGAAAGTTGGAGCCAAGGGCACTTGTGTTATGGGGTTGGTAGGCACAAGTTGGATAGGGGCCATCAAGGATGGTTGAGGAGTGGCTATGCTTGTTGACGGGTAAACGGTTACTCTTGTGTTGATAGGTGCAAGAGTAGGGGGAATAGAGACTAGTAGGTTTTGGAAAGGTGTAGGGTTTGGTTGAGTGACTTGAGGTTGAGGGAGTACCGGAACCCCCATGGAGGTAGGTTTAGATGGAGAGGCTACGTTTTGAAGGTAAGACACGGTTGGGTTATTGGTGGAGGTGTTGTCTAATGGCTAAATGGTAGGGGCTGTTGATGTGATTCTTGTGTCAACTAAGGAAGTCAGCATCCCATAGATTGGGTTGCCTAGGGAGTCTTGCGTTTGGCTATTCGCGAGATAGTGTTGTAAGGCTTTGACGTTAAGGTCCAAGAATCATGCGAAATCTTGGTCCCCTTCTGGGACAATAGGAGTTTGAGGCGGGGTTGGGCGAGTGGGAGTTCTTTCAGTCTCCGAGTTGAACTCCATTATAGGACTGGTTATAGATGGTGAAGGTGGAAGCGGTTGTTGACTAGCGTGGTCAAGAAGGGCCTTGGTTTGACTGCGTGTCAAAACCATTCAAGGCAAGAAAGGGTCAGGTTTCAGAAAACTGTGTTCTGTTAGTCTCAGAAAACTAGAATGGATGTTTAGATAGGCAAAAAGTTGGATTTTAAGCTTGCTATTTTTGGAAAAAACAAAATAGACAGAGACCGACGTCGGTATAAAAACCGATGTCAGTGAAGAATACTGCCGATGTCGGTCAGATGACCGATGCCAGTACAGAGAAGTTGCCGACGTCGGTTACAAGACCGATGTTGGTTACTGTGTTTTCCAGAAACTCAGAAAAAAAGTTTTTGGAAATGAAGAAGACGTCCTTACCAACTCAAAAAAGACAGATAAAAATAGAAAATAAGATGATGATAGACAGATCCTAGAATTAAATCCCTAGAAACAATTTTATTAAGATCGTGTGGCTTATGCCTTAATGTGATGTTTGAGGAAGTTGGCTGTAAGAAGGGTCCTAGAATAAGTAAGCTAAAGATGGTTTCAGGTATGTTAAGGCACTCAAAAGTCTGTATTAGCTTCCGTACAGGCCTGGTGCTAAGGAGCAAGCTCCCCTCACTATCTTCTCAATCACAAAACCTTTGTTGTCACCCACACTGATCCCCTTAAATACATGCATTCAAAACCCTATCAAAACCAGCGTATGGCTCGTTGGCTCATGCTTCTTGCCGAATTTGACTTAGAATTTGTCCAGCAAAAATCTATAAAAGGGCAAACAATCGCTGACCAACTAGCAGATGCCCCTCTTCTCGACAATCAACCTTCTCAGTGCGAGTTTCTTGATGAATCTATCGCCACTCTCTCGATTGATGACACATTCTACCAAATAACAATGTTTTTCGACGGCTCTAAATGCCAACTCGATGGAGGTGCAGGGGTCATCCTCATTCCCTATGAAGGTGAACCCATGCCCCTATCTTTTAAACTTGACTTTGAATGTACCAATAATATGGCCGAATACGAAGCCTTAATTTTGGGACTTCAAACTGCTCTTTCTTTAAACATCAAGTCCATCAGCATTTTTGGTGACTCACAACTTGTCGTCAATCAAATCAATGGTTCATATCTTTGTAAAAATGAAATTTTACAAAGGTACAAGCACCGTGTTGACACTCTTCTATCATCTTTCGATTATCACTTATTGCAGACTGTTCCTCGATCTACGAATAAGTTCGCTGACACCATGGCTTCCCTCGCCTCGCATATTCCTTCTTCATCACCATCTTCATCAAGAATTTATGTCATGGTACATCGCGTGCCATTGCCTTCATACATTTCCACTGACATCAATCTCATCCATGCCATAGACTCTAGTTCACAAGATGTATGGTATAAACAACTTGAGGATTACTTGGCTCATTCTATCATTCCTCCCAACCTCTCTAGCAATGCACGGCGGGCTTTCATCAAGCGCACCGCTCGCTATACCATGCTAGGGGGCCTTCTCTATAAAAGGGGTTTTGACGGCCTTCTTCTTCACTGTTTAAACTCCACTGAAGCTTCTTATGCTGTTAAACAAGCCCATGACGGGATTTGTGGTGGGCACTTCAGTGGTAACTCAGTTGCTAAGCGCATCCTTCGCCTGGGTTATTATTGGCCCACACTTCATCAAGACTGTAGCGATTATGTTCGGCGTTGCATCAAGTGTCAGAAGCATGCTAACTTGCTTCATCTCCCTAGTCACGCCTTACAAGTTGCTCAAGATTTCTAGCCTTTTTCACAATGGGGATTAGATCTCATTGGCGAGATTAACCCTCATTCGTCTCTTCGTCATCAATCTATCATCACTGCCACCGAATATTTTACTAAATGGGTGGAAGCTATTCTTCTCATCTCCACAAAAGCCGACAAGATTGTCGACTTCATCAACACCCACATCATCTGTCGTTTCGGTGTACCTCACAAAATCATCACCGACAATGGCAAGTCCTTTAAAGACAAGACCATCCAAAAACTCTGCAATTCATTTGGCATCAAACTCAGCTTTTCTTCGCCTTACTACCCACAAGCAAATGGGCAGGCTGAGGCTTCTAACAAAATCCTAACCAAAATTCTCATGAAGGTGGTCAACGACACTGGAAGGGATTGGCACATTCATATTCCCTTCGCTTTGTGGGCCTACCACACTAGCATCCAAACCTCTACGGGTGCTACCCCTTTCTCTCTAGTGTACGGATCAGAGACTGTCTTACCTCTCGAATTACAAATCCCATCTCTTCGTATTTCACTCCATGACATTCTTTCTAATGATGACTTTCGTCAAGATTGATTAGCTCAACTTGAGTTACGCGATGAGCGTCGTCTCACTGCCCTCAATCATCTCCATGTCTATCAAAATCGCATCAAACACGCCTATAATAAAAGTCTGAGAGAACGAGATTTCAATATCGGAGACCTCATCCTCAAAGAGAACCAACATGTGACCAATATGGAATGGAGTAAATGAGGTAAATTCACTCCTAATTGGCTCGGACCTTATATCATAACACACAAATATGGATCAGGGACTTATCGTCTGTCTTCTCTTGAAGGCCGACCAGAACCTGAGCCCCTTAATGCTTTGCATCTACGACCATTCTACTGTTAGTCGAGTACTCATCCACTTGACATTTAACTTGAGCTCGTCCCTTGATCAATCTTTGTCCTTTAAATCCTCAATCCATTTCACCCTTTTTCCCTTAACAAAATCCTCTACAACCCTTTTATGACGTACGAATGCTTCGTCCTAATAAAAGGGAGCCCTTGATCTTCTATAAGTCTTGTCCATGACTCAATATTCTGTCAAAACTAAATCAAGATGTCAAAATATCCAAGGTCATAAAATCAAATCAAAAAGCAGACTGCTCCCTCGAAGGACAGCTGCACTATCATTGCTGTAGCTAATAGACTACTCCCTCGAAGGACAACTATTCAAAAGCCCTTAAATCTATAAAGCAAAGTATAGACCACTCCCTCAAAGGATGGCTATGACTAAATCTTGCTACAAATAGCACTTTCTTCAAAGCTTCCCGCATCGATCAGCTTCGCAAATGACCACCAAACAAATGACATCTTTATGTGGACTTCTCGTATTGATCAGTCCGCTCTCTAAAAAAAAAAAAAAAAAAAAAATGGGTCATAGACTTGACTTGTAGTTGTCTCAAGCTCTCCTATAAAAAGGGGCAAAGTTATCCATACTCTAAAAATGGGTTACCCTTTTCCTCCTATCATATCACCTACTCAAGGGACTTCGAGCTCACTTTAATGTCGAAAGTGATCCAATTACTGCTCTAACATAACTATGGTCAATGACGCAACGCATAAATGGGGCTCTTGGTTCTAACCACCCCTGTCTATGTTGTCTTTTTGGTCCTTGTCAATAAAACGACACTTATGCCTCTTACTTTCTGCCTATACTTTGGTCACATTCAACCACATCATTTGTCAAAACTATTCAATCCAACTCTTTTCAAACCACACAATTTATGTTAAGCATAAACCAATACTTGCTAAAACATAAATAGACCTCAATTCATTCTTAGCAAACATCCATCACGAATATGGATGATTGCTAGGGATAAAAAACCCTGACCAATGTTACAGCTTACACCATCTGGAAAAGGCTATAGCATCATCTTCTCCTTATCATTTCAAGCATGTACCCTCGGACATATGGGAAATGCTATATCTTTATCATGACCAATAATCAACCACTTTGATCTTTTTCCTCCCTTCTTGGGAGAACTACATTAGCCTGAGGCCCTAACGACAGGGGCTATGTAGGCAGCACTCAGTTGATATGGGGTCTTTTGGGGTTAGCTCGGCCATTTTCTTTGTCACTTTCTTCCATCTTCTTCTCTCGTCACCTGTCAATCACAGCACAGTCCATCGCATATTCACATAATCATTAGTATACTCTCATTCTCATTATAACATCATAAGCCATTAGTCATAAATTTCATCCATCATAACTCATTAAACATTCACATCATATAATCTACAAGTTAAACATTAAATATCACATCTATCATCATCTAATCTCAAGTCATCATTATATAATCTATCATCCACAATCAATCAACATCATCATATAACCATTTCATAAAAATATTCATCATCACATTCATTTTCATCATAGCATCATACGCATAACACATAATATCAACACATGCATCACATCAAAATGTCATAAACATCAAAATACATCCATACATTTTCTTATTACACATGTTACTAAATCAAAAATGCTCATCATATATATATCAAAAATATTTTTATACAAAAGACACAATCTGTGTCTGTCTCTCTCTCTCATCATACATCTCTCATCTTCGGCTCGCAGGCCGGTATATACATCAAAAATAAAAATCTCAAGGGCTACCCTCAAGGCTGTGGTTGTGGTGGTGGTGGTGGTGGCCGAGAAGAAGCTATATCCTCTCCTCCCTCTGATCTGCACCGTCTACACAACCCTAAAGCCGTCGCTCGCGACATCGACCTCTGTCGGCTCTTCTCTGCCCTCATCTCCGAGTATCACTGTATCTGAGGGAACCCCCTGATGGCCCTCTCATAATATGCGATCTCATCCAGCGCATCATTGTATCTCACTAGAGATATAGTTTGCAGTAGACCCATCTGCCCTGCTGCTGTGCCCTATCTTGACCCCTGTGGCTGTGGCTGGCCTAGGTGCACTGATGCCGACGGTCCTGCCCCCTGTGAAAATCTTGGCTGCTAAGATGGCTACTGCCATGGGCCCTGCCCTCCAAAGCTCTGACCTACCACTGCCTGTGCCTGGGCTGCAACTAGCTATCCCTGTAATAGTGTGACCTGTCCTGTCAATGCTACCACCTGACCTATCATCTCTGCCAGCTGCCCTGTAACCCCTGCCAGCTGTTCTTGCAAAACTGAGACCTGGGCTTGAGCTGTGTCTCTCTCCTGCCGTGCAGTGTCCCTCTCCTCATGGGCTATATCCCGTTCCCTGGTAATAGCCTGCAAAATCTGACTGAGGTCCCACCTGTACGCCTCTGTACACCCTGGGTCGGCTATCCAAGGTCCTGCCGGCAATTCCTCAAAATTGGGCTCCTCTGTCTCCTCTAGCAATGGGAGCGGCGCCTCTATATTATCCTGCATGTACTATGGAAACACGGGAGGTACATCCTGTAGCAGCCCATACTGGCGCCACACTCACTCAGCTGGAATCCTATCAAGCTCGCCGGCTCATCTGCCTCTAACCCATCGCCTGCTTTGCGTCCTGACCATCTGCTCACCCTGGTCTCTGAATGCTGGATACACCAAATATGGTCTCCAAACGATATCTGCCAAAATCAAGGCCTCCAATACGCCTCGGTAGTGATCAATATCCCTGACCACTCCGTCCACCCGCGTCTGTGCCATCACCTCGCACCATCGCCTGAACCCGACCCTAAAGCGGGCTTGGATCACCATTGGGAGGCCGAGCAGTCGGGTAACCACAATGTGCTCATATGCCCAGCAGTGCAGAAGGTGGCCTACACACAGACTGTACCATCACCGTCGACTGATGCCCCATAACTCTCTGTATACTTGGGCCAAAAAGATGGGTGCCCAGGCGAACACTGTCTGCTACTCTAACATGTCCATCAAAACCCCGGTCATGGCCATCGGGAACCTGCCTCCCTCTGCATCTGACAACGCATAGACTGTGATGCCGATCATCATCAAAATTGCCAGCCGATGTGTGTCCTCCTCCACCATGTACAATAGCTCATAGGCAAAACTGGCTGAATGGTAGCTCGTCTCCGTGACGTGCTCCCCAAATAGCGTGACCATGTGTATATCATGCGCCTCTCTTAAGCACGCATAGATATTAGCCCCGTGAACCGACAACTGCAAAATCTGGTACACGTCCTCGATCATGACCGTCATCTCGCCCGTAGGCAGGTGGAAGGTGTTGGTGGCATGGTCCCACCACTTGATCAATGCTACTATGAGGCTCACGTCCCTCGCCACTCTGCAGTAGCGTCTCAACCAGCCTAGCCCGACTGCACTCATTTGCGCCCACTCCTCGACTAACATGCCTCCGTGCATCCGTGTCAGCAAGGTCGAGAGGCGATCCCGTAGCATAAGAGTCTGCCTCACCTGCATCCATCCACAGATAATTTCATGTTAAAATTGTTCCTACTCTTCCTATTTTAATGACTATTCTGACTATCTATGCCTAACCCGACACCCGGGGAGCCCTTGGCGTAGCTTCGACCTTTCGACTTGACCTTTTTTTCCACTCTTTCTGACCAGGCAACCATTGACATCAGTTAGCGTGCCAACGATGGCACTCACCTAACCGATGTCAGTCACTTAGTGACCGATGTCGGTAGGTTAGTGATCGACACCGGTCTTTGGTCGGTCGACGCTGGTGGGATCGCCGACGTCGGCGACTGGTTCAGCCCTAGGGCTGAACGGAGCGAGCCCTAATTTTTAGGGCTTCCCCATTTTTCATCCCAACACCCCCCAAACCCTCTACAAAGACTCTTAGTCTTTCCTACCTACCCTTCCCACCCTCCTACCTACCCTCCTGCTCGATTTCAACCTAAAACAACAAAAAATTCAAAAACTAAATTCAAAACCAAAATGAACCAACTAGGGCTTAGAGACCCTCTTACCTCATCCCGGCATCGCCGGCGTGGTGGCACGATGGGTGCCGTTGGTGGTGGACCTCCCACAGGTCCTCTACTCCCCTCTGCCATCTCCGTTGTGTTTCTCTGCTCTCACACTTCCTTGGGCCCACAAATGCCTCTGCAGCCTCTAATCAATCACCAACTTGATCCTTCTCTTCACCAATGCCTATCTGACACTTCGCACCTCTCCTCGGTCAACTTGAGTCACTTTCAAACACTAAACTCTAGAGCTCACTTTTTCACTTGGACAAATAGCAAATGACTTTTAGTGGGCCGCCAATCCAGTTTTGTCAGATTTGGCAGACCGCCAACGTCGGCATAACCTACCCTAGGCCGTCGACGTCGGCCGATTTCTACCGATGTCGGCCTCTTTTGGCCACCGACATCGGTTCTATAACCGACATCGGCAGACTTAAAACTTCATCCCTCTTCAAAATGACCAAAATCATGCCCCCAATCACTCAGTCCTCCAAACCATGTCATTTTGACCCCTTGGGGCACATTTAGATCACTTTTACATTCATCCATCGACCACCAGATATTGGAGATCATGCCCATCTCCTAAAACCGCGACTCCTTCCAAAGCAATTTTGCCTTGGTTGATTTTGCCTGTATGCTACCTCATGATTGGTTAGCAAAATTATGCGCACACTTTTGACCTTCACAAGTAGAGGATCACAAACCAGTTGATCCGCACAACTTGTGACTTTTTCGTGTTTTCGGGAGCACTTCCTCAGCCTAGGATACCTTAAACACGATGACCATTGGAGCTTCAGCTTAGCTTGAATAACCCAATCAACAGATGACTAAATGCTGGGGCCCGATTATTTCAATTTTGGCACTCCTTGACCCTCGACCTGCGACAATTTGACCTGACCATCCTCGTGAAGTGGTGTACACACAATCACAACTTTTACAGTGTTCTCACTCTATCTTCCCCCTTTTTCATCCACTCTCTGTCAAATCAGCACCCGATTCCAGGTTCCCTTCTCTCGACTCCTGCTTTGAGGGGGGATACCTCATCCATAATTGGGGCAACCAACCCTCACCTATTTTTGTCTTGCAGTTCACTTGGACAACCAACAAGATGAAATCAACTTTATCCCATACCTGGGGCAACCGACTCCTATTTTTGTCTTGCAGTTCATTTAGAGCAACCAACAAGACAAAAAGGGGCAAATTTAGACACCTAAATAGTGTCTAACCCTTGGTCACCTTCCCCCTTGGTCTATTCCTAACCCATTCTTAAAAATTACTAATTTAAAATAATAAACTTATTTTGAATTAACCCCCCCTCCTTGGATACATCACCCATGACACCTCACCTAGGACACCTTGCCTTGGACTAATTTCCATCCTATGACTCACCCAAGACCTATTCCTACTTCTCTCTAACCGCCTAACAAACTCTCGTGCGTATTTAGCCCAACCGTCGACATTCTCCAACGGATAGTGCACTTGGCAGATGAAAAATGGGCTTAGTGGCTCGTTTTGCCCGTTCTAACCCCGTCGACGTCGATCAAGTGTCAGCCGACGCCGGCGGAATCACCGACATCGGTTATACTTAACCAATTCTTTCGACTCTTTGGAGATCCTAATCAGAAATTAGCGAATCTTTGGAAGCAACTAACAAATCCTTCAATCTTGAGTCTTCGACCATCTATCAATCTGCGAAATCTCTCAATCAAGCCTCTCACTCTCTCCCTCAGGTGTAGCAACAACTTCAAGGTTCTCCATCAGCAACAGGTTCTTCACACAGGCTACATCAACAGTAGGTATGGGAATCATCAGTAGCACACCTTCCACAAGGCACAGGTAAGTATACTGTCTGTGTTTTTATTCTCTTTTTAGTTATTACTTTCAAACAATATCTCCCTAGACCAGACTGTTAACTAAGCCAGACCCGAATCTTGACTTATCCACTTTCCTATTTCCTCTGTCCTCTATCGGACCATACATTCTGCCCATTTAACCAGACTCTCAGACTCAGACCCCAGACCATTCAACCAAGCCCAAAAACTTTGTCTCAAGACTGTTAACAAACCTAGACCCTTCCTTGGCCTTGTCCATAGACCAAAACCCTGACCGGACTCTGTCCACAGACCACAGACCTGCCCAGACCCCGTCTAAGCCAATTGCCCCGACCGACGCCGGTCACTACCCCAACCAACATCGGCAGATTAACCGACGTCGGCACCTTGACCAACTGACGCCGGTGACTGTGATCAGTTCGACAGCTTCTTTCAAGTAAGTGTTTGCTTCCCTTTTTCATTCTATTTCTTTATCATTTCAGTTCTTCATCATTCAGCTATTTATCAGACACTTCTTTCCATTGATTAGTGGGTTTATATCCCTTAAGGAAGTTTTCATACTTATGGGATCAAGCTTTCGCTTGACAACCCACCATTTGTCTATTTAATGCCTTCTTTTGTCCAAGCTTCTTTTCTTTGCAGGTGTCATTCCTCCATAGCCAAAGAGGAGTATTCACAGCGTCTGGATTACGGTGCACAGACTATATCCAGGTACACATCAAGCCTTGACCATTCTTTCTTTAGTTTCTTAATTCTTCCTTAAATTGAAAGCAAAATTTGAATAGAAACAGTATCCAAGTTGTTTCTTGGTTGCCTCGGGGGTTATAGCCTCCTTGCTAGTTGGAGCTAGCAAAAGGTCAAGTGGGTGCTTGACTAAATTAAGGGGTGGGTTCTCCATGATCAGTTGGTGTTGGTATAAATGTTGAATCTTGTCTTTATAGGAATATAGTACATATTTCAAGGTTTAGTGTATTTTATCCCCCATGAAGGTTTCCCACATAGATGATGTTTCCATGTGATGTATGTGCTTTAATGATGTTGTTACTAAATCAAGTTTATGTATTTTTCATGTAATGATGTTTGGAATTAAATATGCATTATTGACTACTAATTCACCCCCTCTCAATAGATACTTCTAAGAATTGGTATTAGAGTGAGACCTTTGGAAGAGGCTTAATAGCCTACATGTGATCCTGTGTAGCTTGAGGTATGATGAAGACAATATTCATCATATTTATTTTTGTGGATGAGTTTGTGAAGATCAGAGTTTAAGTCTACATAGAGGTTTGCATATTGGCACTAGAAAAGTTGAAGAAGAAGGACTATATTGAGGCTAAATCTAAAATCAAACCTAACTTGGATGTTAGAGACTATTGAAGGATCTCTCTTGATTAGTTAACATGATGAGTCCAAGTATGTGCAGGTGTCTTAAAAAGTAGAGGTTTGAAAGTAAAGGATTGGGTGGTCATCAAGCAAGAGAAGCCATGTGAGGACCATAAGAGGCCCTATGAGGTGTAAAAAGTGTTTGGTATACTTTTGGAGGTGATAGGAATAATTTGGATTGCTTGTGTGCTTGACTGGTTCATTTTAGTCTACTTGCCAAAACACATTGAGTGAGCAGATGGATAACAACACCTTTGACATGTGTGAAGGTCATAGGAGCAATTTTTTATATGTATGGATTCCCCTATGAGAGAAGATTATGTGATCTAAATTTAATTTCATGATAATGTGCATATCAAAAGATTTGCAAGTGCAAAGTTGGTCTCCTAGGATATTTTATCTTGTTCCCATAATCATTTTTGCATGAAAGTATGACCGTTGGATTTTGAAATTTCAAATTTCATAAAGGAAACTAGTTTGAAAATAATGGATTGTATAAGCCTTGGATGAAGTCATATAAATATGAGGTAAGAATAAAATTTGAAGAGGACTCTATGTAAAATACCTCCAAAGTGATTATAAGGTTTGACCATCCATACAAGTGCAATAAATGTAGGTGAAAGTTGACTACAATTGATTGGGTTTTATCCTAGTAAACCTGAGAAGAGTAATAAGGGATTGGAATTTGTCATTTGATTGTGTTTTGATTTTCTAAGAATTCATTCTTGTTTATGGCTCAACCTAGCATTGTTTCATGTCTTAAGAGTGATTTAGAAATGCTTATTATGTAAAGAAATATTTTGAAATGCTTATTATGCAAAGAAATCTTCATGGAAGGTGACTATGTGTAAAGGACTTTGGTTGTTGACAGACTTGGGTGTCAAGGTGAGTTTTTTGTTATTTTTAAAGACTCAAGAAGACTGTCCTAAGTGTTTGGAATGGTTTTCAACGTCTTAAAGATCCTATATATGCTCTTTTTTTGGTCATTTTGTTGCTTAAATGAAAGAACAAGCTTAATAAGTGAAATCTATGAGTTGAGGGTTTGACATTTACAAACCCTAAGGTGAATATTTTTGAATGTTTGGTCTTTTAATGACCTATGATGCTCAATTATCACTAGGTAAAGGTTTGTGTAAAGTTTTCTATAGTTATCTACATGCTCATGATGCATTTTTGTGAGCTTAGATGGTGCTTTAGAAGACAAAGACAAAGCAGGGGTATAAAAGGTTGTTGATTGGTCTTGAAGACCAATGCTAGTATGAATAGATGTTCATTTGTTCTAAAGACTAGAGTGATCTTAGAATGATGTTAGCATGTCAAAGTGTATTAAAGGTTCCTCAAAGTGAATAAGGTCACTGAAACCTAGTATTGACTATATGTTACTCATAAGGATGCTTAGTAGTGTTTGAGTCTTGATGACTTGTAAAGCATGAAGGTGAGTGGTTGATGTTGTGAGGACCTCATGGAATTTTTTCTCATTTGTGTAAGATGGTCCTATTAGCTCAAGCAGGGTCTAAAGTGCATGATTCTAATTAGTAGAATGAGTGAGTTGAAGAATGGTCTTTGAAACCATTTACAATATTGTTAACAATTGTTTTATGGTTTGTAGATGCTTCAATGAGTGATTGACTTGTTACAAAAGTCATAAAGTAGATCATCAATATTCTTGAGGTGACAAGTTCTATGTCATCCTAAACAAAATCTACTTGTAAGTATACAAAGTTATTTTTTGGTCAAATTAAAGTATATATTGAAGGTTATAGTGTTTTAGATGCATCAAGATGACCTTAAGGTCAAAAAAGAGCCTACAAAAGTGTCCATTTATTGATATCATAAAGAAAGTCTCAGAGTTTTGTAGATGATAGGTTATATATGTCATGGAGTTCATAATATTCTAAAGAGGATTTATTGACATGTTGAGATTTCCAGAGATGTTCTCAAGTAATTTGAAGATGAAGATGTCCTGGTGATAAGTATAATGAACCAAGGATCATGTATTACATTATTTCATGTTGTTCTTTTCATAGTTATAATCCCATGAAGAGGAAAAAAGTATGATCAGAGGTTTGTTACAATATATAAGGTCTCACAAACTTGCTTGATTGTGTGTTGACTTAGAAGGTGTCTTATAATGAATTGAGCCATAATGACTTCTGAAGACTGAATAGAATTTGTGTGTGGGTATGAGGAACATAGTACTTGAATAGTTATTTGTAGACCTAAAGGATACCTATTGAAGATGTCATGATTTAGGTATAAGTATGGAGTTAGGGAGAGCTAACTCAAATGGCTTGAGAGGCTTGAAGAGATGTGCATGATGTGAGAGGGAACATATGTGTGGTGTTCCTATTGAGATGTAAGATTGCATCCTTATGGGGAAGTTCTTCAAGATCCTCCAATCCTAGTCATAATATGGGAATAAACCGAGGTTGTGGGTAACCTATTATGGGGTTAAAACTCCAGAGAAGGATGGATTCCTCTTAATGGATCACCTAAAATAATGCTACTACAAGGAAAAGGGTTAGAAATGGGAAAAGGGCTCCTAAGAAGGCTAAAAGGTGATACACTAAATAAAAATGGGAAACTCATATAAGCTTGAACCCACACTAGATTCTAAAAAGAGAATGCTAGCTCACATAACCTATCAATATAGCTCATTACATAAGTGTTTCATGGACTAGGTTTAGGCAAAACACTAATCCAGACTTGCAATAGCTTAAAAACACCCTAAAGTAGGTTATAAAGGAGGACAATGGATGATGAAGATTATCCTTCATAATGCCATCATGCACAACTCACTCAACACAAATCCAAGGCAAGAGATAGGCAAATAAAGTCTTTTATTGCATCAAGATGTAGTTCTTATAAATTATTGATAGGGTTTAGCCTAATCAAGAGGAGAATATCTTGCAATATCTCAGAGAGTCCCCTGCTCTTCAAAATCAAAGAGTCCTTATGAGAGTCTAGAATCTGAGAGAGTGAGAGCTATAATGTGGAAGAAGATGGAAGATATAGTGAAAGGGAAAAGAGAGGGAGCACATTAACCAAGAATAATCAATAATCCACCATTTTTCCATGAATGTTACACCATACTTAATCTAATTTAGACTAGCCATTAATCAACAAGTTACCTTGTATTTGCTCTAATTATTATTCAAGCTCTTCTCATTGGTTGAACAATACACTAGAGGACAAGAGTTTGTTTTGTAGATGATGAGTCATGATATTTTCAAGGAAGAAAGATCCTTAATATCTAAATAACATTGAATGCTACAACTACTTCTCTAACAACTAGATCTCTTTTCTTTGATCTTCCATGCCACCTTTCACTTGATTTCACTATAAGGACAAAGTCCTCATACCTTGAATCCAGATAGAGCCATGCCATGTTTATTTTGAGTGGTGGTAAGTACCTTATTTATTGAGTATATAGCCATGTCAATAGACAAGACACTTCTCCATAATCATACATCTACCCCTAACCCAAACCTAAATATAGGTTTACTATAGATGAAAACCAATCTCATTTATTGGTTTTCATATATCCATAACTGAAATGGAGATATGCATGTTGCTTGATCTCATTTCAACAACTAGCTGCCCATATTTGATCTCTATTAGGCCTAGAAAGACCTATTTTTGCCTTTGAGAATTTATGGAAGCTGAGAACTCATCATACATGGCTCTTATTTAAATAAATAGTGAACATAGTCATGGATTAATACTTCAACCCTAGAATATGGACCCCACATGTTACAAATATTTAAACCAAAGGTTCATACTAATATTCAATGGCATCAAAAATTTATTGTTGACAACCCTTAATTGTATGACTATCTCTTGTGCTTAAGGATGATTGAATGAGCTCTAATGGTGACATATGCCTTTTGAAACATTGCTCTAGTTTGACCCAGGTCACATGTTTGACCTCCACTTGAAGTGTCATAACTTTGAATTTTAATATTGGCCATCGATCTTGATTTGTGATTATAAAAATGTGCCACCTGGTAGCTCTTCATTCATTCTCAGGATTTTGTTGTCATTTCCATCTCCTTCCATGCTTACACCACATGGTGGCTTTGCATTTGATCTGAGTTCCTTAAATTTTTGACCTCACTTGTACTATTGATCTCATCTACTTGATAAACATGTGCCAGTAATCTTTGTTCTACTTAATCAAATGTGTAACATTGATCTAATAAGTCACATGATCATGACACTTGGTAGCTTCTCATTCATTACCAGGATCTACTAACTAGTTAACCTTTCACTCATTGTTGATCTACTTTGGTATGATGGAGTGTGCACCATTGATCATCTTGGATCCACTATATTTTTTAGTTTCCATGCACTTTTATATATTCATATAGGCACCCAAGATCTTACCACTTGTCAGCCACACATTCATCTTAGGATACACCAACCTTTTGACTATGAACTCACTATTGATCTTTAATGCATGATTTAATGTGCTTTGTTAGATATTCTAGACCCACTGACATCATTGATCACCCACTCACCTTTGGATATTGACTTGAGTTTTCATGATTTGGACACTTGTCATCCATGCATTCATCCTTAGAATATTTTAATTGAAATGGATATTTGATGCAACTTTAACTTGATGTTTATGTGCACATCCCACTCTACAATTTTAACTTTAAATACTCATATCTTGAGATAACAAGCTCATCAAGATAAAAAAATTGTAGATCATGATTTAGACATAAATAACTTCATGCCCATATAATATTTTGGATTTGGGAGGCCTCCTAAGTGAACTTATGAAGTGTGTAACCAGACTAACATGTCCATTTCTACATGACATTTGATGATAGTCTAGTCCATCTTCTTCACTTGTTCAAGTCATTTGATTATTTGGTCACTCAGGAACTCTACTTAGCCTATCTATCCAAGTAGAAGCTTTGTATGTGGGATAAATTTGGCCAACATCTTTGGTGACTCACAGTGAAGCATGCTTGTTATACTTGAGAAAGTATACTAGTTTCTTTATCTAATCCATTGGGCATGGAGTCATAAGTTGATCTGAATTGAGTAAGGTTGTCCCTTTCTTGAAAACCCTCTCTTGAAGCAACAAGGACCAAAATAAATAAAATAAAACAAAGTCACCAAGGCACTTATTGAATGGAAACAATATAATTAAAATAAAAATGTGCATAAGGCACTTAGAGGAAAGCATAAAATCTACCTAACCTAAACTAATCAATCAGAATGGAACCTATATAAAATCATTGACTGGTTGTACAAAATAATTTTGCTTTCTCACTAATCTAATATAATTTACATGCTTGAGGGCAGCCAACTAGAGATGGAGAATGAGTGAATATTTAACATATTAGTGATATACCTCTCCAAGAATAAGAACAAAAACAAACTCACCTACCCAATCTGATTGATTAGACATACAAGCATCTTGGAGTGGATAAGCAAGCTAATATAGCTCTTTTTGATGCTCAATTTTATGCTATAAATTAAGCATAACAAGTGATGGCTCCTCCTTATCATATTTCAATCAAGATAGGTACTTGATAGGACATCTTATTATCACCACAAACATTGAGCAATCATATTTTACCTCACTCCTACACTTTGTTTCTCCATAATTATGCTCCTCAGGCACAATCAAATCATAGTCTCCTTAGAGAGGAGCATAGCCTGCTCCCAAAATCTCAAACAAGTCCTCTAGCTCCCTTTCACTTGCTAGTGTATACAAGCTCATCTTGAGTTGATTAAGATATTCTCCTTGAAGCACATGCTCATATTAAAATCTTTTTTCACCCTCAAGGTCCTCTTCTATCAAATAAAGTGGTAGCTCATAAAACTACATTACCTGAGCACTCAATATGTCTTCTTCATCAACCTCACTCAAGATTTCATATTGTTTTTCAACTAAAAATGAGGGTTGATTTGACCAACCAAGGTCCAAAAAGACACATTTGTATTTTTCAAGGTTTGATTTACCCTCTTCTAGATCCACACCATTAGGGCTGCCCTCATATGGAAACTCATCCTAAAGTGAACCAACCTCTAGTCTCTAGCCTTGATCCTCTTATTCATCCATGTAGAATGGACCTTTAGCGGTCCATTCAAGGTTTTCTCTATTTTCAATTTGAGTATTATCCTCATCAGGATCCAATTTATTAGTGTCAAATCCATGCAAAGAAGGCTAGTCTAAACTTGATTCTTCCCTTTCTGAATGAAGTGGATTGCCTATCATGAACTCCTCATAATATATACTTGAATTGTCCTCTTTAGGCTCACTTATAACTACAAGCTTCTCCTCTATCCTTTGTAAAAAAGGTTATTTTTACAAGAGGGATATGGTGGGAGGGTGAAGAATTTCACCTTAATTACAACTTAGAATAGTGTCCTTCCAACTAGGGACTTTGAAGGCTCTTTTAGGTGGCTCTTGAACTGGTGCTTAGGCTACTTTAACTAACACATCTTCCTTCTGGAAAGCTTTTTGAATTGATTCCCATGAGGGGAATGTGTAAGACATACCCACCTCTTCTTAATTTTGACTCTCTTCCTCCTTCCTCATCTTTAGATCTAATTATTTGATTTGTCTATCTATATTCTCTTGGAAAAGCCCCTCTTTAAGGAGGTCAATGGCCTTATAAGGAACACAAGAGGGTTGGTATGAGGTACAAGAGGATTCTTGAGGAAGATAAGTGGAATATTGGATATCAACAATAGGATTCTCCAAAATAGTCTCCTTCTTTCTTTGAAGGCTCTCTTGGATTGAATTTCAAGAAGGGAAGGTCTGAGGAACACATGAAGAACTTGGAACACTCGAAGGGTCACTTGGAGTGGTCTTTTAGGGAAGAATGGGTGGCATATATGAGGGCTGAGGTGGTTTATATGAAGACACATGAGGTTGATGGATTTGGACTTGTTCTTCAAGGATTTTTAGCTTATCCTCAATGTTTTGAATGTAACCACTTACATCCATCATCTCACTTGAAAGGTTTTTCCATTTTACTCCCTCAATAGATACCCATTGTTCCTTCATTAACTATAATGCATCTCTTATGCCATGAATAATGTGATTAGGGATATCTTGACCATATCCCCTTTGTGTATTAAGGTCTATTACATACTTTTCATATCCTGAGATAATTTGTCTCTAACTTGAAATGGATCGGTTTGAGGAGTAACTAGGGACATTTTGAGCTTGAGAAGTCTGATGTAATGAATCTTGATAACCACTTGGGGTAAATCCATGAACATTTATAATCTAATATGAAAGATGCTAAGGTAGATAATAAGCATATTTAACAAAAGAGTGATGATACATACCAAATAATGATGACTAGGCACTTGGGCTACTTAAACCAATTTATGAATACTCAAAGTTACCATTGAAGTTTGTACACATACCTCTAAAGGTTGATTGGATGAAGAGGACACCAAAACTCTTCACCAATGAACAATGTAGTAAGTCCTACTAGGTGTGCTAGAAACAATTGAGATGTGAGATTGCACCCTTGTGGGGGAGTTCTTTGGGATCCTCCACTCCCATTCACAATATCAAAACAACCCCAGGCTATGGGTAACCTATGATGGGGTTGAACCTCTAGAGAAGGCCAAATTCCACTTGATGGATCACCTAAACTAATGATAACATATGGAAAAGGGTTAGAAAAGGGAAAAGGGATCTAAGAAGGGTAAAAGGTGATGCACCGAATAAAAATGGGAAAATCCCATAAGATTGAACCCACACTAGATCTACAGAAGATAATGCTAGCTCACACAACCTCTCAATCCAACTCATTGCATAAGTGTTTCATGGACTAGGTTTAGGAAAAACACTAATCTAGACTTGTAATAGCTTGAAAACACCCTAAAGGAAGTTAGAAAGGAGGATAATGGATGAGGAAGATTCTCTTTCACAATGCCATCATGCACAACCCACTCAACACAGATCTAAGGAAAGACATAGGTAAAGAAAGTCTTTTATTGCATCAAGATGTAGTTCTTAAAAATTATTGATAGGGTTTAACCTAGTCAAGAGGAGAATATCTTGTAATATCTCAGAGAGTCCCCTACTCTTCAAAATTAAAGAGTCCTTGTGAGAGTCCAAAAACTGAGAGAGTGAGAGCTAAAATGTGGAGGAATATGGAACATATAGAGAAAGGGTATAGAGAGGGAACATGTTAACCAAGAACAATCAATAAGCTACCACCTTTTAATGAATGATCCACTACACTTAATCTAATCTAGACTAGACCTTTATCAACAATTTAACCTATATTTTATCTAACTAGTCTTCCAATTCTTCTCATTGGTTCAACAATACACTAGAGGACAAGAGTCTATTTTATAGATGATGAGTCATGATCCTTTTAGGGAATAAATATCATTAAGATTTGAACAACATTGAATGCTCCAACTACTTCTCTAACCACCATATCTCTTTGCTTTGATCTTTCATGCCACCTTCCACTTGCTTTCACTGTAAGGGCAAAGTCCTCATACCTTTAATCTAGATAGAGCCATGTCATATCTATTTTGAGTGGTGGTAATTACCTACTTTGTTGAGGATATAGGCATGTTGACAAATAAGACACTTCTCCATAATCACACATATACCCCTACCCCAAACCTAAACATAGGTTTACTATAGATGAAAACCAATTCCATTTAGTGGTTTTCATATAGCCATAGTTGTAATGGAGATACATAGGTTGCTTAATCTCATTTCAACATCTAGCTACCCATCTTTGATCTTTATTAGGCCTAAAAGACCTAATTTTTCCTTTGAGCATTTATGGAAGCCAAGAACTCATCATACATGGATATTCATTAAATAAATAATGAATATCATCATGGACTAATACTGTAACCCCAGAATATGGACATCACACGTTACAAATTTTCAAACTAGAGGTTCATACTGATCTTCAATGGTGTCAAAAATTTATTGTTGACAACCCCTAACTATATGGTTGTGTCTTGTGCTTAAATATGCTTGATGGAGCTCTAATGGAGATATATTCCTTTTGAAATATTGCTCTAGTTTGACTAGGTCACATGTTCAACCTTTACTTGAAATATCATATATTTGACTTTCAATATTGGCCATCAATCTTGATTTGGGATTCTAAAAATGTGCTACTTGGTAGCTCTTTATTCATGATTAAGATTTTATTGTTAGCTCCATATGTTGCATGATTTCATCACGTGGTGGCTTTACATTTGATCTGTGCTCCTTAAATTTTTTACATTGCTTGTACCATTAAACTCATCTACTTTATGAATGCATGTAATTGATATTTATTCTATTTAATCAAATATGCACTATTGATCTAGTAAGTCATTGTGATCATGAAACTTGGTAGCTTTTCATTAATTCCCAAGATCTACTGACTAGTTGACCTTTCACTTGTTTTTGATCTACTTTGGTACGATGGATCATGCACTATTGATCAGCTTGGACCCACTGGCTTTATCAGTCACCATGTACCATTAAATCTCTGTATAGGCACCTGAGATCTTACCACTTATCAACCACATATTTATCTTAGGATATGCCAACCTCTTGACTATGATCTCACCATTGATATTTGATGCATGATTTAATGTACTCCATTAGATTTTTTAGACCCATTAACATCCTTGATCACCCACTCACTGTTGGATATTGACTTGAGCTTCCATGATTTGGACACTTTTCAGCCACATATTCATCCTTAGAATATTATAATTCAAATGGTTATTATACACAACTTTAAATTGACATTTGCATGCATGTACTAGTCTACAATTTCAAGTTTAAAGACCTATATCTTGAGATAACAAGCTCATAGAGATACAAAATTTGTAGAGTATGATTTAAGCATGAAGAAATTCATGTCCAAGTAATCCTTTGGCCATGAGAGGCCTCCTAAGTGAGCATATGAAGTGTTCAAATAGACTAACTTGTTCATTTTTTCATGATGTTTGATGAAGGTCTAGTCCATCTTCTTCAATTGCTCAAGTCATTTGATCATTTGGTCAATCAAGAACTCTACTCAGCTGATCTATCCAGGAAGAAGCATTGTATATGGGCCAAATTTGGCCAACAATTCTAGTCATAATGAAAATGTAGATATGTATGTTAGATATGAGGATTCAAGAAGTTTACATGATGAATTGAACAAACCAAGTCATGTTTTTTGACATTGTATTAAACCTTCATACATGAATAAAGGGGGAGCTGTGTAAGAGGACATGTTTTAAGATCATAGGACTATGTTGATGAACTTGAGAGGAACATATGTCCACTTTGTAATCAATGGAAAGGGTGAGAAGGAAAATAAGAGGTTGAAATCAATGACAAAGGGAGAGATTGTTAGCAAGTTTGTTGTCATTGATGTCAAAGGCTTGATGTCATGTGTGCATTGATGTCAAGAGTAGTGATAAAGTGGTGATGTCATAGTGTGATCAGTGTAATTGATGTCAAAGAAGGCTAAGCAAGGTAAGTAGTGTTATCATGAAGGTGAAAATTAGTTAAAGTCTTGTCATATTTATTCTAGCTTGTTGTTGTTGTTTTAGGTATGTGAACTGTGGCATAGGCATAAGGCTTGATAGCCTTGTGTAGTGACATAGGCTTGGTAGCTTAATATGTTGAGCATGTTGAAG
This sequence comes from Torreya grandis, assembly GCA_037957365.1. Lineage (NCBI taxonomy): Eukaryota > Viridiplantae > Streptophyta > Pinopsida > Cupressales > Taxaceae > Torreya > Torreya grandis. Next base: position 1,762,928 of record JARHVA010003772.1, read on the forward strand.
ATAGGGATAAGAAGGTTATAAGCTATGGATCTTGGCATGTAGATGTATGACATGTTATTAAGGTGGTGAGATTAGTATAATAAGGATCTAAGTGATTTATATATCCAAGTTTGACTTACAGTCATAGACCTAATGTACATAGTGACCTAGGTCCAAATGAAGAGTCAAGTTGGGATTCCAAGGTAAAATATATCATGTAAACATGGAATGAGGTATTATATTTAGGTTCAAAGGTTTTGACCAAGTTTTAGGTCTTGAGGAGGAAGATAAAACAAGAAACAATGTTGGAATGACACTTGTGCATGTAGAATGAAGGTGTTATAGCTCGAGAAGAAGTTTTTGATGATCATTGGCATGTGTAGAAATTGCATGGTGATCTATTACTTTTGGAAGAGGTGGTACATGTACCTAAAAAAGTTTTTATAAGTATTTTTTAGTGTTTTTAAGGATAGATCTTTATGAACATTCGTTAAGAATGTAAATTGGTTAAAACCCTCCTATAAACCCTTATAGTGGAGTGATTGGAAAGATGGGAAAGGTTAGTGCTCACAATGGTTTGATTGACCAATTTTGACTATTGGATGGTGTATAGGGATATTTCAAGCATCTCGAAGTGGTAATGGTGTTTCAGGGTAGTGAGCATAAGTTACAAAAATATGCTTATTTATGACATTTTTAGCACTACAAATAAGGTTGACTAAGTCAACACTTGTAAGTGGATGAAGGTAAAATATAGAGACTTTATATACAAGTCCATGATGTCATTTTAATATGGTTGAGTCATTGTATTAATAATTTTTATCAATCACTTTATCTTATCACTAAATGTGTATACTATGATAACAGTGAGAAAAAGCCAGTCAAGTGAATAAGTGTTTAGGGAAGTATTTCAGGTGAGTAGGAATGGATCAAATGGATTGGGGTATTTTTTTGAGACCTATACCTCATGTACCCTTGGTTGGAAAGTGATTTTGATGCCTATACACATGAAAGAAGGTGCTCACAAAGTGACTTGTCTATGTAAGACAAGACAATGGAACCCAAGACAATGAGAATGATCTATAGGAGCATATTTTCCATTGAACCAAATGATATTTGTGTTGGAGGGTGATATAATAATGTTTTATGATTGTGTCTAGGCATTGGAAGATCTTGGAAGTGTTTCTTTAGGTATGAGAAGTCATGTACATCATGACTATGTTTTTGGATACACTAGCAGTTTGAGTGACCATCTTGTAGAGGTATTAGAGGTCTTAGTTTTCCCATTTTTAGATGTGGATAATCAAAATGCTTTGACTGTATGTGACCAGTCTAAGTGGTCCTTTTGAGAGAGTTCATTTGAAGTTGTTTGGCCTATGTGATGAAGACAAATGAATTTTTTGATGCTATTTAGGTCATATAGGACCTATTCATGTGATTTTTTTATGTGGTTTTTTGAGTAACTCATTTGTGTGCTTCAATTATTTGAGACAATGTTTTATATGTATGAAGGCCTAATTGGTGAGTAGACTAAAAGGCTTTGTTCAAGGTGTGAATTAGAGTTATAGGTGTTATGGATTTTTTGGGAGTAATAAAGGGCCCATTAGAGGTGGGTTTAATTTGTTTTAAGGTTTTATGAAAGGTAAATATGGGCCAAGAAGTTAACGTGGTAATTTGTGCTTGTGTAGGCCTAAATTGCTTTAGGTCTCTTTAAGGCCTAATGGAGGTTTTGGGATAATGAGGTAATCACTGACATATGAAGTGTGTAGTTATCATATGTAATGTATGTATAAACCTATTTTGAGTGTGATATTAGTGGTTTAGGCATCTTGGCCAACCAATATGGGTTAAACCAAGAGAGTGGTATAAGTACAAGGCCTAATTGGCCTATTTATGCTAGTTATGAAAAAGAGGAGCCAAGTGAAAGAGAAAACCTTTAAAAGAGAAGGTAAAAGTAATTAAGGACCATTAAAGAGTGAATAATATCAGATATTCTTATATGATCATGGTGATGAGGGTAAACACATAGGTCAGTAGACCTAATAAGCCTAGAAGAGGCAGTTTGAGCGAGTAAGCCATAAAGGTTTTTTGAGAGAGATTGATGGGTGAAAAGTGAAAGAAATAAGAGTCCATAATCAAGTGTGTTTGACATTAGATTAGAGGTGGAGACCATATTAGTGGTAGCTGAGTTGGTGTTTGGTTGCTTGGGGGTTTGTAGCCTCTTTGCTAGTTGGAGCTAGTTAAAGGTCAAATGGGTGCTTGACTAAATTAAGGGGTGGGTGGTCTTGATCAGTTGGTGATAGTCTAAATATTGAATGTTATCTTTATATAATATAGTCCATCTTTCAAGGTTTAGTGGGTTTTATCCTCCATGAAGGTTTCCCACATAGATGATGTGTTCATGTGATGAATGATCTTATTAATGATTTGGATGTATGTGCTTTCATGGTGTTGTTACTAGATCAAGTTTATGTATGTTTCATGGAATGGTGTTTAGAATTGAATATGCATTTTTGAATACTGATTCACCCCCCTCTTAGTATCTACTTCTAATAGATACATGAGTTAGTATGACTTGAGCTCTATGGCTAATTGTATCTATTATTGTACTTTTATATTGGGGCAACATGCCTGAAGGAAAAGTAATTAATTATTATTATACATTGACAATAGAGATTGTATTATTATACCATCCATGGATATATTTTATTATGATTAATTTTCTTATGCAATAATGATTATTTCAATAAGTTTCCTGTGAATGGTAAATATTATTATTATATGTTTACCGAAATTCAATATGCTTGTTAGTATGTTGAAAATCACTAATTAGTTTTTTGTGGTGTAATCTAATGAAAGCATATGTGTTGAGTAAATATTTAAAAAATAATTACTATATTATTCTAGTTAATCCATGTGCAGACACTACATTAAGGTATTAGAGTTGTGGCTCTAACTCTAAGACTTAATAAGTCCACTAATATTTTTGTATTCTTTTGTTAATAAAAATAAGAATGGTGTGAGAAAGAGAATTAGGTGAGGGAGCTTCGAATGTCAATGACAAAAACCCTCCATTTGATCCTAACCAATTTGTCACTAAACAAGCAACAACATTAGATCAGATTATTGTGATCATGATTGAGACTAGGGATATAGTCGTAGCCCTAGAACAAGAAATTCATGTATAAGAGGAAGAAACACAATAGGACATGAATAAAGAGCATCTTATTTAGTAATAAATACTTTAAGAATAGAGACATGAGGAAGTGCCTCTAGATGCAAGAACACGTGTGGTCATAGAATTGGCAAGGGATATGAAAAAGGTGAATCCACCTAAGTTTGATGAAACCACTATGGGAGATGGAGCTGAAGCATGGTTGACTAAAATGGAGAAGTATTTCAAGATTAAAAACTACTATGAGGTCACCAAAGATATTTGGGAAGCTTATCAGTTGGCTGGAGAAGTAGCTATGTGGTGGGCCAATAAGAAGTTGAAAATGAATAAGAACTCGACCACCACTACTTGAGAGTATTTTTTCACACTATTCAGATCATTGTGGCTTCCACAATTGTATTTTGACTAAAAGCTAATGAATTTTCAAAATATGAAAAAAGGGACTTATCAGTAAATGATTACTAGGAATATTTCACCCAACTTCTGAAATGTGTACCTTAGTATCAAGCTGATGAAAGATTCAAGATTACGAAGTTTATCATGGGATTAAAACCCTAGATTTGTGGAAAGCTGGATGTTCATGGACCATCTACCATGGACCAAGTCTTTGAGAAAGTAGTCAAGTAGGATCAAAAGTTGAAATCTATTACTCAGGTTAGGGACAAGTTTAAGAAAAAGTTTTAAAGTTTAAATCCAACTTTAAAAAAAAGAATTGGAAGTAGAGAAGTGGAGACTCCAAGATTCAGTTTAGGAATTAGAATAATAGATTCAACAATGGTTCAGGTAGCAAGAAACTAGGTAATGGTTCCAATGGTGGTTTCAAGGAAAACCAACAATATGATAGGAAGGGACCACTAGGAGGTTGCTTCATTTATGGAGGTGACCATTTTATGTGTGAATGCACCCAAGATAAGTTGAGGAATAAATTTTTTGACCCTTAGCAATGAATTTTTTAGAAATGTATGCATATAATGATTGATAATCGACAAGATGAATACTAAGATTCACCCATAGAACTGTTAAGTATTTTTTTTGAACATCCAATTTCCATTTTGATAGATACAGGGGATACAAAATGTTTTATATCTCATAGAATTCTAAATAAATTATCTAGGAAAGTTGGTGTAATGACAAATGTATGGTCGGTACAGTATGGGAATAACTCTAAAGTCTATGTTAAGCCTCTAGTAGAAGTAGAAATTAGGTTTCCACAATTCATATGGTTGTGGATATTTATGTAGCACCACTAGGGTTATATGATGTGATCTTCAGAGTCAATTGTCTTACAAAGCACAAAGCCAAGCTTGATTGTTATCTTAAAAGAGTTGAGTGTCTTGATGATTATAGAAATCATACATTAATTTAAGGTAAGAAAGGGAGTTAAGGCTTGGTAGATTTTTTCAATGTAACTTAGGAAGGCCCAAGGTAAGGAATGTGAAGAATTTATCATCAAGATAAATGAAATAGAGAAAAATAAGGAACCATCAATTGAAGATTATCCTTTCCTTAGGAATTTTCATGATGTGTTTTTTAAAGAATTTATAATATTGCCTTCTAAATGGGAATTTGACTTCTCTATTGATATCAAACTAGGATCAAAACCTCAGCCTAAGGCTCTATATCAAATGATAAACACTGAATTAGTAGAATTGAAGGCACAACTTTATGAACTATTGTTTAAAGGATTGATCATACCAAGTGTGTCATCATGGGTCACAGCAATTGTTTTTGTTAAGAATAAGGATGTCACTCTTTGACTTTGCATTGATTATAGAATATTGAATAAAGCAACCATCAATAACATATATCCACTACCTCGAATAGATGATATTTTTGATCAAATGTGAGGAGCAACGATATTTTCTAAGATTGATCTTAGAGCTAGATATCATTAGTTCAAGATAAAATATGAAGATATTCCAAATATTGCATTTAGAACTCTCTATGAGCATTACCAATTCATAGTATTACCATTTGGGTTGATGAATGCACCTACAACATTCATGAATCTCATCATTAGTGTGTAAAGAGATTATGTAGATCATTTTGTTTTGGTCGTTTTAGATGATATTTTGATATATTCTAAGGATGAAGAAGAGCATATTCAACATCTAGAGCTGGTTTTGCAACATATGTGAAAGCACAATTTGTATGGTAAATTTTCTAAGTGTGCATTTTTACAAAAGAAAGTGAAATATCTAGGACATATTATCTTAGCTGATGAATTTTTTATTGATCTGGTAAAGATAAGATCCATTATAGAGTGCTTGGCATCAAGGAATGTGCATGAGGTTAGGAGTTTCATGGGATTATCAAGATATTATGGGAAATTCATCTCAAATTTTTGTAAGATAGTTAGTTCAATTACCTCTTTACAAGGTAAGAATCATAGGTTTATCTAGTCAGATAAATGTGAACTGGATTTTTAATAATTGAAAAGAAAGCTTACTTTGACACTAGTGTTAAGATTTCCTGATCCTAATGGTCAACTTTCAGTGATCATAAATGCATCTAGGGACAGACTAAGAGGAATCCTTATGAAGGATGGTGTAGTAGTAGCTTATAAATCAAGGAAGTTGGAGCCTTATGAGGTGAATTATGCCCCTCATGACCTTGAAATTGTAGTAATTGTTCATGCTTTACAAGTTTGGAGACATTATTTGTTAGGAAAACCATTTGACGTTAAGATTGATAAATTAAGACTCAAATACATTTTCACCCAACTAAATTTGAATGCTCATAAGAGGTGTCAGTTATATTTTCTATTTGACTATAACTTTGATATCAATTACGTCAAAGGTAAAGAGAATAAAGTAACTGATGCCTTGAGTCGTAGAAGGTAGATAGTAGTCATGACTACTATCAGGAGTAATTTCATTGATCATGTGTTTGAGTTCTCACCAAGAGATGAATTCTATGATCAAGATAGGAAATATTTATCTAAAAAATCTCAAAATCTTAGGTATAAAGGATACAACCTAGAGAGTGATGGTCTTCTACATTATAATAGAAGGATGTATGTGCTATATCGATAAAGTCTAAGGAGCATAGTGATAAAGGAACTATACAATTACAAATATTGATGACATCCATGAGTAACCAAGCTTATGGTAGAGATTAAACCACTTTATTTAAATAAAGTAATCAAGAAAGATGTAGTGGACTTCAAGTCATGTTGTCTGAAATATCAGTGAGTGAAAGCTGAACATGTGCATACGATTGGATTTTTATACCTAAATAATATACTAGAGTATAAATGGTAGGTAATCAATATAGAATTTATCTAAGTATTAACATTATCATGGAATATGCATAACATGATCTTGGTTTTTGTTGATAGATTAACCAAGGTAGCACATTTTATCCCAAATAATTTGATAGATGATGTACCAACTCTTACAAAGAGATTGATAAAGGAAGTGTATCAATTGCATGGATTTATATAGAAGATCATATTAGATCATGATCAGATAATGACTTCTAGATTTTGGTTAACTCTAAATTAAACTTTAGGTATATAATTAAATTCTAGCACTACATATCACCCACAGACTAATGATCAAGCTAAGCAAGTTAATAGGGTTTTAAAAGATCTTCTCCATATGTATTTCATGGATTGGCAATACAAATGGGAAGAATACCTTTCTTTGGTTGAGTTTGGATATAATAACTCATACCAATATGCTTTGAAGATGACACCATTTAAATTATTTTATGGGAGAAAGTGTAGGACACCAATCAGTTGGGATAGGTTGAAGGACAATGTGGTCTTTGGGCCTGAAATGCTTTCAAAAATAGAAAAACTAGTTAAAACAATTAGGTAGAGATTGTCCTAAACTAATGATAGGCAAAAGTGATATGTTGATGTGAAGAGAACATCTAGGTAGTTTGCAGTAGGTGATAAATTATTTTTACATGTTAAGCTACAAAAGAGCTTGATTAAATTTGGGAAGTCAGAAAAACTTTTGTTAAGATATGTGGGACCCTTCAAGGTTTAGAAGTGGTCAAGCCTATAGTGTATAGGATTACATTTCCACCAGCCTCTATTACATAATGTCTTCCATGTATCTTATCTTAAGAATTATATAGTTGATCCTTTGTATATGTTGGATTGAAATGTTTTGTAGGTTTTGTATCCTAGGGTGGTCACAATAGAACCAATCAGAGTATTGACACTCATAAACTCCATTTGCATAAAAGAGAAGTATCATATTTCAAGTTCTTGTGGGACAAACACTCTGAATATAGTGATACTTGGGAGGACTATGATGAGTTATACAAACTATTTACATATGTATTTTTTTGATTTGATGCTATATAATATATTTTTATTTTTTTAAACTCTATTTGTTATTTAGAATTATTGTTTGAATAAGAGTCATTGATATGATGACCAATTTTAGGGGGGAAGGATGTTACATCCTAATTATCTCACTAAACTAATTTACCTAATTATCTGTGGATTAATAAGATTCATTAAATTGATTGTTACCTTTTAACTAAATTATAAGTCATATGATGTTCTGGGATAGATGTATGTTACTTATATTTTATGAGTTCATTATTTTGAGATGATAAATTATGGATTCTATACATAATGATTATGTTACATTTGTTGTTATAGCATTATTTTATATGTATAATGATATACTTAACTAACTACCTTCTTGTCATGAGATGGATGCAAGAGAATCTATCCCTCAGAGCATGACAGAGGGAGAGCATCATCAGAGAGGGTGGTGTAGATGGAGATAGTGAGGATGATAAAAGAATTGTTAAAACCCCTGCACACACCACATTAGATTAAAAATATTATATGCAATGTGTGTTTAGATTATTAGATATTAGAGTTTGCGTATTTTAAATGTTAGTACAAATCTTGTATGAGATTGCATTTTATACATAGATTCATTATTTGATGTTGCAGTTAGATTATTGGAGGTTACTTTTCTTATGTTTGTCTTTGATTTTTGAGAGTAAATCAAATAATAGATATCTAATTGCTTACACACACACACACACACACACACACACACACACACACTAGTATAATGTATTTTAAAACATTATTAAATGTTTAGATTACTATTATTGATATTCGAGAATATCAATATAAGATAAGTTATTAAATTAAAATAAGACATGTATATAGCCTATATATACACTAACAATTGATTAAGTAATTATCTTATTATAGGAATCAATTATAGATTAATCTATCTTTTGATAAAGAGATAATTACCTTTATTTTATTTTATATTCAAGGAGATTAAACTATCTTAAAAATACTAACCTAGAGTTCTGTCTAATCTAAATCTAGTCTTTGATTACCATGCATGAGACCTATTGACCATTTTTTGCCCAACAGGCCAAAAACTGGTCCCCTTCTGTCCCTGCTGTTCTAGGCCAATTCATTTTCTGATTTTGCATGAGTCTGTTCATTTATATGGACTTTGAAGAATTTCTACAGACTCTGTAGGTCTAAATCTATGGACTCTATAGGTTTTGGATTTCTACAGATTCAACAGGTTAGTCCTTTGGCGCATGAAGGATTAGTTTAGAGAGTGCTGGGTTTTTACAAGGCTTCTTCGGGCTCTTGTTTGAGGAAAAATCATGAAGAAGGTTGGCATCGTTGAACCATTGAACCCAGTTCAATCACTTGGTTCAATCGGCCTTGGTTTAATCGGCCTTGGTTCAATCGATAGTTCAATCGCTCCATTTCAAAGCTTGGTTCATCGCTTCAAGTCCATCACTTCAATTTCTAGGCTTGGTTCATCTCTTGCTTCATGGCTTTTGGTTCAAATAAAAGAGTTTAATGGGCTTGTTTCAACAGTCGCTTGAAGCATTGAACCGGTTCAACGCATTGGTTCAACGCCTTTGGTTCAAGCCTTGGTTCAACTCAGTTGGTTCGACACTTCGACGCTTAGTTCAATGTTTGGTTCATTCAGCAAAGTTCATCAGTTGGTTCAATGTGCCAGTTTAAAGGCTTAGGTTCAATGCTTTGGTTCAGTTTAGCAGTTTAACGGCCTTCAGTTCAATGCAAGAGTTCATTGCTCAATTCAATGCCTTGGTTCAACAGGCTCGACGTGCAGCGTTGAACCAATTTAACCAATTGGTTCAATGGATTGGTTTAACTGTGTTGGTTCAATTCCTTAGTTTAATCACTTGGTTCATTGGCAAGTTCAAAGGCTTGGGTCACTTGGCTCGGTACGCAGTGGTTGAATTGTTGAATCGATTGAACCAAGATTGGTTCAACGGGTTGGTTCAAGGGTGTGCCCTACAGCTAGAGGGTAGGCCAAAGGTTTAAATGCTCTTACAGAGGGCAATTAAAAGTCTAGAAGCCCTTGCAGAGGGTAGAGAGAGTTTCAAAGAGTCTGAATAAAAGGACAAAGAGTAGCCAATTCCTATGGACTTTTTGTCTGCGAGAAAAAGCCCAAAATAGAAAACCCATGGGGAAAAGGCCCAAAACAAAAGATCTGATGACTTTTGCTGAGGATGATGACATCCTGAAAGCCATCAAATTTAAGCAAGTAAACTAGCCGTTAAGTGACGACCGCGTGAACTTAAAAATTTGAAGCAATAAAGTAGCCGTTGTTTTTCAACTACCTTAGCGCCAAATCATGGAAAGAGCCCAAGGAACGTAGTGACCTACCAGAAGATCACCCCTGAGGGCTAAAAGAGCAGGAAGAAGACAAGGAGCAGAAATGACAAATCATTTAAGTGGTGAAGGGAAGGTGAGTTATTGCAGATGAGCGGTGCAACCTATTTTCTGTAGCTGGCATTGATGAGGGGACAAACTATAGTCTATTTGCAGAAAAGAGGCATGGCCATGTCCTTACATTAATGCTTGAATGCCAAAGTCAATTTTGGTGATGGTACAACATGGCTCCAATAGGCCTCTTCTAAAAAATGACATCAGTAACAATGGTTTTCCTCTTCCTGATGTGTTCAGTGCACATGGGCCACTTGCAAAAAAGGGTGCCAAAATCCTTCCCAGGAAGCGCCAAGTTCTCTTCCTCTTTCTGTAAATTGTAAACTTCTCATTTGAGAAAAGGATCCGGTCTCAGCCTTAAGGCAAAACTCTGCCCAAAAATCTCTCATGCTTGTAAGGTAGAGCTTTGCCAGAATTTTACCTTGAATCAGAACTTAGCATTTTTACCTCCATTCTGAGTTTTGCATCTTTAGTATGTGTCTATGCTTTGATTCTGTGTTAAGTCATTTCCTTAATGCTTTTGCAGAATGATTTCAGCATGTCTGGTGCATTCTTTGAGTTTCCTTTTACAGGTCTATCAGAAGTGTCCCTAGCAGAGTATAGGTGAAGTGGATAGGTTACTGCAGTGTGTCTCAGAATGCCTCTAGTAGTTATTTCCTCCTTGTATCTCCATGGACCCCTGACCCACTGATGTAGAAGGTTTTCTCACTTCAAATGAAGTGTATAGGCACTTCCTTTTGGTGAAAAGTGTATATTCAGGCTGGGTGGATCACATTTTTTTGGTGTATCACCTTTTCTTTTTTAGGCTTAGGCTTTGTTTTCAGCATCTCTCTCTCCCTTTTCATCCCCCCCTTTTTACATTTTTTGTTAGCAGTAGGAGAAACTAGTGCCTAAAAGATACATCAGAGGGAGCTAGCCCTCATCTAGAGACTCTCCCCTCCAGTTTTGTTGGTCCCATAGGTGAGAGGGGAGTTTCCATTATTTCATGTGGAAGGGTGTGAGCTAGGCCTCCTGCCAAGGGTGTAATCTTCTGTGTCAACAGTTTTTGGCAGGCCTGATGCGATCAACTAGGACAAGTTGTGTCCAAAGAGTTAAAGAATTTTTGGTGTGTTCTTCAATCGAACAACCTTTGGAGGCTTTTACATCAATAGCAATGGCGACTCTGAGTTGAATCTGCTGGTTAAGCAGCCTGGTGCCATCAAAAATCTTATTTTTTTAGGAATAATTCCTTTGCACAAGATCATGGGTCTTATTTTCCTTCATATGACTTTGATCAAGCTCAAGATTTTTAGAGAATCACCTCAAGTAGCTCTCCTAGTTTCCATTCAATGATAAGGGAAGTAGCCTTGGAGTTTGAGAAGCAAACGATGGAGATTGACAGACTGGAGGAACATTATGGATATCATTAGGAGCTGATGTATAAAGAGGAGTGTTTGTTTAGGCAAGCACAGGCCTTGCAATCCATGGAAGAGGAGGTAGCAAAATGGAGAAATCCATTTATTCAAGGCAGTCAACCTTATGTGCCCCCTCCTATTCTAAAGAAAGCCCCCTCTTTTACACCAAATCCTTTCTATCAAATAGCAATCACCCACTCCAGCTCATCTGATGCATATGTTCTCAATCCTATGCACCTAGATTTCCAACATCAAAGGGCATTAGAGTAACCCCCCATGGAGATCAATCTTCTCAATTCCTTATATTGTGAATCTTCCATTGGGGAGAATACCAAGAACCAACACATCCCTCTTCAAGAGACCCTTCCAGTGCATCAACAGTCTCTTCCTAGCATTCCTCTGCCCCCCAAGTTTTTCAACATGATTTGCAAATTCTAAGTTGGAGGAAGGAATGCTAGGAACCAGCCTAGAACCTTGAAGAGGATGATGTTGGTGACCCCCAAGAAAGACTCTTTTAGGATAATCTAGCTAAACAAATTGAATATTTAGAGGCTAGAATGAGTCTGCTTTGTGAAAGAGAGCTCGAACTTTCAGACCTTGTGGAGGAACCCCAAGACCTTGGAGAAAACAAAGTTGCTGCCTATTCATAGGAGCAAAATTCCAATTCTGAGATCCTAAACTGGGGGAAAATAGTAGAATCATGGGGCAGGAAGGAGGAGCAGCAAGGTTTTTCTCAAAACCTTGAAGAAGATGACGCTGCTCCTGCTCATGATGACGCTGGTGACCTCCAAGAAAGGCTCTTCCAAGAGGATCTAGCCAGGAGAATTATAGAGTTGGAATCCAGAGAGAGATTCCTCAGCCAATGTGTGATGGATAGTTCAGACCCAATGGCACATTCTATGTCTGAACACACCCCACCTACATATTTCCAAGAGAGATATCAAGCTGCACCTAATATTGATGAAGTGCTGGCCAAATGGAAGGAGGAGAATCATTCGATTCTAGCTCAAGGACTGCCTCCTCTTCCACATGGTGTTCCCACTTCACCCCTTCTCAAAGAGGAACCTGTTCTGTAGGAGGTGAGTGAGGAGCAGAAGATCCAATCTGCAATTTTCCAAGGGGCTATCATGAGCAACAACAAAGAAGAAATCATCATTGAGGCTTTTTGTGAAGGCATCATCAGCAATGGAAAAGACTTAGGTCTTACGTATATGCAGAAGTTCTAGCAATATGAGGAGGAACAAAAGCATGGTGAGCTCTCTCCCCCCTTGTTTGATGAACTTCCTTGCTATTTTGATGATGAGGATGACTATGTTGAGGAGCTTGAGTTGGAGGAAGATCAGGAGGATACATTTGAACATATAGAGGTCCTGATCTTTGAGGAGGAAAAGGAGAGGCTGGTCTCCCTTGAGAAAAGCCTTAAAGAAGAAAGCTTTAAACAGAGAGGTGATGTTCTGTGGGATGAGCAATCATTTTGTGAGTCAATTTCAAACATCACCATTGTCACCCTTCTTCAAGAAGGCCAAAAGGAAGAAGAAGATGAGTCTGACAGAGTCTATAATGAAGCAGAAGGAAATAGGTCAGACAATGATGCATTATAGAGGGAATTTACACATCAAAGGGCCTATGGTGATGAGCCAGTAGCCATTGATTTCTTGGTGAAGAACACCAGATTGAAGGACCAACATTCAACAAGCTTCCAAGAACAAGCAAAGTACACATATGTTGGGAGCATGTTTGATTCTGATCCACTCGGATACAAGCCAACTCAGGTGGCAGGCAAGAGGAATAGGTCACCAAATCTCCTTTTCATTCAGCCACTTGCCTGGCATCATAAGTCTTCTTGCCAAGAAGGAGACTTAAGAATTTTTCCCTTTGATCTAGGAGGGAGGAAAACATTCTTGGTTAGCTATATATAGTATTTTATTTTCAGTTTATTTTCTTACTTTCCCTAAGTGCAGTTGCACATGTAGTGTTTTTAGCCTTGTGTGTTTCCCTTTGCGTGTGGGGTAAAAAGCTTCATGTTTTGATTCTTGGATCTTTTGGGGCTATTTATAACTTTCTTCAAAGCTGCATCTGACTCCATGCCCAATGGATTGCAAGGCAACTGGTCTTTAAGCATAGCAGACATGCTTCCCCTGGGAGTCACCAATTTATTGACCATTTTTTGCCCAACATGCCAAAAATTGGTCCCTTTCTATCCTTGTTGTTCTAGGCCAATTCATTTTTTGATTTTGCATGAATCTATTCATTTCTATGGACTCTGCAGAATTTCTACGAACTCTGTAGGTCTAAATCTACAGACTCTATAGGTTTTGGATTTCTACAGATTCAATAGGGTAGTCCTTTAGCGCATGAAGGATCAATTTAGAGAGTGTTGGGTTTTTACAAGGCTTATTTGTGCTCTTGTCTAAGGAAAAATAATGAAGAAGGTTGGCATCATTGAACCATTGAACCTGGTTCAATCGGCCTTGGTTCGAGCCTTAGTTCAATCAGCAGTTCAATCACTCCATTTCAAAGCCTGGTTCATCACTTCAAGTCCATCACTTCAATTTATAGGCTTAGTTCATCACTTGCTTCATGGCTTTTGGTTCAAATAAAAGAGTTCAACAGGCTTGTTTCAATAGTCTCTTGAAGTGTTGAATCGTTGAACCGATTCAACGCATTGGTTCAACGCCTTTGGTTCAAGCCTTGGTTCAACTCAGTTGGTTCAACACTTCAGCGCTTAGTTCAACATTTGGTTCATTTAGAAAAGTTTATCAGTTGGTGTAATGCACCAGTTTAAAGGCTTAGGTTCAATGCTTCAATTTAGTTTAGTGGTTCAACGGCCTTTGGTTCAATGCAAGAGTTCATCACTCGGTTCAACGGGCTCAGCACGCAGCGTTGAACCATTGAACCAGTTCAACCAATTGGTTCAATGGCTTGGTTCAACCACATTGGTTCAATGCCTTAGTTTAATTGCTTGGTTCATCAGCAAGTTCAAAGGCTTGGTTCACTTGGCTTGGCGTGTAGTGGTTGAATCATTGAATCGATTGAACTGTTGAACCAAAATTGGTTCAATGGGTTGGTTTAAGGGTGTGCCCTATAGCCGTCGAGCAGGCCGAAGGTTCAAATGCCCTTGCAGAGGGTAGTTCAAAGTCCAAAAGCCCTTGTGGAGGGCAGAGAGAGTTTTAAAGAGCTTGAAGAAAAGGACAAAGAGTGGCCAATTCCTGCAAACTTTTTATCTGCAAGAAAAAGCCCAAAACAGAAAACCTATAGGGAAAAGGCCCAAAACAAAAGACCTGATGACTTTTGTCATAGACGATGACATCCCAAAATCCATCAAATTTAAGCAAGCGAACTAGCCATTGGGTGACGGCCGCATGAACGTCAAATTTAAAGCAGTAAAGTAGCCATTGTTTTTGAACTACCTTAGCGCCAAATCATGGAAAGAGCCCAAGGAATGCAGCGACATGCCAGAAGATCACCCCTAAGGGCTGAAAGAGTAGGAAGAAGATAAGGAGTAGAAATGATAAAGCATTCAAGTGGCGAAGGGAAGGTGAGTTATTACAGATGAGCGGTGCAACCTATTTTCTGTAGCTGGCATTGATGAGGGGACAAATTGTAGTCTGTTTGCAGAAAAGAGGCATGGCCATGTCCTTACATTAATGCTTGAATGCCAAAGTCAATTTTGGCAATGGTACAACATGGCTCCAATAGGCCTTTTATAAAAAATGACATCAGTAACAGTGGTTTTCCTCTTCCTGATGTGTTCAGCGCACATGGGCCACTTGCAGAAAAGGGTGTCAAAATCCTTCCCAGGAAGCGCCAAGTTCTCTTCCTCTTTCTATAAATTGTAAACTTCTCATTTGAGAAAAGGATCCACTCTCAACCTTAAGGCAAAACTCTGCCTAAAAATCTCTCGGGCTTGTAAGGCAGAGCTCTGCCAGAATTTTACCTTGAATTAGAACTTAGCATTTTTACCTCCATTTTGAGTTTTGCATCTTTAGTATGTGTCTATGCTTTGATTCTGTGTTAAGTCATTTCCTTAATGCTTTTGTAGAATGATTTCAGCATGTCTAGTGCATTCTTTGAGTTTCCTTTTATAGGTCTGTCAGAAGTGTCCCTAGCGGAGTATAGGTGAAGTGGATAGGCTACTATAGTGTGTCTCAGAATGCCTCTAGTAGTTATTTCCTCCTTGTATCTCTATGGACCCCTGACCCATTGATGCAGAAGGTTTTCTCACTTTAGATGAAGTGTATAGGTGCTTCCTTTTGGTGAAAAGTGTATATTTGGGCTGGGTGGATCACATTTTTCTGGTGTATCACCTTTTCTTTTTTAGGCTTAGGCTTTGTTTTTAGCATCTCTCTCTCCCTTTTCATCCCCCCTTTTTACATTTTTTTTAGCAGTAGGAGAAACTAGGTCCTAAAAGATACATCAGAGGGAGCTAGCCCTCATCTAGAGACTCTCCCCTCCAGCTTCACTGGTCCCACAGGTAAGAGGGGAGTTTCCATTGTTGCATGTGGAAGGGCAGGAGCCAGGTGTCCTGCCCCTAGGTGCAATCCACTGCGTCAACAAGACCATGTTAAAATTAGAAGTATAGATATCATTATGTTAATGATTAACGTAGACTTGAGTAGTGGATATACTTGGGGACTTATAGTGGAGTAATCATACAATTTTTTTTAACTAAATTAAATATTTTATATAACGTGAATAGTAACATGTAAAGTGGGAATGGAATGAGGTAGGTGAGAAGAAGAATAAGGAGTTATGGGAAAAAAGGAAGATATGGGGGAAAAGAAAGAGGAAAAACACATAGTAGTAAAGGAAAGAGATTTTGAGTTTTTGGAGTTTCAAACAAGAGCATTTAAAAGGTTGGTTTTATTTTTACATTCAATTATAAAAATAATTTTTCTATTTAATTAAAATACTTAGGGTCTAAGAAATGAACTTTAATTTTGAACGAATATAGGCATAGCCATGTAGATGGCTCGACCATCCACAGAGCTAACCCATTATTCTCAAATCATAATTTTTTTGTATGAAATTTGAAAGAATGTTAAAAGATAGGGTTAAATGTGGTTTGAATGTTAAATGACATATTGCCCTAGTTTAGGAAATATTAACCTGGGAGAATAGTTATATTCAAATAAAGAGTGAGCTTTGTTAAAAACATATATACATACTCAAGTATAAAATAGAATATAGTGAATTATCCTTGTTTTGAAAAGATGTCAACTAAAGCATAAGATGTTATATGGGACCCTATTTAGAGAAATATAGGGTACTGTTGTTTTACTAAAATGAAGATATTTTAGCGACAGTCAAAACATAGGCAAAATAGAGTGTTGTTTGCAGGGGATAAATGTTTATGAACCTTTGGAATGCCTTGTAAACATGTTTTAGATGATTATATAGCATGTTGTAGAATTCCATAACTCGACTATCAACATACATAGATTGGATGTCAAAATATATAGCTTGACTTTCAAAATCCATAACTTGACTATCGAAATCCATAGCTTGACTGTGAAAGTCTGTATCTATCTATCAAGGTTTAGAAAATGCTTAGCAAAGTCCAGATCTTCACTTAGAATGATAGGTTTATGACTAAGGCCCTTCCTTGTCTTCATGGGGTCATATCAAGACTCTTCTTTAGATTCTATAATACCTGTACATATCAAAAATGAAGGAATAAACATGTAAATAGTTAGAACATTATGTAAAGAATGCTAACTCAAACTCACATAAGCTTATAGAGACAAAATCATTCATATTCTGCCTTAGACTAGTTATAAGCCCTAAGAATATATGCAATGCTCAATCTAAATGGAATATTATTGGATGTGAAGGATGATATATTATGTTTATAATAAGTCATAATGTGGACTCATCATTTAATGTGTTAGGAAAATTATTGACTATTTCTCCATATTATTTGATAGCTTAGATTATTGAATAAATGACTTAAGTTTTGGGAATAATAGAAATAAGAGATTAGGAATAAAAATTGAGCCTCATTAGATTCATTATTTTTGTTGTTAAATATTGAGAATAGGGGTTCTGGAATTATATTTGTTCTTGAGCCTTTTCTTGGAATTTTTATCTTTTAAGGATTTAAAAATAATAGTGGAAAAGTTTTGTTAGTAAGTCAGAATGTTAAATATAGATTAAATTATATATATATATATATATATATATATATATATATATATATATATATATATATAAGAGAACAAGTCCTACTATATGTGTATAATGTATATTGATAGAATAACTAGCGTGCTTATAGTTATAGTAGTGACTAAATAGTTAAGTCATGAAATACCAAAGGATAGGTGACTATAAATATACAAACGTAGCCTAAATTAAAAAACATATGAATAAGTGAACTTTTGTAAATCTTTATGAAAACTATGAAGGTTGGTTATTTTGAGTGGTATGAACTTTATGTTATGAAAATGTTAATTTTGTGCTTAACATTTAATAAAGGAATACATAATCTTGAAATGAATGGTATTATACCCGTATGATAAATAAACTTGATTATCATAGATATTGTGTATGAGATAAATAATATAAATGAGGTTCATTCATATGTTTAACAGACTAAATGTATGTATGGTAATTATTTCTATAATTAGCATGAATTTATACTTACTAGTAAAAATAATAACATGAACCTATTGATTATAACTATATGTTAATAAAATCTAGCATTGATGATTCTAAGTAGTGAGATGGACTTCATTGGCTTAATTACTATCACCAATGCTAGATGAAGGTAATCCAATCAAGTGGTGTGAATGAATTTGACTAATCCTAGAGATCACATGTTATTTAAAAACTTTGGCTAAAGTAATGTTTAGATAGACATTATCATTTCATATGTATGATTTATATGCTTCTACGATATCATGTTACTAGCATGTCTCTATAGATTCTCGCACCATCACTATCAACCCATCCATGAAGGGAGGGCCATTCCCTATTTGAGGAATTGTGTGAGGGATTGATGGTCTATGGTTGGTGTGGAAAAGCACTTGGATGATGCTCTCCCTCCCCATTGCATTATTTACTTGAAGACTACACTTGAGATTATCAGAGATGTAGGAGTTAGTATGACTTGAGCTCTATAGATCATTGTATTTATTATTGTACTTTTATATTAAGGTAACATGCTTGAAGGAAATGTAATTGATTATTATTATACATTGACAATTAAGGCTATATTATTTTAGCAGTCGTGGCTGGATTTTATTATGACTTTCCTTATGCAATTATGATTATTTACATAAGTTGTTAGTGATTGGTAAATATTATTATTATATGTTTACTAAAATTTAATATGCTTGTTAGTATGTTTAAAATTAAGAATTAGATTCTCATAGTGTAATCTAATTAAATAATAGGTGTTGAGTAAATATTTTAAAAAAAATTATTACATTATTCTAGTAAATCTCTATGGGGATGTTACATTATGGTATCAGAGTTGTGGCTCAAACTCTAGGACTTAATGAGTCTAATAATATTTTCATATTCTTTTGTTACCATAAAGAAGAATGGTGTGATCAAGAGCATTGGGTAAGGGTCCTTTAAATGTTAATGACAATAACCCTCTATTTGATCCTAACTAATTTGCTGCTAAACAAGCAACAAAGTTAGTTCAAAGTCTTACGACCATGAATGAGACTAGGAATAGAGTCATTTGGAAGAAGTCCAATAGGATGTGCTTGAAGAGCATCCTAATGAGTAGTAAATTACTCAAGAGTAGAGACATGAGGAAGTACCTCAATATGCAAGAGCATGTGTAACCATAGAATTGGCAAGGGATATGAAAAAGGTGAATCCACCTAAGTTTGACAAAACCATTATGGGAGATAGAGTTGAAGCATGGTTGACTTAAATAGAGAAATGTTTTGAGATTTAAAATTACTTTGAGGTCACCAAATCTATTTTGGGATCTTATCAATTGTATAGAGAAACAACTATATGGTGGGCCAACAAAAAGTTGAAAATAAATAAAAAATTGACCACCACTACTTGGGAGCAGTTTGTCACAATATTCAGATCATGGTGGATTTCACAGTTGTATTTTGACCAAAAGCTAATAGATTTTCAAAATCTGAAGTAAGTGGACTTGTTGATAAATGAGTATTGGAAATAGTTCACCAAATTTCTAAATTATGTACCTTAGTATCAGGCTGATGAGAGGTTTATGATTATGATTAGGAAGTTTATCATGAGATTAAAACCCTAGATTGGTGGAAATATGGATGTTCATGGACCATCTACCATAGACCAAGTCTTTGAGAAATTAGTCAACTAGGATCAAAAGTTTGGAAGTTCAAAAATAAGAACTAGAAATAGAGTGGAGACTTTAAGAGTTAGTTCAAGAATTAGCATAACAGATTCAACAATGGTTCATGTAGTAATAAAATGAGTAATGGTTCTAGGGGTGGTTTCAAGGGAAACCAACAATTTGATAGGAAGGGATCACTAAGAGGTTGATTCATCTATGAAGGTGACCATTTTGTGCATGAATGTATGCAAGATAAATTGAGTAACAAAGGTTTTTTCCCTTAACAAGGAATTTTTTAGCAATGTATCCATGCGACAATTGATAATTGGTAAGTCAAATTCTAAGCTTCACCCATATAACTATCATGTATTTTGTTTGAACATCTAGTTTCCATTTTGATAGATATAGGGGCTACATCATATTTTATAACTCCTAGAATTATAAATAAATAGTCTAAGAAAACTAGTGTAATGGAAAATATATGGTTAGTATAATATAGGAATGACTCTAAAGTTCAAGTTGAAAAGTGTTTAGTGGAATCATAAATTAAGTTTTAAGAATTCACAATGGTTATGGATCTTTATGTAGTACCACTAGAGTCATATGATGTGATCTTAGGAGTCAACTGGCTTGCAAAACACAAAGCTAAGGTTGATTATTATCTGAAAAGAGTTGATTTATATATGACTCTATAATTAGATACTAATTTAGGGTGAGAAAAGGGAGTGAAAGCTTGGATATATTTTTGCAATGCAACTCAGGAAGGTCCAAGGTAAGGGAAATCAAACATTTGTCATCAAGATAATTCAAATCGAGGAAACTAAGAAACCATCAATTAAAAATTATCCTTTCCTTAGGGATTTTCATGATGTGTTTTTGGAAGAATTACTAGGATTGCCTCCTAAATGGGAATTTGACTTCTCTATTGATATCAAACCAGGATCAAAACCTTAGTCTAAGGATCCGTATCAAATGACAATGATTGAATTAGTAGAATTAAAAGCACAAATTTAGGAATTGTTATCTAAAAGATTGATCAGACCAAGTGTGTCATTGTGGGGCACACCAACTATTTTAATTAATAATAAGGATGATACTCTTAAAATTTACATTGATTATAGAATGTTGAATAAAGTGACCATCAGCAACAGGTATCCACTACCTTGAATAGATGATCTTTTCAATTAAATGTAAGGAGTGATAGTCTTTTCTAAGATTGATCTTAGAGCTAGATATTATCAGTTCAGGATAAAAGATGAAGATATTACAAAGATGGCATTTATAACTTATTATGGACATTATGAGTTCACAATATTACCATTTGGGTTGACAAATACACCTAAATCATTCATGAATCTCATGAACAGTGTTTTCAGAGATTACTTAGATCATTTTTCTTTGGTATTTTTAGATGATATTATGATATACTCTAAGGATGAATATGGGCATCTTCAACATCTGGAGATGGTTTTTCAATGTTTGTGAAAGCACAAGTTGTGTGTAAAATTGTCTTGGTGTGCATTTTTCTAAAAGAAAGTTCAATATCTAGGACATATTATCTTAGAGGATGGCATTTTTGTTCATCCAGTTAAGATAAGAACCATTATGGAGTGGCTGACACCAAGGAATGTACACACATTTAGGAGTTTCATAGGGTTAATAGACTATTATGGGAAATTCATCTCAAAATTTTCCAAGATAGCTAATCCAATTACCTCTTTGTAGGGTAAGAATCAAAATTTTATTTAGTCAGATAAATGTGAAGTGGATTTTAATGAATTTTAAAGAAGGCTTACTTATGAACCAGTGTTAAGAGTTCTTGATGTCAATGGTCAATTTTTAGTTATCATAGATGCATCTGGAGATGGACTAGGAGGAATCCTTATGTAGGATGGTGTAGTAGTAAAAACTGAAGCCTTATGAGGTGAAGTATGCCCCTCATGACCTTGAACTTATAGTAATTGTTCATGATTTAAAGTTTGGAGACATATTTATTTGGAAAACTATTTGAGCTCAAGACTGATAAATTGTGACACAAATACATTTTCACCCAACTAAATTTGAATGTTCATCAAAGGTACTAGTTATAGTTTCTATTTGACTATGGCTTTGATATCAATTACATCAAAGGTAAAGAGAACATAGTAGCTAACATCTTGAGTCATATAAGGTACATAACAATCATGTCTACTATTAGGAGTACTTTTAGGGATCGTGTGATTGAGTTCTCATCAGGATATGAATTCTATGATCTAGTCAAGAAATATTTGTTTGAGAAATCTCATAATCCTAGGTATAAAGGATACAACCTAGATAGCGATGGTCTTATATGTTATAATGGAAAGATGTATGTGTTATATTGAGAAAATATGAGGAGCATAGTGATAAAAATAATTGCACAATGCCTCATGTTTAGGACATATAGGAGTAACCAAGCTTATGGTAAAACATAGACCACTTTATTTCTAGAAGGGAATCAATAAATATGTAGTGGACTTCATGTTATGTTGTTTGAAATGTTAACAAGTGAAAGTTGAACATGTGCATTTGGCTGGATTATTATACCCACATGATATATCAAAGTGTAAATGGTAGGTAATTAGTATGGATTTTATCCAAGGATTACCATTATCATAGAATAGGCACAACATGATCTTGGTTGTTTTTGATAAATTAATCAATTTAGCACATTATATCCTAGGAAATTTGATAGACAATTCACCAAATCTTGTGAAGAGATTCATAAAGGAAGTGTATCAATTGCATGTATTTCAATAGAATATCATATCAGATCATGATTTGAGAATGAATTCTAGATTTTGGTTAACTTTGAATTCAACTTTGGGTATGCAACTAAATTTTATCACTACATAGCGCCCATAGACTGATGTTCATAATGAGTGAGTTAATAGGTGTTAAATGATATTATTCATATGTATTAGCAATACAAATGGGAAAAATACCTTCCTTTGTGTTGGGGATCAACCAACAATTTGATTACACTTATGAAGGCAATAAACATGGAATTAAATCAGAATGACAAGTAACTAGAATGATAAATAGCAAGAACAAGAGATACAAGAAACCACCCTGAAAACTTGTATTAAACTCTTTACAAAAGGAATACAATTGAAGAAACTTCTTTTTTCCACACCTCTCTCAGATGTACAGATCTCTCTCTAGATCTCTTTCCCTCAAGAGCTCTCTCTCTCAAGTACAATCAACTCCTACAACCTGGAATGATTCAACTTTGTACTGTTCTTCAACACTCTACAATACAATAAGCTAAGAAGATCTAATCCTACATATAGAATTAGGAAACTTGAGCATGCATTTACAACCAACAGTTATGCCACTTAAACAAGGGCTCTAAAATAGTCTTACTAATAATAGAGATGTGGACTTAAGACTATGACTTAAACTCATCATGCAAACACTCGATTCTATCCTTGGAAATAGCTCTCTGGATGCACAGGTAATCGACGCCAATTCCTGCCTGCTTGCCTGTGACTGACGTCGACTGATACCCTGCTGACGCCGGTGTCTCCTGAACTGCACCTGACCGATGTCGGTCGCTACTGACTGACGCCAGTGACTGTGTAAACCTGAAACTACTGCAAATCACTCCTTGGTGAAGCTTTTAGGCTCCACACCTGTACAACAACATCTTCTAGCTCCTCCATCTTCAACTCAATCATGAAGACCAACAGAAGTTGAATGAAGATTTAACTTCTCCTTTGTAACCGGCTTGGTTAACATATCAACATGATTCCTATATGTATGGATCTTCTCCAGCTTCAACTCACCATCTTCCAATACCTGTCGTATGAAGTGGTACCTTAGCTGTATGTGCTTGGTTCTTGAGTGAAAGGCTGAATTCTTAGCCAAATGAATTGCACTCTGACTGTCACTATACAATCTGTAACTCTCTTGCTCCTTTCCTAACTCTTCCATGAACCGTGTCATCCATATCATCTCTTTGCTAGCCTTTATGACTGCAATATACTCTGCGTCTGTAGTTGACAAGGCAACAACCTTCTGCAACTTTGATATCTAGCTAATTGCCGTTCCACCAACAGTGAAAACATACCCTGTGGTGCTTCTCCTTCCATCTAAATCACCTGCCATATCTGAATCAACATAACCATGTAGAGAAGTATCTGAACCTCCATAGCACAAATGCCTACTACTGGTTCCTCTCAGATATCTAAGGATCCACTGAACTGCTTTCCAGTGTTCCTTCCCTGGATTGGCCATATACTTACAACTCCCACTGCTTGGGCAATATCCAGTCTAGTACACACCATTTCATACATTAAACTCCCTACTGCGGGAGAATATGGAACTATACTCATGTACTCTACCTCATCATGTGAATTAGGACATTGTTCTTTACTCAACTTAAAATGTCCAGCCAAAGGTGTGCTTATTGGTTTTGCATCCTGCATATTGGACCGTTTCAACACCTTGTTCACATAATCCTCTTGAGACAAAATCAACCTATGATTTTTCCTATCTCTCTTGATGCTCATGCTAAGGATTTTCTTTGCTTCTCCCAAATCCTTCATGGCAAACATTTGAGCTAATTTCACCTTAAGCTTAGAGATATCCTGCATGTGTGATCCTGCAACCAGCATATCATCTACATACAACAACAGAATAATATATCTACCATTATCCAATCTCTTAAAATACACATAATGGTCAGATTGACACCTACTGTAGCCATGCTCAGTCATAAACCTATCAAATCTCAAATACCATTGTCTAGGAGCTTGCTTGAGGCCATACAAGCTTTTCTTCAATTTGCACACTAGCTTCTCCTTACCTTTGACCTCAAATCCTTCCGGCTGTTCCATATATATTTCCTCATCCAAATCTCCATGAAGAAACATTGTCTTAACATCAAGTTGCTTAGGATGCAAATCCTCAATAGCAACTAAAGACAGTACAATCTGTATAGAAGTCATTTTAACAACAGGAGAAAAACTCTTACCAAAATCAATACCTAGTTTTTGTGCAAATCCTTTCACTACCAATCTGGCCTTATATCTCACCTTACCATTCTCACATTCCTTCACCCTATAGGTCCATCTATTCTTCAGTGTCTTCTTACCTACTGGCAACTCAACCAAATCCCATGTTTGGTTCTCTCTTAAGGACTCCATTTCCTCAACCATGCCACGCTCCCACTGATCCTTGGACTCTACCTGTATTGCTTCTTAAAAACTCTCTGGTTCTCCACCATCAGTTAGCAATAAATAGAATAATGAAGGGGAATATCAAATTGGAGGTTTACTTACCCTTTCTAACCCCCTGATGGGCGTTTGAGACTCATCCACAACACGCTGTCTGCCCAAATTCTCTGACAGTGACCGACCTCGGTCACCTCCAGGCCTATAACTGGCCGACGTCGGTTTTCCCTGGCCGACATCGATTCCTGTCCTACCAACATAGGTCACTGTATTGTCGACATCAGTTTTTGTTATGCTGATGTCAGTTCCTTCCTTGCCGATGTCAGTCTCTATGTTTTCCTGCAACTGGTTATTTCTTTTTTCCTGTGAGCTCATTTTGGACTGTCACCTCATCCAATTCACCATTGCTCTACCTAGCTTGATTCAACTTCTTCAGCTGATCACTATACATCACTTTTTCATTGAAAACAACATCACGGCTCCTAATTACCTTGTTAGTTCCTAGATTCCAAAATCTGAAACCAAAAACATCTGAGCCATAACCAATAAATGTGCACCTCATAGACTTAACATCCAACTTCTTTCTATTTTCCTTATCAATGTGCACAAAGGCTTCACAACCAAAAACTTTGAGGAATGAGAGATCTGCCTTTTTACCTATCCATGCCTCTTCTGGAATTCCACCATCCAGAGCTATAGAGGGTCCTCTGTTAATCAGGTACACTGTAGTGTCAATAGCTTCTACCCAAAACTCTAAGGGCAAACCAACATGCAATCTCATACACCTTGCACACTCCATTATTGTTTTGTTCATCCTTTCAGCAACTCCATTTTGTTGAGGTGTCCTTGGAACCATCCTTTGCCTATGGATTCCATCCATATAACAATACCAATTGAATTTATAGCTACAAAACTCACCACCATTGTCAGATCTCAGGCACTTCAATCTTCTGCCTGTTTCATTCTCAACCATAGCTTTTCAAATCTTAAAAGTTTCAAATACATTAGATTTCTTCTTAATATAATAGATCCATACCTTTCTTGTAGCATCATCTACGAACAAAACATAGTACTGTGATCCTCCAATAGAAGCAACCTGAGCCAGTCCCCACATGTCTGTGTGAACAAGCTTCAACTTATGCTTCTTCTTAGTTGACCCAGTCTTGAGGAAACTCACTCTCTTCTATTTCTCAAAAACACAGTGCTCACAAAACTCTAGATCTATGCCTTTCAAATCTGAAAGCATACCTTTGGACTTAAGAATTGACATACCCTTCTCACTCATGTGGCCAAGCCTTGAGTGCCACAATTTTGCATCCACATCTGAAGTAGATAATACAGAAGGAGAATTATTAGTAACACAATTACATAAATAGAGAGTACCTACTCTCTTACCTCTGGCCATTACAAGTGCACCCTTGGTCACCTTCCAAGATTCAACTGTGAGAGTTACTGTACAACCCTCATCCCCTAACTTTCCTGCAGAAATCAAATTCCTCTTCAAGTTGGGAACATGCATCACATCTCTCAACACCCATGTGTTGCCATTCTGCATTTTTAGCTGCACTTTACCTTTGCCAATAATTTTACAAGGCTCATCATCCCCTAAGTACACTATTCCAAAATCTCTATGGATATAGTCACTAAAATATTCTCTATTGGGGGTAGCATGAAAAGATGCACCAGAATCTAAAACCCAAGATTCTATATTATTATGCAAAGAGAATATTAAAGCATCTTGTGCAATACCTGCAACCTTTGCTTCTTCCTTTCCTTCATGCTGATTGTCCTCCTTAGGCTTTGACCAACAATCTCTGCTTATGTGCCCTATCTTTCCATAATTCCAGCATTGTGGCTTCCTGCCATTTCTAGATTTGGATCTTCCTCTCACCTTAGACTTAGATCTTGATCTCCTCTTGCTCTTCTCTTTTTGCCTTCCCGTGCTCTCAAAACTTAAAGCATTCCCTGATGTTTCCTCTATGCTTTTCTTGTGAATTTCCTCATTCAAGATAACACTAACAACATCCTCTACTTTTAAAATATTTGAAGCAGATGCAGTATTACTAACTGCCATTACTAAGCTATGCCAGCTTTCAGGCAAAGAACATAATATTAAAAGAGCTTTTATTTCATCATCAAACACTATATTGACTGAACTCAATTGATTTACAATTCCATTGAAACCATTCAGATGAGTAGACACAGATCCACCTTCATTCATATGCAAATTAAATAACTGCTTCATAAGATATACCTTATTAGAAGCTGAGGGTTTTTCATACAAATTTGCTAAAGTAGTCATCAACTCTACCATAGACTTTGCCTGTGATAAATTAGATATCATAGTAGATGCTAGACTCAATCTTATAGACCCCAGAGCCTTTCTATCAAGAACTTCTCATTCTTCATCATCCATGTCTGTGGGCTTCTTTGCAATCCCACCTAACGGTAAGTATAGATCTTTTTGATACAGATAATCCTCTATCTGCATTCTCCAATGTTGATAATTTTTGCCATTGAACTTCTCCAATCTCAGTTTACTTTCTTCTGCCATTGCTTCTCCCACTCAAACATAAATCCCTGCAAAAACCCCTATGAGTAACCTGTAATCAACACACACTACACAGATCTGAACCACCTATTAGTGAACCTGAGCTCTGATACCACTTGTTGGATATCAAGCTCTAAACCTACAACCAAAGATCTGATACCACTTGTTGGGGATCAACCAACAATTTGATTACACTTATGAAAGCAATAAATGCATAATTAAATCAGAATGATAAGTAACTAGAATGATAAATAGCAAGAACAAGAGATACAAGAAACCACCCTAAAAACTTGTATTAAACTCTTTACAGAAGGAATACAATTGAAGAAACTTCTTTCTTCCACACCTCTCTCAGATGTACAAATCTCTCTTTAGATCTCTTTCCCTCAAGAGCTCTCTCTCTCAAGTACAATCAACTCCAACAACCTGGAATGATTCAACTCTGCACTGTTCTTCAACACTCTACAATACAATAAGCTAAGAAGATCTAATCCTACATATAGAATTAGGAAACTTGAGCATACATTTACAACCAACAGTTATGCCACTTAAACAAGGGCTCTAAAATAGTCTTACTAATAATAGAGACGCGGACTTAAGACTATGACTTAAACTCATCATGTAAACACTTGGTTCTGTCCTCAGAAATAGCTCTCTGAACGCACGGGTAACTGACACAGGTTCATGCCTGCTTGCTTGTGACCGACATCGACCGATACCCTACCGACGCTGGCGTCTCCTGAACTGCACCTGCCCGACATCGGTCGCTACTGACCGAGGCTGGTGACTGTGTAAACCTGAAATTGCTGCAAAGCGCTCCTTGGTGAAGCTTTTAGGCTCCACACCTTAACACTTTGATTGAGCTTGCATACAACAAATCATACCAATATGCTTTAAAGATGGCACTATTTGAAGCACTTTATGGTAGAAAGTGTAGGACATAATCAATTAGGATACATTGGAAGATAGGGTGGTCTTTGGACCTGAAATGATTTTAAAAATGAAAAAATAGGTTAAAATAATTAGGCAGATATTGGTTGAGACCAATGATAGGTAGAAAAGTTATGCTGATTTGATGAGAACAACTAGATAGTTTGTATTAGGTGATAAAGTATTTTTACGTGTTAATTCATAAAATATATTGATTAAATTTAGGAAGTCATCAAAACTTTCATTGAGATATGTGTGACCCTTCGAGGTTTTATAAGTGGTTAATCTTGTACTATATAGCCTTGCATTTCCACCATCCCTAGTTTTATTGCATAATATCTTCCATGTATCTTATCTTAAGAAGTATACAATTGATCCTTCCATGTGTTGGATTAGAATGCTTTGCAAGTTTTGAATCCCACGCTGGTCACAGTAGAACCAATCAGAGTAATTAACATTCATAAAATTTATTTACATAATAGAAAAGTGTCACAGTGTAAGGTCTTGTGGGACTAATACTCTAAAGATAGTGCTACTTAAGAGTACTATGATGAGTTATATAGGCTATTTCCACATTTGTTTACTTGATTTGATGCTAGATACTATGTTTTTATTTTGTTAAACTTTGTTTGTTATTCAAAACTATTATTTGAATAAGTGTCATCGGGATGATGACTAGTTTTATGGGGGAAGATGTTACATCCCTTTTCTCTCACTAAATTAATTCACCTAATTATCCATGGATTAATAAGGTTGATTAAATTTGTTGTTACTTTTTAACTAAATTATAATTCATATGTAGTTATGGGATAGATGTATGTTACTTAGATTTTATGAGTTCATTATTTTGAGATGATAAATTATGGATTATGTACATAATGATTATGTTACATTTGTTGTTATAGAATTATTTTATATGTATAATGATATACTTGACTAAGTACCTTCTTTTCATGAGATGGATGTAGGAGAATATATCTCTCAGAGCATGATGGAGGGAGAGCATCATTGGAGAGGGTGGTGTAGATAGAGATAGTGAAGGATGATAGAGGAATCACTAAGACCTCTACACACACCACATCAGATTAAAAATGTTATGTGGATTGTTTGTTTGGATGATTAGATATTAGATTTTGCGTTGTATGAGATTGCATGAGATTGCATTTTGTTAGTATAATTATTGTATGAGATTGCATTTTGTACGTAGATTTAGTATTTGATGTTGTAGTTAGATTATAGGAGGTTACTTTGCTTATGTTTATCTATGATTTTCAAAAGTAATTCAAATAATAGATATCTAATTACTATTAAATATATAGACTAGTATAATGTATTTTAAAACATTTTTGAACATTTAGCTTACTATTATTGATATTCAAGAATATCAATATAAAATAAGCTATTAAATTAAAATAAGACATGTATATAGCCTATATATATACATTAGTAATTGATTAAGTAGTTATTTTATTATAGGAATCAATTATAGATTAATCTATCTTTTGATAAAGAGATAATTACCTTTTTTTATTTTATATTCAAAGATATTAAACTATCCTAAAAATACTAACCTAGAGTTAAGTCCAATCTAAACCTAGTTTTTGATTACCATGCATGAGACTATGTTAAAATTAGAAGTATGGATATTATTATGTTAATGATTAACGTAGACTAGAGTAATGGATGTACTTGGGGACTAATATCAAAGTAATCATAGAAAAATTATTAAATAAATTAAATGTTTTATATTATTGGAGAAAGTTCAAAGAGAGAGAAATTAGGGATTATGATCAGTTTAATGGAGAAGATAAATACATATTAGTAGAGTTTGTAATAAAATAGGGATATTATGTATGGACTATGAAATAATATAAAAAATAGCATGCAAAGTGACAATGGAAGGAGATAGGAGAGGAATAATAATAAGCAGTTGTGGGAAGAAAAGAAGATACACAGGAAAAGAAAGAGGAATAACACAAAGCATCAAAACAAAGGGATTTTGAATTTTTGGAGATTCAAATAGGATCATTTAAAAGGTTGGTTTTATTTTTACATTCAATTATAAAAATAATTTCTATGTTTGATTAAAATACTTAAGTTTTGGTAAATGAACTTTAGTTTCGAACGGATATAGGCTTAGCCTTGTGGATGGCTCGGCCATCCATAAAGCTAACCCATTATCCTTAAATCCTAAGTGTTTTATTTTAGAATTTGTAATAATGTTAAAACATAGGGTCAAATGAGGTTTTAAAGTTAAATGACATAATACCCTACTTTAGTAAATATTAACCTAAGGGAATAACTATATTCAAACAAAGAGTGAGTTTTGTTAAAAACATATCTGCATACTCAGGTATAAAATGGAATATAGTCAATTATCTTTATTTTGAAAAGATGTCAACTGAGTCATAAAATTTTATACATGATTCTATTTTGGGAAATATAGGATACTGTTATTTTACTAAAATTAATATATTTTAGCAACTCTCAAAACATAGGCAAAACATAGTTCTATTTCTAGGGGTTAAAGTTTTAAGAACCTTTAGAATGCATTGGAAACATGTTTTAGACAAGTTTGTAATGTGCTATGGAAGTTCATAGCTCGAATGTCAAAATTCATAGCTCAACTATCAAAATCCATAGCTCAATTGTCAAAATTCATAGCTTGACTATCAAAATTTGTAGCTCGACTGTGAAAGTCTATATCCACTTACCGAGGTCCATATAATGCCTAGCAAAGTCCAGAACTTCACTTAGAATGATAGGTTTGTGACTGAGTCCCTTCCTTATCTTCATGAGGTCATATCAAGACTCTTATTTAGATGCTATAATACCTATACATATAAAAAATGGAGGAGTTAACATGCAAATATTTAAACATTATTTAAATAATTCTAACTCAGACTCACATAAGCTTAAAGAGATAAAATCATTCATCTTATACCTTAGACTAGTTATAAGCCCTAAAACTACATATAATTCTCAACCTAAATGGAAAATTAATGGTTGTGAAAGATGATATATTATGGTTATAATGAGTCGTATTGTGGACTCATCATTTAATTTGTTATTAAAATTATTGACTATTTATCCATAGTATTTGATAACTTAGATTATTGAATAAATAACTTAAGTTTTGGGAATAACAAAAATATGAGATTAGGAATAAAAATTGAGCCTCATTGGTACAGATCATGAAGTAAAAATCTTACAACACATAGGGTACTAGCATGTCTCTCTGGATTCCCACACCATCAATATCTACCCATTCGTGAAGGGAGGGCCATTCCCTATTTGGGGGATTGTGTAGGGGATCAATGATCTATGGTTGATGTGGAAAATTAATCGAATGATGCTTTCCCTCCCAACTATAGTACTTACTTAGAGACTACATTTGAGATTATTAGAGATATAGAAGTTAGTATGACTCGAGCTCTATGGAGCATTGTATCTATTATTGTAATTTTATATTGAAGGAGCATGCCTAAAATCAAAGTAATTGATTATTATTATACATTTACAATAGAGTCTATATTATTATATCATCCATGCCTATATTTTATTATGATACTTTCCTTATACAATTATGATTATTTATATATGTTGTTAGTGATTGGTAAATATTATAGTTATATGTCTACCAAAATTTAGTATGCTTGTTAGTATGTTGAAAATCTCTAATTACATTCTCATGGTATAATCTAATGACAGAATAAGTGTTGAGTAAATATTAAAAAAAACATTTATTGCATCATTCTAATAAATTCCTGTGGCGTTGTTATAGACATGAAGTTGAAATGTGGAGGAACCATGATGATAAAATCCTCACAAGAATGCTTATGTTATCATAACAAATGATATACATTCCATCCCAAATGAATACATATGGTTGATGATGATGTCTAAAAAATAATTTGAATGTGTGCTAGGGTGATCATGTTTGACAACTATAAAGTGGAAAAAAAACATACACAAATAATATGGGACATCAAGCTCTACCAAAAATGTATCCACAAGTGTGCCAGTGACAAGGGGTTGGGGTGCAGGGGTTTAGGGTACCCAAAAAATACTTAATTTAAAATTAAAAATGCCTCCTAAAATGGACATCAGTTAAAACTAAAAATGCATGTATAAGTGTATGCTTGTAAATTTGAGGTATTGATTCATATAATATAAATAATAACTTAACTCAAAACATATAAACACATCAAAGGGAGAGAATATAGAAGCAATCATAACTTATTAGAGGATTCTTACCATCACCTTGTTCTTCTTATCTTCCCTCTAGGATCTTTAAATAGATTTTCCAAGGATATTGACTTGCTTGTTGGATTTCTTGATAATGGTGGCTTATGGATTTCAAGTGAGAATGGATGGGTTAATGGCTTATTGGATGCAATGGTAATATGAATGCAATGAGATTATGATGGCTTAGAGAGCTAGCATATGCATGCAAATTTTAAGGCTTTAATTTTTTCTAATTAGTCTTACCAAGCTCCATGCTTGGTTATTTATATAGTGATGGAGGAGGATTAAAATGAATTTTAAATTCATTGAAACTCTCTAGTTGAGGGAATTCTATAAATTCGGAGAAGGCTCTAGATTTTAGAGGCTTATAGATTTTATTAATAGTTAATAGGGATTGTATGTAATCAAAATTGCATGATGTACATGAATCAATCCTGGATCAGATAAGATAAAGCACACCTACACTTCCGATTGGGTATACACTTGTTATGCAGAAACATGACCAATATGGGGATCCACTAGACTCGATTAGGGGATCACTTATATCACTTGTCACAATATATCATGTTAGGAAGGGTTTCAAAGCCTACATAATCACACAACCTTAAAAGAGTCCTATGATTTGATATTTCACTTATGCTAATAAGCAAGAGAGTAAAATATTCTAATAACAAGAAAAGTAAACTAATCTAGTACGCACCAAAGCTTGTGGCACAAAGTAGGGGTTAGAACAAAATAAATAAATAAAAGCTAAACTAAACATGCATAGGAGACATATACTCACATCAATGTATACAAAATCCTAATACATGGAAGAGAAGAATACATATTGCATTATCTATTCTCTTATAAAGAAGAGATAAAGTTAGGAATACTTACCTTTGAAGACAAACCTATCGAGCCTCAATCTATCCCTTGGCCAAGGTGCTTCACAAGATATTATTGTGGTTTGTAAGAATAACCAATATAAAATAGTTTTAAAATACACAACTTACCTAAGCATCCAAAATAATTCTCCATAAGAAATTATCAGAGCTCCAAAGAAAGTATTGAACCCTAAAGCTTTATTCCTCAAGTAGAATGGTCAATAAGTAGATGTTCATTCACACTTATTCACTTAATTAAATTATTTCTCATAAATGGTGGTAAATGACCTTATATATATTAAAAACTTACCCTAAATTTTTTTGGACATGTCAGCTATACTAGGTCGACTGGGTCAACCTAGTGCATTTTTGGGCTAACTCACTAGGTCTGTGCTAGGTCAATCATGAAGCTGACAAACCAAAAGAGATAAAGTCTCCCCATAACACACTAGGTCAACCAAGTTTACCTAGTTTTTTGAACAAGTAAAATGGGTAAAAAGGCAATAAATGAAGGAATACAACATGATAATGACTAGAATAATTAGGAAAGAGAGAAATAAGCTTAAGGTTCAAGGTTTTAGGAGATAAGTGTGTAGATGGAAAGTGGTAAAAGGAACAACAATATTACGAAGCACTAATGGTCTACCCACCCCTTTCTCGATGCATCCCTTAAGGCATGCACTTAGAGAGATTGAGACTCGACAAGTTCCTGCTAGATAAAAAGCGACAACAATCAATAAAAGATTGAAAATATTATGTGTATACATATGCCCCAGCTAAAGCTCATGATGTGTCATGTAAGTGTAACATGGGATGGTGCTTTGAAAAAGAACATGATAACACATAATTTTGATGCTAAGTGTGGTGAAATAAGAAACAAATAAGATAAATGAAAGGATAAAATAAAAAGAACACATACCTTTAACTTACCTTAGTGCCATTGGTAAAGAAGTAGACTGCAAGAAATGAATGTGTCCAATGTAGATAACACTAGGTGAACCTATAGAAGTTAGTACAAAAAATAGCCAAAAATAAAAAATTAAGGAAGATAGACATATGATAGTGGAAAATAAAGATACAGAGTTTAGTAAGATTGGTAAAGTAGGATTTTTAAGGCAATGATTAAAATATTTAAGGAAAATAAATGATAAAAGGATGGAAAATGAATGACAAAAGATGGGCAAATGAATGACAAAATGATGGAAAATGAATGACAAATGATAAGAAATAAATGACAACTGATTAGAAATAAATGACAAATAATACGAAATAAATGAAAAATGGTATTGGAAATAAAAGGATAAATGATAAGTAAAATATGAATGACAAAAAGGAATGTCAATTCAAGAAAACTTGAACAAAGATATGTAAGAAATTAAAAAATAAGATTATGTAATATAGGCATGAAAGAATCAAATATAAAGAAAAATATGAAAGCATGTCGAATGAAATGTAAGTCAATATGTAAGATAAACATGAAGAAGGCATATATAAAGAGAAACATGGAATAATGGAAAAAGGGTATGGACTTAGTTGTTCACAATAGAAGGGTAGTATAATAATGACAAATGAAATAAAAGAGTGATCCATAGTTATTAAAACATGTTGTTTTGTTATAAGGATAGATAAAATTGAAACAAACTAGTGCTAGCATGTTTTTAAGAGGTAAAGAAGAAGGAAGTAAAGCAGAGGGAAAATAGATTTGGAATTACAATTTGCATGTCAAGGGGGGAATTGAAATGGTTGGAGGGGAGAAATGAAGGAAAAATAAAGGTAGAAATAACTATTTATCAAAATCAAGACACTCAAATTAAGTTTGTTAAAACAAGAGGACTTTCAACCTTAAGGACTTCGAAGAACTTCTCTTAGCCACACAAGTATTGGGTTAACAAATGGAGTATCATCATTCATGTTATGGTCCACTTTATGAGTGAGATACTTCCATAATTTGATGAGAGGATGATCATATTCATTAGGATGTTTCTTGGCATTGATGAAATAGCTAAGGTAATTTTTAGGAAGATCATCATGTTGGAATTCCTTCACTAGAGCATTGATTAAATACTCTAGTTGTGAGATGGAATGTCTAGGAAGTTGGTTAAACCATTCAAGTGCATCACCAACAAAGGTTTTGGCTAAGAGCTTGGTGGTAACAAAGGTGTTAGTTTGGACCCATTCCTTATAGATATTACCAAAATACTTAAGAAATATAGTAGGATCCTTAGTTCCATTATATGTGATATTTGGAGAAATGTTTCCAATATCTATGGATGTAATGAATGGGGGTTAAAGGTTAATTTTGAATATATTGAAGCATTTTTTTATTCATTAGAGGTTGAGGGATGATATTCCCATAGGCATCTCTAAAAAAGAAGAGACAAAATTTAATTTTGGTTGAGACATGATGACTTGAGGTGGTTGATTAATCATGTTGCATAAATGTTGTTGCGTGTTCATCATTTGAGATTGATTGGTTGTTTGCATGATGTTCATTTGTTGAATGACTTGGGCAAGAAGTTGAGTTGTATCAATAGGTGGGTTTGAAGGTGGGGTATTGGTATTGATAGGAAGAGGATTTTTAGTGTTGGTGGGAGGAGGATTATATGTAGGTGGAGTATTCCCAATATTAGTGTTAATTCTCTTAAGTGTGGTAGAAGAAGAAGGAAGCTTAGTCAAGCCACTATTCTTGTGAGGAGTGTAGATAGTATTATCATCAAGGTTTTTTAATATTTGGGAACCATCTAGATTATCAATTTGAGTAGTATGATTTTGTGAAGGACTCACAAAATTGGTATTGGGAAGAGGATTATGATGAAGGATCTCAACTACATTGCATTGTGTAGTGAGTGGTTTAGGCTTAGGAGAAGGGGAAGGAAGAAATCAGATAGTTTCATCGGAGGAAATGAAATAAGTGAGGTCACTATGCAAGTCTTTAATAATTTAATGTTTTTGACTAAGGGAAGGCTACAAAGATGTCATCATGATGAAATAAGACTAGATAAACACACAAGGAGAATACGAAGTGATAGAAAATAGTATAGGGTTGACCTAGCACAAAAATAGGGACCACAAAACTATACAGGGTCAACTAGGTTGATCTAGTACAATGTATAGAGACTGGTAGAAAAGGTAAAAGATGTTATGAATAGTGCTTGGTTGACTAGGTTGAGTTAGTATAGTACATAGAGGTTGAAAAAGATACTAGGTTGACAGGGTTGACCTAATATAATAGACATGTTTCTTGGTTTGCCTATATCTTTAGTTTTACTTATTCATTTTATAAACCATAAAATGTGTTAGATTCATGATGATGTAGGGAATATGAGAAATTTGATATCAAGTTGTGAATTGAAACAATACAATTTTCAAATAATGAAAAGCAATAAGTACTAAAGGGAAACAAATAGTCAATTGAATTGATGTTGGCCAATCCATTTGATGCACACAAATCAGAATCTGGTATTAGCACTAGCTAATGCAAGTTCTTACACACACAATTGAGCAAAGAGCAAGCAAACAACTTCAAAGTAAAGCTATATACTTGGTCAACCTAGAATGTTAATTATATTATTAAGAATAATTTTAAATGATAGTTAGTTGGTTGTAAGCAAGGTACTAGATATCAATCTATGGATGGTTTCAGGTGAGTTTAGGATGAAAGGGGCTTTAGTGGTAATGATATAGGCTTGGTATTGGGGCCTACCCCCTCACTTCACACACTAGAGTGATAAGGGTGTCAGGTGCTTAGCCAAAATATACCATTAACCATGCTTTATACTTAACTAGAGCATCAAGTCAGCTTCTCCCTTGGTGATCAAATCTAAGTAGGTTGGCCTGGTAGTTAAATGTTAACATGCTTTTTGATTTTATGTGATTTGGATGTGTGTGCATAAAATAGAAATAGTGAAACCAAGAAATTAATTAAAAACCTCCTAATTAGTTTATGTGAACTATTCTAAGCATGCAAACAACTGAAAGAAAAGATGTGATTAACATACAAGGTGAATTCCAACTTTGAAACAAGGTATAGTGAAAACACTATATGCACAACATACAAAACTAGGTAGATAGGGTTGAGCTAATATTTATAAAGACAAGGTCTGGAAAACCTACTAGGTCAACCAAGTTGACCTCAGTATTTTAGACAACATACAAAACATAAAACTAGGTCGACCAGGTTGATCCAATTGGTTGTGTAGGGGTAGTTTTGAAGACTAAAAAATTGAAAGGAAAGTATAGAACAAAAGAGATAGAGAATAAAAGATTGACCTTGATGGTTCAAAGATAGAAACGAGAATATTTTTGATCAATAACCTTGGATAAATCTGTTAAAAACTTGCAAACTGGGTCGAGTTGGTCGACCAAGCAATACATAAACCTACTAAAAATGCACTAGGTCAACTTGGTCAACCTAGTAGGTTGAACATGATGTCTAAAAATTTACTAGGTCAAGATGGTTGACATAGTAGGATAATCAAGAAGTTTGTAAAATTAAAACCTGTACTAGGTTGAATTGGTCATTCTAGTTGCCTATTTTTGAAAATCTATGCATAGAGAAAAAGAACTAGGTTGATAGAATCGATCTAGTATGTCAAAATATATGATAAAAATGATGATAAAAAAATGAAATAAATCTTGTAATAGTTAGTTTCATGTTGGGTTTACTAGAATGTATGTAATCAAAATTACATGATGTACATGAATCAATCCTAGATTAGATAAGATAGAGCACACGTACACTTCCGATTATGTATATACTTGTTAAGTGAGATCATGACCAATATGGGTATCCACTATAACCGATTACGGGATCAATTCTATCACTTGTCACAACATATCATGCTAGGAAGTGATCCGAACAACATTTTAGGTGACAATTCAGGTGATGGTTCTACCCCAATTGGTGGCAAAACTTCTGGGAGCCATAACTTTTGCACCATAGCTCCATTTGACTCCCCCTTTGAACTGTTGGAAAGATAATAATGAGTGGAACATTGTGAGATGGCACAAAGCTCCACTTAGTGGTTTTTTACCCCTAAAAAACTAATGGAAGTGACCCAAATTTTAATTTTAGTAGTGCAGTCTAAAAATATTAAGTTTTTAAAAATAGTAATTCCTTAAATTCTATATTGTTGTAAATCATGGAAGTCAAACCAATTAATCTCCCTCGATATTGGTGACCTTCCACATGCTCCTCCTACCTTTAAAACATGTATAAATGAATATGTAACCTGAAATGTAAATCAAATATCTCTTCTCAGAGATAGACATATGTTTGGGTCTACAAATTTGATCAATAAAACATCTCTTCTCAGAGATAGCATTATTATAATTATGTTGTTCTTATTTCTTGAATTATATTTCAACCAAAGCTTCTAAGTTTTGGATTAGTTAAATTATTATAATTGTGTTATTATTGTTTCTTAAATGATCTTTCAACCAAAGCTTCTAAGTTTTGGATCAGTGGTATCAGAGCAGTTTGTCTTTAGAGTGTATGATCCTGAGGATGAGGTCAGATTACAGGAAGCTTGGGTTGAAAATAGACCCAGTAGACTATCCACCTATTTGCTCTAGATAACCTTAAATGGTGGACAACACTGAGACATCTGATCCTTTCAAAGAAATGGTGAATGAAGCCCTCTAGTAGTATCAAGCGTAGATGCTATAATAATTTTCCCAAATTCTCCAACAAATCTCGATAGAAAATTCTAGCTCATCATCTGTAACCCCACATCCTTTCAGTGCCCCAACACCCTTCAAGGTTTAGGTGAATTTTGATATCACTACATTTGAAGGCAAAATCAATGCTGATGTAGTATAAAATTGGTTGGATCAATTATCTTCCTAGTTTTTTGTAAATAAATTCACTGATACAGAGAAGATCATTTTGTTATTTTGAAAGCATCATCACCTGTCAAAAATTGGTGGGAAGTGTACAAGAAGAGATTCAATATAGATGATATTGGCCTTGAGGTGGAACCTACCTAGGATGATTTCATAGAAGATGTAAAGGAAGAATACTACCCCATTGGAGCATACGATGATCTGTATTTAGAGTGGCAATAACTTCACCAAGGTAAGAAATAGTCTGTTCAAGATTACATTGACATTTTTCATTCTCTATTTATGATATTGGGCATCTAGTAAAGTGAGAAACATAAGGTTCTCAAATATCATGGTGGACTACAATGGTATATATGGGGGGAGATGGAAATATTCAATCTAGAAACTCTCAGTGAGGCGTACAAGTTCATGGTGAAGATTGAGTAGAAATATGAAAGAATGATTATGAATAGTCAGCCTATAAAATAGAAAAGTGACAAATAAGGTCAAACACAAGGCCAAAAATGGAAGCAAAAGGAAGGGAAGACTGGGAAATGGTGTGATTGCCAAAAATCTAGAACACACTCCAAAGAAGAATGTCAAGCCATCAAGTCCCTACTTTCTGAGTCACAATCCTTAACATCTACTATTTTTCCTCATACACACCCTACAGTCAAAGATGATGAAGAAGATATTTTAGATGCTGAGCCTGATGCCATCGTTGCTTCATCACAGACCCACAAGAAGGGGCTAGATGATAAGGAAAGGTTGTTTCACTCTAAGTTATGGGTGAAAGGTAAGCCGCTGCATTTCATTCTTGATAGTGGGATTCAAAAGAATTTAATCTCTATTAATGTTGTGAAAAGCCTACATTTGTCCATGAAGACTCACCCAAAGCCATACAATATTGAATGGTTGAGTCCAGGGAGAAAACTCTATGTCACCTACCAATATCTTCTCTCATATGCAATAAAACCTTTCCAAGATGAGGTCTTATGTGATGTACTCTTTGGTCA
The DNA here is from genome assembly GCA_037957365.1 of Torreya grandis. Lineage (NCBI taxonomy): Eukaryota > Viridiplantae > Streptophyta > Pinopsida > Cupressales > Taxaceae > Torreya > Torreya grandis. The sequence goes on from JARHVA010003772.1 coordinate 1,803,101, forward strand.
GCCATTCATGTATGATTGACATGGCATCTATGAATAAAAAACTCAAAGGATCACTCTCACTCTTGGAACATGATGCTATAGGGCACCAGAGATACTACCTTCTACATCTATCTCCCTTATTAGTGTCAAGAAATTTATTCTCATGGTGGTCAAGCCACAAGAATCTAAAAAGGCTGATGTTGTAGCCCTGACTACACAAACAACACAAAAACAAAAGTCTATGGATAACAAGTTAAAGAAGTTCATGACCTTCTATCCATAGACTATTGGTCAGATAGAAATGGTGAAAAATTAGGCCCTACATAGCTCCACAAAGCACAGTCCATTCCAAGTATGCATCAGGGATCAAATCAAAACACAACTGCCACACTTGATGATAAATATTGATGAAATGGGGACCATTTCTTCTCATGGAGGGAGGAATGATCTGAGCAACATTTTAGGTGATGGTTCTACCCCAATTGGTGGTATAAATTTTGAGAGCCATAACTTTTACACCATAGCTCCATTTGACTCCTCATTTGAACTGTTGTAAAGATAATAATGAGGGGAATGTTGTGAGATATCATAGAGATTTGATCAGTGGGTTTTGAACCCTAAAAAACCAATGGAAGTGCCACACATTTCAATTTTAATAGTGCAATCTAAAAATGTTAAGTTTCTAAAAATAGTAATTCCTCGAATTCTATATTATTATAAATCATGGAAGTCGAACCACTTAATCTCCCTCAAGATTGGTGACCTTACACGCCCTAATCCTAACTTAAAAACATGTATAAATGAATATTTAACCCAAAATGGAAATCAGACATCTCTTCTCAGAGATAGGCATATGTTTGGGTCTGCAAATTTGATTAATAAAACATCTCTTCTCAGAGATAACATTATTATAATTGTGTTGTTCTTGTTTCTTGAATTATCTTTCAACCAAAGCTTTTGAGTTTTGGATCAGTTACATTATTATAATTATGTTCTTTTTTTTTGAATTATCTTTCAACCAAAGCTTTTGAGTTTTGGATCAGGAAGGGTTCCAAAGCCTATAGTCTAACACAATTGCACAACAACCCTAAAAGAGTCTTATGATTTGATATTTCAATTATGATAATAAACAAGAGAGTAAACTATTCTAATAACAAGAAAAGTAAACTAATTTACTGCACACCAAAGCTTGTGGTACAAAGTGGGGGTTAGAACAAAACAAATAAGCAACTAAACTAAACATGCATAAGAGACATATAATCACGTCAATGTATATAAAATCTTAATACATGGAAGAGAAGAATATATACTGCATTATCTAGCTATTCTTACAAAGGATAAATAAAGTTAGGAATATTTACCTTTGAAGATGAACCTATTGAGCCTCAATATCTACCTTGACCAAGGTGCTTCACAAGAGATTGTTGTGGTTTGTAATGATAACTAAGATAAATCATCTTTAGGCTACATAACCTACCTAAGCATCCAAAAGACTTATCCAGAAGACAAGATCAGAGCTCCAAAAGTATTAAACCCTAAAACTTTATTCCTCAAGTATAATGGTCAATAAGTAAATGTTCTTTCACATTTCTTCACTTAATTCAACTGTCTCTCTTAAATGATGGTAAATGACCTTGTATATATAGTAGAAACTTAACCTAATTTTTTTTTAACATGTCAGCTATACTAGGTTGATTGGGTTAACCTAACACATTTTTGGGCTAACTCACTAGGTCTATGCTAGGTTGGCTGGGAGGCTAACAAACCAAAAGAGCTACAGTGTCCCCAAAACACACTAGGTCGACCTAGTTTACTAAACAAGTCAAAAGGGTAACAAGGCAAAAAATGAAGGAATAAAGCATGATAATGATTGGATTGGATAGGAAAGAGAGAAATAAGCTTAAGGTTCAAGGTTTTAGGAGATAAGTATGTAGATGGCAAGTGTCAAAAGGAATAACAATATTATGAAGCACTGATGATCTACCCACTCCTTTCTCAGTGCACCCCTTAAGGCATGCACTTAGAGAGATTGAGACTCGATAGGTTCTTACAAGATACAAAGTGTCAGTAATCAATAAAATTTTGAAAATATTATGTGTATAGATATATTAGTTAGGGGTTTAAGGAGGTTTAAGGATATAGGTGTGTAGGAGAGGCTAAGGATATGTTGGCTAGAGGGATAGGTAGAATATATTTGAATTTTAAATTGGAAAGTGGGGCAAGTGGTTAATTAATGAAGTGGTATTAGTGACTTAATAAGGTGTTAGTGTGATAATGAAGGGATTAATATAGCATGGGGTTGTAAGAAGTTTAGCATGATGTAGGAAATATATGATAGGGAATGAGATTTAATTATTTAATTAGGATTATGGTTATGAGATTAAGATAAATAATAGAATTAATGGAATAATTAGGGTGAGCATATTTAGTTGTATACATTTTTACCCTCTTTGAAAGGTCATTGTGAGTGATGAAGTAGCAAACAATGGTATTTTAAATAAAAACCATTGCATAGATAATTTAGTAAAAATGAGGTTGCATGATGCCCCCTCAAGAGGACATGCATGGAGGAATAGACTGGATGGCCACTTGAAAAGTGATCACAGGGTTGGTATAAAATCAAGATGATGAGGGGTGGGATGCCTTGAATATGATTTGGGATATGAATAAGAAAATGCCTTAATCATAAATGTAAGGGAATGAGGTTAGATATTTAAGAATAGTCCCAAGGGGAAATGCACTTTAGCAATGATGATTAACATCTTAAGATGAGCCTTAATCAAAGATAAATGTTGAGGATAGAGGTGAGTAGATTTACATGATAAGAAGAATATTCTTGAGACAATGACATATGTTCCAGAAATGAATATACTAGGATAAATAAGGCCATGAGTTGTTGACATTTCCCAGGCAAGGATGCATACAAGGGAGAGCTAAAGGCCAATAAAATGATAAATGATAAGTGATTTAAGACAGTAGATGGATTTGATACAATGATCATATCTCAACATGATTTAAAATAGTCAACTAAACATGAGAGGATGGGATGGGGATTGGTGGCTGAGTTACCCTAAGGGACAAAAAAATGGGTAAGTGTTAGCTACATAGTTTGAAAAGACCTCAAGCCAATATAGTTCTGACTCAAGATGTTAAATGGTGAGTGGAGAAATGAAATAACATAACCATGAAAATCATTAAAATGACTTTTAAGATAGAGAATATTTAGTGGGATCATGATTATACATGATTAATAGAGAGATAAATGGATAGATAAATTTGGGTTAGCATTTAGGTAGATAGGTAGGGTTAATATGGACTAAATGGGGTGAAGGGGGAAAGGAAGATGGTTATTCTGGGTAAAATAGAAAAATGGGGGGTAAAATAAGTCATTTTCAATATTTTTTTTTTGTGATTTGAGCTCTGGAGCTATCAAGAATGGATTTCATCCCACACGATTCCCATTATGGAGGAGTCTAGGAGTTATGGAGACTAGAGGAGGCAGGATCAATGGTAAGTACCCTATCCTTGCTTTGTCATTTTAGTCATCACTACATTTATTAAGGGTAAAAATAAATTGTGTAAAATCTCAACTAGGCGCATTGCCCCAAGTTGTAGTTTTGTGCACATAAGCTATAGTAATGCACTCATGAGTTGCAGTCTTGCAAAACTACATGTGGTAAACTACAGCAAGTGATCAATGGGATTTCAATACTGAATGGGGTGATATGTAGTTTCTCAAAACCATAGGTGGTGACTTTTAGTTTTGTAAAACAACAATAAATGAGAATCAATTTTGACAAAATCATAGGTTAGGGTTAGGGGCTAGGAGTAGTTTTGATGAAGGTTAGTGCTAAGACTTAGTTGGATAAGGGGATAGAAGGGAAATAGGTAGATAAATAAGTAATATAGGGAGATGGGTAAATAGGATAGACATTTAGGTAGGATAGGTGTATAGGTAAGTAGGATAGGTATGATAAGTAGATGAGTAAGTAGGATAAGTTTATAGTGATTAAGGGCTAATAGATGTTTTTGGTGCAAGAGGATTTAGGTGTGTTAGTATCCCAATTATAGTGGCTACTATTTTTGCATGAGATGCATTAACTGAGTCTAATAGATTATGGAGTGTTGGGGATGAATGGATTATACTACATCACCATGATGCCATTCATTAGAATATATCATTCATTCATCACTACATTGGTAAAGTGATGAAATTTTGAGACAAGTAAGTTCTAATTTGTTACTAGAGAGATGAGAGTTACTTTGGGGGATATGTGGTGCATATTTTGGTTACCCATGAGAGGAGACATGATCTATTAGCTATCATAGGCATTGAGCATGATTATGTAGTGCTTATGTAGACATCTACAGGTCAAAGTTTAGGATTCACAGATATATATTGATAGGGATTTTAGATATGAGAATATTGACAATTTAAAACTGGTATTTATGTCTCTTATTACTGGCATATTATTTCCAAACAAGAGCAACTAGTGGTTCCATCTAGGTTTAGGGGATGTAGTCATAAACATGGTATAAGACTATCAAGTTTTTGCCTAGGGTCCTATAACATTAGTCCATTTGTATAAAGAGTTACACATGGGGTATTATAAGGAAGTGGTGAGCTTTTATCCCTTGTTATTTTTAAATATTTGGTGTTTGCAGCACATGGCTAATAAGAGACCATTAGGTACACAAGTAGTGCATGACCCTAATCATCCATTAGTATTTAGATGTTAAATTATTCTACAGGTAAAAAGAGTGCATGCAGGTGATAGAGGGTCTATAGATATGATTTGGATACTTTGAGAGAGGACCAAATTACTTGGATGCCATATAAGTAGATCTAGTGGGGATGGGCAAATGATGCTAATTACACTAGATATATGCTGATAGTGCTACTTGATAGAACATAGAGAGTATACCATTGAGAGATATCCTAATAGGATGCAAAGGTAGTTTAGATGCTAACATGACATCCAAGGTGAGGAACATTTATTTATGAGGAGTGATAGGGAGAGACCTCAATAAGGGCATACTGTGGATAGGGATATGGCATGGGATAACTATGATGACATAGTTTATGTGTTTTAGGATTACCAGACATTGATAGTAGATCCTAGAGTCACTATGGTGGTGGTAGAGACTAATGAGACCATTATAAGGAGTGAGAAGGAGAGGAGCAATGTGGAGGCTTATACATGCATAGGTATGATTGAGGAGACAATGATAAAAAAGAACATAACCATAGGCTAGGAGAGATGGGGGGATGGTGGATATGATGATGTTGATCAAGCTGTGATGGTTATTAATGGTGGTGATTAGGGAGTTATTGGTGGTGATTAGGGAGTTATTAGTGGTGATCATGGAGTTAGAGGAGGAGATTAGGGAGTGAAGCGGATAGGTCTAGATGTTATAAGGCCTTCTCATCCACCTATCAGTGCAACAAAGTAGGCACAAATTAATAAATTGAGGTAGGAGGTGAGGGATAGGGTGATAGAAGTAGCTAGGATTACTACTTAGATGGATATATATCACACACAATTTATAGATTTGTAATGATAGATAGCATAGAGGGATAGTTATATGGTACTGGTATTAGTTCACCTTACCAGTTTGTTGGGTAGATTGGGAATAGAGATGCATAGATAACATATTTATAGGTATATCTAGGTTAGAGTCAAGAAAGAGATGCCTATATAGTAGACTTATAGGGTCAGGTTTAGCTAAGGGATGCAAAGATAGTAGTCCTATAAGGTCAAATTGGCTAGATTTAGACTAGGTTAAGCTAGAGAGAGGTAGAGCTACAAGTGGCTAAGAGGGCCAGGGATGAGGAACACACCCTATTATAGAGATAGTGTGTAGGAGATGTGACTCGGTATATATCTAATTTGAGGGAGCATAATATTATATGGGTTTATATGAGAGTGTGGTGCTAGTAGATCAACATGCTCCATCTTACAGGGCTAGCACTTCTTTGCATTTAGTACATTAGCCACTGAGGAGACCATCAAGATAACCATGATATAGATTTGTGAGACATTATTTATATTTTGGACATGTATATTGTATTCTTATCACATAGATGCCCATGATGCTTGCATTGTATCTATTTTTTGATTGGACTTCATGGACATTTATGTGATTAAGATTCATGATATTATATGACATGTTTATGGATTCTTCTTATGTGATGATGATGTATTGATTAGATTAGATAGTTAATTTTTATTGATTATGAGATGATTATATGTTGATTATATTATGGATGTTAGGATTTTATGTATTTAAATGATCTATGATTATGTATTTTAAGGATGTTTAATTTAATATATATGATGATATGGGATGACATGGTTTTTGGATAGATGATGTGATGTGATGTTTTAATTTTTATGTTAGATTAAATGGATACAATGATGTAATGTGATAATATAATGAAATGAAATGTGTGATAACTTTTGACATATGCTAATTTTTGGATAGGCAATCCTTAAGTAATCATATGTATCACAAATTTGTAATGGGTAAATCCTCTTGCATCAAGGAGGTGGATAGATCACTTAGTAAGTTAAGGTGGTCAAATGGGATAATTGAATGATTAGGGGATATATATTATGGGGTTTCTTGAGGCCACTTGAAATGTTGACAGTCCATTTTTTTATTGTACTTGGATTAAAAGTGTACCTAGGACATTTAGATAGTTGAGGTCACATTAACTTATAGTACATGGGGAATCTAAGAGGGAAATCCATCAATGACATTCCGAATTTGCAATAGGTAGTCATTTGTGTCCATCCTTGTTCTTTGGAAAAAAACCAAATATTAAAAAAAGATAATACTATAAAAACATACAAGATAAACTAATAACAAGATTACAATTAAATATTTACGTGACATATCTATTGATAAGAAAACTTAATGATGACATAATAAAAAAATTTAAAATTGTTAGAGAGTTGTCAATGATGTCATGGTGATTTCATGGAGGTGTCCTAGTGAGTGGATGAAGTGATTTGATATCCTAAGTGATAGTGATAAAGTGTGCAATGTGCTTGTCCTAGTGTGCTTGAAATTGGCTTGGTTGGTCTTTAGTATTGGCATGATTAGAGATGTTCAGGGATGAATATGTTGATTTGAAAATGTGCAAGGGGTATTATAAGAGGTTTTATATGCTTTGGAGATCTTGTGTGCATAAGTGGAATTCACCTAGTTCATCATTGTTCTCATATAGTTACTCATATAATTATGATCTCATTAATCCCTAGTTATTATTTACTACATTTAGGTCATGTGCCTAAGCATAGTCAAATATATGTGGGTGCAAAGTTGGGCTCTCAAGCATTTTAACAGTGTTTTCTATATTTAAATAAAGTCGAGTAAGCATGTTGATGATGTCAGCATTCACATGCATGGAGTTTCAAGAGGAAATGGTCACATGATTTTGTTCAGTATTGTGCATAGTTCTTATGTGCTAAATCTCAAGTCATTCACCTAAGTGCAACAAAAGATATGCAAGTGAAAAGTTGGGCTCCCAAGTAGTTTGACATTGTAAATAGTTTGGTGATGGCATATCTCACACATGTGGATGTTTCAAAACAAGATGACCATATGGGTTTATTCAATTTTGAACCTTGTTGATTTATGTTAAATAAAAAGATATTCATGTGTAAATTTGTCCTTTCAAGCAATTATTGACATTGTTGGCTCTATGGTAGAAAAATATGAGTGAGTAGATTAAAGGCCTTATATCTCACACATGCAAAGGCTTCAAGATTAGTTTGACACATGGTTGGATTTTCCTATGTGAGGAGATCATATGGTTCAAATTTGAGAACATGAAAGTGAGTAAGGTAAAAGTTATTGAGGTTCAAAGTTGGCTTCTTAGACATATTGTAATGGTTCCCATACTTAGTCAATTGTGCACAAGGTAAAGTTTGAGCATCATCAATGAAGCGTGTTACTTCAAGATGTCAGGAAGCAATGAGATGGTGCCAAGTGTTCAATACTTAACACTAAGCAGAGATACATATCGAGCTTCTTCCAAGGATCAACAATGAGTGGGTGATCATACAAATAATGATCAATAGTGGACATTAAATTTAAGAGGTCAAAGTGATAGCTATTTAGCATTTTTAAAGATCAAACTATGTATAAAATATTGATGGTGTGCATTGAGTCAAAGTTCCTAGATTGCATGAGATGAGGTCAACTATTTGAAGATTAATGTTTGGGCATTGGTTCACTATGCATTGAAGATTGAAGAAGATAAATGGTGTGCATTTAATATGAATATGTGAGGACATGTGATGAAACCAATGTGTTTGATGTTAAAATGTTACCGTTTGAATTCAAATATTTTAAAAATCAATAATGGAAAGACTAGTGTATGGTTTTTGAGCCATAACTTTTGATCTATGCAGAATTTGACCATGTAGTAAAAAATGAATTTTTAGAGGACTCCAAGGAACATATGTCAAAATGAATTTGGAGGTTTGAATGTATGTTTAGATAAATATATTAAGCTCCAAAGTTGATTGTGTGTTTGACTGTGTTCTGCAAGTAACTTGAGAAGGGTAATTGAGCCCGTTCTAATTTTATTTCGATGTTTAATGATGAATTATGTATTGGATCATGTTCTAGACTCCATGAGGATCATATATTTGCATTATGAAGGTTTGAATAATTTTATACAATATAAAAAAATTTTAGAAGTTGATTGTGTATTCATTTATGGTGACTGTGTAATAGAATGTTGTTTGAGCAAATTATGCTTAAGCATAAAGGTACTATGATGCTTTTTGGCACTTACAAAGGACATATAGATCATGTGGCATGGTTAATGAGTTGGAAAGTGTTCTTGTGTTCTTAATTTTCTCATAGAAGTGTCAAAGAGATGAATGGGTCTCAGAAGACCTAAAGGTGATTTAGTCCTATTTGAAAGAAAGTTATGCTTAAGTGTGACCCATTTAAGATGCCTTAAGGGTGAAGGCATGTGTTATGGCTAATAGGAAATGTTGTAATATTGTTAATTCATGATTTCTCTATAAATGGTGAAACCAAATGTGTTGGTTTCTATACTGGTGAGGAGACTTGTGAGTAGGTGCTCAAAGTGAAGGCTTGTGTGAATGTGGAGCCAAGTGAAGGAGAGAAACTTTGAAATAGAAGGTATAGGTCAGTAAAGACCAGTAGAGAGTTAATACATTTAGACATGATTGTATGATCAAGGTGACGAAGGTGATCACATAGGTCATTGGATCTAATAATCCTAGAAAAGGTAGAATGAATGAATATGCTTAAGAGATTATTTTGATAGAGTGTGTATGTTGAGAAAAGAAAAGGTGAAGGTTGTGTGTGCCTAATGAATGGGTTAAAGGGAAGAGTAGGTTTATTATGGTGCGTATGAGCTATAGTTCATATTTTTTATGTCATAATAGTGCTTTTTCAAGTTTGATTATGTATCAGCAAAGCAGAGTGGAGTGATCCAAAAGGTTACTTTGGATGTATTATGATTGTGAACAGAAATGAAGGGGGATTTGTTATCAGAGGTCCATCATCAGGTGTTGAAGTCATCAAATTCAAAGGTGGAGGTGCTCATTTCAAAGGAGGGTATAAAGGACTTGATCTTCCTTAGGGGTGGTTGCTCCTTGTGAAATAGGTGTTTCACTAAAGGCCTTTGGTTAGGAGGATATGATTGAGGTTTGTTGGTCTAAAGGAGTTGACTAGTCTCTTGTTTGTAATTTATTATAGGATAAGTAGTCCATGTGTTTTAGGCTTGAGAGTGGGTTTTATTCCCCATGAAGGTTTCCCATAGGAACTATGAGTTATGTGTTTGATCTTGTGTATGCATTGAATGAACAAGTTGATATATGCTATTTTTTTAATAGTTTGGAAGGATTAGAACTAAAATTCAAATATCTGGACTCACTAATTCACCCCCCCTCTCAATGATTGTACCTATAATAATTAGTATCAGAGTGGGTCCTTTGGAGGAAGCTTGATAGCTTGAAGGAGATCTTGAGTTAGTACAAAGATGGCTAAACAATTGAAGAAAGAGAATAAATAGTGGAAGGTTGTGATCAAGGCACTTGAAGATCAGATATGTAATTTAAAGAAATATGCCAAAGAGGTTGAGAATGTTATCAATAATCTCAAGGTTTAGATAGTAGATGCCAAGACAAGTTTGTGTTCAAAAGAAAAGGACATCATGTTTGATAAGGAAGCTTGTCATAATAGTAGAGAAGATGATAACAAGGAAGAAGAAGTTAATCTAGAAGCTGAGATCATGAGTATACTTGGTGAACTAAATAAGAAAAAGAAGAAGAATCATAAAATGAGTAATATGATCAAAGGTCTTGAAGCACAAGTCAGTTCTCTTAAGGGGAGTCTGTTAGGCATGTCTAAGAAAGAAGAAAGGAAGTATCAAGATTAGATCAAGTCTTTTAAAGTGAAAGCATATAGATTGAAAGATATGCCCAACAAGGATAATTAGGATGAAGATAAGATTAGTATTCTTGAGGATCAGTTAAGGTCTAAAAATGCAAATCTAAAAGCAAAAGAAGATGAGTACACTCAGGTAAATATTGAGATGGGGTCCTTGAAGAGCCATCATGAACTTGTTCTAGTCAAGTTGGATAAACTTGAAAAGAAGCATGATAAGCTTGAGTATGTCAAGGAGGATACAAGATTTGAAATCAGTGCAATAAGGTCTATTAGATAACCAAATGCTTCAAGGTATGCTAATTTATTCCATGGTCATTGTTATACATGTAATAAGTATGGTCATAGAGCTAAGGATTGTAGAAGGAAGTCAGTCAAGTATGGACATTCATGGAACCTTGAAAGAAAGAGAAATTGGTCTTGGATAAGTCATATCTCAAATCAGTCAAGAAGTATGTTGAATGATATTATTTTCTATAGTTTTAATAAAGTAAGACATATTACCAAATTTTGCAAGAATAGTTTGAAGATGAACTCAAGTTTTGATAAAAAGAAAGATGCTCCTAAAAGTCACTCAATGGTATTGAGACCAAAGACTATGAAGGATAATCATGATCAAGGTAGACTGAATGATACAACTAAGAAGGAATTAGATATAAAGAAGATACAGGACTGCTAAGAGAATTTGTCTTCTGTCCAAATAGAAAAAGAAGATCACAATCATCATCAAGCAAAAGGTATGAATGATCTTATTTGTTTCAGTTGTCATAGAGTTGGTCACATTTCTAGGTATTGCAAGAATAGGTTGAATGAGTTCTCAAATAAAAATAAGGTGTATGGATCTCCTTATGTCCAAGGAGGAGGTCTCAAATGGGTATGGAAACCTAAGCCTATTAGAAGAGATCAGATTGAAACCAAAGATGGTTTGTTTGCCATGATAGACATGAAGAAAAGTCAAGAGTTTCTATTGAAACATTTATTGAAAAATTTAAAGAAAAGAAAGAAGTTAAGGATTCATTTAAAGTCAAGCAATACTATAATTCAGATGAGATTATGGAGATATGGTACTCTCCAAAGTATTGGGACTTTTAGTCTCTCTATGTAAAAGGGGTGTCTCTCTCTAAGCTTCAAGGAGACACTTTATAAAAAAAGGAAGCATGGTGGATGTTGGTTGGGTCTTGATTGATGTTGCAAGACAAATAAGGTCATGAGAAGATGTGTCAACTCACTATGAAGGACTTTGTTGATTGGCAGACCTGTGTGTCATGTTTGCTTTTAGTTTTTGAAGAACTAGCCCAAAGAATGAAAGGCAGTGACTTGAGGGTTTGATGTCTTCAAACCCTAAGGTGTGTGTTCATGATGATAATGACTCAGTTTTGGTATATAGAGAAAAGTGAACATCAATTAGAGATTATGCAATGTTTTTATCACTTGATGACATGCTTGTAATGCATGGTTGAGCCCAGTTTAGTGTTCTTTATCACGAAAGAATGTATCTAGTATCTGTAGGGTTGAATGGGTGTTTTTAGGTGGCCTAATGAGTTTTATGCTCAAAAATTTCAATGCACTCCTTTGTGATGAATTTTAGGTGTTTTCAAGCTTTGAAGATCTTTTGTGTCAAATCAGAGATTTTGTGTGCTCCCAGGTTTATCTATCTTGTTGTAGGTCAAAAGCCATGGGTTATAGGATGTATGGGTTCCCAAAGATGTTGATGCTCAAATTTTGGTCCAAAAGTGTGTAATGGTTTTCTCCATGTGTATAAGAAATTTCAAATGCGGATGTTGACCAAAAGGAGGTTTGTTGACTCTTATTTGTCTTAATATTCTAGGGTTTTGAGCTTTGCTAGAAAAGTGGTTTGCCTTATGAGTTGAGATATAAGGCTTATTAATAGGTTTAATAGACCAAATAGGTTGTCAAATCAAGCTTCATAGAGATATAAAGTTTGTAGTTTTCAAATTATTTTATTCTTTGTCTAAATGGACACCTAATTGGCTAGTAGGTCTATAAAGGAAGTATATTAAAGAGGATGAGCTAGTTATTGTAAATTGATGTGATTGAGAGGGAATATGAGAGTGCTCTAGATATGAGGTTTTAGGTCTTTAAGATGTGTCTTATGAAATTTGTGGGCTCTGCAAGTTATAGGTAGGGCTATAAGGAGACTAGACAGGCCTATTGAGAAGAAGAGTGTTTTTTGTTCAATTTCTCAAAACTATCAAGTCATGATTATTTCAAGGTGAGTTCTTAGGCTATTTTAGATCATGTTTTCTATTTGGTGAGTGGCATGAAGTTTTGTCGGTGGTCCTTGAGGTGGCTTGAGAGAGAAGGCTAGTAAGCCTTCATAATGGTTCTTCATGGTGTATGGAGATCTAACGATGCTAAAGTGATGTAATGGATTTTAAATATTAGGGGGAGTCCCTCTTAGATTTTTCATGGCGAGTTCCATGATATTTTAGTGTTTTTGTGTGTTCTTTCTTCATTAGTTGCAGTGCTTGGTTGAAGAGATTATTGGCATGAAACAAGAGGTTGTTGTCAAGATAAGAAGAGGTAGGATCAAGGGAAGGGGGAGTTTGTATCATATTTATAAGAATTTACTTTCTTGTTTATAGTATTTTGAGGTCCTCAAGATTAGTTGGTGCCACTTTGTCATTGTGTCAAAGGGGGAGAAGATTCCTATTTGTGAGAGTGCTTGAAAAGAGAGAAGGAAGGTGAGCTATATGATGTGTGTTGACATTAATGAAAAATGGGGAGAATGTTGGAGAGTTTTTAATGATTTAAACTGATGCCATATAGGTTTCCTAGTGAGTGGATGAAGTGACTTGATATCCTCAGTGATAATGATAAAGTGTGCAATGTGCTTATCTTAGTGTGCTTAAAGTTGGTTTAGTTGATCTTTAGTTTTGGCATGATTAGAGATGTTTAGGGATGATTATGGTGATTTTATAATTATAAAGGGGTAATTTAAGAGGGTTTTTATGCTTTGGATAGCTTGTGTGCATAATTGGGATTCACCCAGTTCATCATTGGTCTCATCTAGACATTTTGGGTATAGTGGCAGAAAATCTGAGTACGCAATTTGTTGACATCACTATTGCCACGTGTGGATGAGTTAGAGGGATTTGTTCATATGGTTATGATCAAATTAGTCCCTAGTTGTTATGTGATAAATATTAGGTCATGCATCTAATTTTAGTCAAAGATATGTGAGTGCAAAGTTGGGCTATCAGGCATTTTGACAGTGTTTTCTATGTTGAATAGAGCCAAGTAAGCATGTTGATGATGTTAGCATTTGCATGCATAGAGGTTTCAAGAGGAAATGGTCACATGGGTTTGTTTATTATTATGCATAGTTATTAGTCACTAAATGTTAGGTCATGCACCTAATCAAAACAAAAGATATGTAAGTGCAAAGTCAGGATCCTAGGCAGTTTGACATTATTTTTCCATACTTAGACAAATGTGCATGAGGTAAGAAAGAGCCGAGTAAGTAGCTTGGTGATGGAATATATCACATGTGTGGATGTTTCATAATAATATGATCATATGGGTTATTTATTTTTTATCCTAGTTGATTTAAAGTAAATTTTAGATCATGCACTAAAGCACATCAAAAGATATGCATGTGTAAAGTTGGCCTTCCGGGCAATTCTTGACATTATTGGCTCTATGGTAGAAAAATCTAAGTGATCAGATTAATGGTGTTATATCTCGCATATGCAAAGGCTTTAGGAATATTTTGATACATGGTTAGATCCTCCTATGTGATGAGATCATATGGCCCAAATTTGAGAACATGCGAGTGAGCAAGGTAAAAGTTATTGAGGTTTAAAGTTGGGTTCTCAGATAGATTGCAATGTTTCCCATACTTAGTCAATTTTTCACAAGGTAAATTTTGAGCATCATTGACAGAGCACATTACTCCAAGATGTCAGGAAGTAGCAAGATGGTGCCAAGTGTTTAATGTTTAATTCTGAGCAGAGATAAAGATTGATCTTCTTCCAAGGATCAATGGTGAGCATGTGATCATATAGATAGTGATAAATGGTGTGAATTAAATTCAAGAGGTCAAAGTGATAGTTTTTTAGCATATTTAAAGATTAAGATACATATAGAAGATTGATGATGTGCATTGAGTCAAAGTTGTCAGATTACATGAGATGAGGTCAACTATTTGAAGATTAACATTTGGGCATTATCATACTATGTTAAAGTTTGAAGAAGATTGAGGGTGCACATTTAATCTGAATATGTGAGGACATGAGATGCTTGATGTTTAAATGTGATTGTTTGAATTCAAATATTTGAATTTAATAAAGGAAAGACTAGTGTCTAGTTTTGAAATCATAAATTTTGATCTATGTAGAATTTAACCATGCAGTAAAAAGCAAATTTTTATAGGACTCCAAAGAACATCTAAAAATATAAATTTTAAGGTCTAAATGTATGTTAAGATAGATATTGAGCTCTAAAGTTGACTCTATGTTCTAATGTGTTCTGCAAGTAACTCGAGAAGGGTAATTGAGCTCATTTTAATATTGTTTTGATGTTTAATGATGAATTAGATATTAGATATTTTTAAGACTCCATGAGGATAATTTATGTGCATTATAAAGGTTTGAATAATCATATGTATTATGAACAAAGGCTTAAAATTTGACTATGTATTCATTTATGATGACTATGTACATAGAATATTATTTGAGAAAATTGTGCTTAAGCAGAAGGGTAATGTGATGGTTGTTGGCACTTAAGGAGGACCTATAGATCATGTGGCATGGGTTCATGAGTTGGAAAGTGTTCTTGTGTTCTTAATTTTATCAAATAAGTGTCAAAGAGATGAATGGGTTTTCATAGGACCTAAAGGTGACTTAGGCCTATTTGAAAGAAAGTTGTGCTTAAGTGTGGCCCATATAAGTTACATTAAGGGTGAAGGAATGTGTTGTGGCTGATAAGAAATATTATGATCTTGTTAATTCATGATTTCTCTATAAATGGTGAAACCAAATGTGTTGGTTTCTAGACTAGTGAGGAGACTTGTGATTAGGTGCTCAAAGTGAAGGCTTGTGTGAATGTGGAGCCAAGTGAAGGAGAGAACCTTTGAAATAGAAGGTATAGGTCAATGAGGACCAGCAGAGAGTGAAGAGGTTTAGACATGATTTTTTGATGAAGGTGATGAAGGTGATAACACAGATCATTGGACCTAATAAGCCTAGAAAAGGAAAAATGAGTGAGTATGCTCAAGAGGTTGTTTTGAGAGAGTGTGTATGGTGAATGAAGGAAAGGTGAAGTTTGTGTGTTCCCAGTGAATGGGTTGAAGGGAAGAGTAGGTTGATGATGGTGTGTATTACTTTTAGGTCATATTTTTGATGTCATAAAAGTGCTTTTGTAGGTTTGATTGTTTATGATCAAATAAGAGTGGAGTGATCCTAAAGGTGGATTTAGATGCATTGTGAGTGTGAGAAGAAGTGAAGGGGGATGTGTTATCAAAGGTCCATCATTAGGTTTTAAAGACATCAGATTAAAATTTGGGGGTGTTCATTTCAAATGAGGGTCTAAAGGACTTGATCTTCCTTAGGGGAAGTTGCTCCTTGTGAAACATGTGTTTCACTAAAGGCCTTTGGTCATGAGGATATGATCAAGATTTGTTGGTCTAAAGGAGTTGACCAATATCTTATTTGTAATTTATTATAGGATAAGTATTCCATGTGTTAAAAGTTTGAGAGTGGGTTTTATTCACCATGAGGGTTTCCCATAGGAACTATGTGTTATGTGTTTGATCTTGTGTATGCATTAAATGAATGAGCTCTCCTATTAATATTGCTTGATCAAGTTGATATATGTTTATTTGCTTAATAGTTTGAAAGGATTGGAATTGAAATTCAAATATTTGGGCTCACTAATTCACCCCCTAGTGATTGTACCTCTAACAAAAATAACTATAGATTTATACATTGGCAAGATAATTCCATGAGATGTTTTTAAAAAAAAACTTAAAAAGATGTATAAAGTATTTACAAACTTAAAAGAAGTAAAATAAATTTATAAAAAGACAAATAACACAATCTAATTTTGAACCTAATTACATGTGAGTGACGATTAAAATAACATAAGTAAAGGAAACAACAATGATGATAATTTATAAAATAGGTTAAACCCCTAAAATGTCACATAAGGATAATGATGACCTAAAAGTTTTACAAAAATATTTTTGTGATAGAGCTAAATATTTATAAGATGACTTAACCAAATACATATATATATGGGAGTAATCTAGATACATTACAGTGATTGGTGATGATCAAAACTAGACCAACCGGGTATATTGGGATCCAGGGACTAAGTAAAATTTTCAAGATTTTGTTTTGTACATAACCTATTATATATCCTAGAGGATAAATATCTAATTAACCATATTTGATAATGAATTTGGTGGGTACAAGTGCATGTATGTTTAGGTTAATGAATGGGGATGAGAAAAGTTTGGTGTGATTGAGGCTATTAGGGGGAAGAGCCATCTGGGGGAATCAATTTTCTATTTGGATTTGGGTATCATAAGGAAATATTGGTTTTAGAATGGATTAGATGTTCTATATGAATCTTTAACAAGTGTTCCATGCACACTTTGGCATTTAGCTACCCCATTTTGAGACTCACATCTCTTAATTTTCAAATCATACATCTTACACCCACCATTGGGATCAAGGTCATATGGGAGGTGAATAAACAAGATGAGAATATGGGAATGATGAGAAAATGATGGGAATTGAGGTGGTGATGGTTATAAGTTCCCCAAAGTATGGGGTTTTATAGATGGAGGATCAAATATTTTGGGCCCTCTAGGTATAGAACCATTTTAGATGCATAATGTTAATTGGCTCATCAAGCTCATCTCCATCTAGAGTGGCCAATTTGTATGCCTCTGATCTAAATTTGGCAATAATAATATATGGACCAAGCTAATTTGCTTCAAATTTCCCCTTCTTTTCATGTTCAACATTAGTGTTTTTTAAATTATCCTAAAGGATTAGGTCACCAATTTCAAAATTGTGGGATTGGATTTTCTTGTGATATTGGCCTTTGAGAAATTTTTAATATGCCGTAAGGTGATCAAGAGCATTTTGATGCTTTTCATATAATAATTATAGTTATTTTAGCCACTCTTTTCTATACTCATGGTTAGTTATAATGCCCTCTAAAGATATATGTAATGAGGGGAACTCAACTTCGACTAGTAAGATTACTTTTTTTATATATACCAAAGAGTATAAAGTAGCCCCAATTGGCATTCAGATGTTGGTTCTATGTAACCAAATGGCAAGAAATAATTGCAGATTCTAGTTTCATCCAGCATTATTGAAAATTTTATCAAGTATTTTGATAAGTGTTTTGTTTGTTGCTTCTTCTTGGCCATTGCCTTGGGGATAGTAGGGTGTGGAAAAATGTTACTCAATGTGATATCGATTTCATAGATATTCTACTTCATGATTATTAAAATATTTTCCATTATATGATATGATTTTAAATGGGATTCCAAAATACTAAATGATTTGATTCAAAATAAAATTAGATATCTTTAGATAGTAGAATAGCTTCTATTAATTTGGTGAAATACTTTGTGGCTATAATAAGGAATTTATGTCTATCGAATGAGGTAGGATTAATCTTTCCAATAATATCTAATCCCCATATGTAAAAAGGCCATGGGATCATTATAGGTTGAAGTTATTAATTAGAGGCATGCATGAGATACATGTGCTTTTGACAGGCTACACACTTGTGTACATATTGGAAAGTGTCATGATCCATGGTTAGATAATAATATCCAATCTAGAGAAACGTCTTGGCTAAGTCCATTCCACTGACATGGCCTCTAAAAATACCATCATGGACCTCCTTGATTATAATAAGAGCCTCCTCTAATGTCATAAATATTAATAGAATCTCATCATAGCCTCACCAATAAAACATGGTGTCAAGGATGGTGTAATGGGATGCACATTAGATAAAGGCTTTTCATTGATGGTGATTGAGGTTTGGTAAAAGGGTATTGTCATGGAAGTAGGTATAAATGTCATGGTACCATGGTTGATAGGATAAGGGATTGTAAATATTTGGTAATGAGCCAATGATTTAATGCTTGATGTGCAAATAGTAATAAGTGTTCAACCCAAAAATTACCTTCAAAGATGTCTTCTGAGATATATATTAAAGACCCAATAGTGTCAATTGCATCTGTACCTTTGTTAATTTCTCTAGGTACTTGCTCAAAAGTTATAAACTAAATTTTTTACTTTAATTGATCAACCATTTACATATAGGGAAGTAACTTGTCATCCTTAGTTTGAAACTATTCATTGACTTGTTTGATAATTAACTGAGAATCCCCAAGGACTTATAAATGATGATATTCCATTAGATGGCAAGTTGTAATGTAGAGATCAATGCCTCATATTCAACAATGTTATTAGTGCATGGGAAAGAGATTAAAAATGCTTTAGGGATTAGGTCTCTTTGTGATGCTACCAAAAATTATTCCTTCTCCTAACCCATGCATCGTAAAGTATCCATCAAAATATAATTACCATCCAATTGATTCTTTAGTTGTCAATATAGACTCATCAATGAAGGTTATTGTTAATGGTTTTGTGTCTACTAAGGGTGTTGTTTCTAGTTGATCCATGATAATTTTCCCTTTGATGGATTTCTAATTCATATAATCAATATCAAATTCACTTAATAACATGATCCATTCATCCATTATTCTTGTTAGGTAAAAATTAGATAATATGTATTTAAGGGGATCCACTTTTGTGATTATCTTGACTTGGTTATTTAACATGTAATGTCTGAGATTTTGTGAATCAAAAACTATAGCCAAGCATACTTTCTCTATAGGGGTATAATTGAGATCATATGAGATAAGTGTTCTACTTAGGTAATATATCTCTTTCTTTTCCTTTTTCATTGTGTATAGCTAAGAGATCCCCTATTACACAAGGCATATCATATATATACAAAATCAATGGCCTTCCCAATAGTGGTGGTGAGAGGAATGGAGGATTAAATAGGTACTCTTTCAATTTATCAAATGCCTTTTAACATTACAGATTCCAATAAAAATGAGATACTTTGTTTAATATAAGAGTAAATGGATAATAATTATCTACCAATTGAGAAATGAATCGATGAAAGGCCTATAATTTTCCTTGAAGGCTTCATAGTTGCTTCAGGTTCTTAGGTGGAGGCATTTCAATAATAGATTTGATATTATCAGGATCTACTTTGATTCCTCATTAAGAGACTATGAATCCTAAGATTTTTCCTTAAGTGACCCTAAGCACACATTTTTTGGGGTTTAGTCTACCTTTATATTCTCTAAACCTCTCAAAATTTCATCTAAAGGCTATTGGATGTTCTATTCTGAGCTTGGAATTTCCTAAGATGTAATCCACATAATATTCCACAATATTATGCATCATGTCATGTAAAATGATTATCATGGCCCTTTGGTAGGTTGTGCCTACATTTTTTAATCCAAAGGGCATTACTTGATAGCATAGAGTCCCCCATGGAGTAATGAATGTAATTTTATGTTGATCTTCATGAGCGATTTTGATTTTATTATAACCAGAAAATCCATCCATGAGGGAGAGCATTTCATATCCCATTATAGAGTCCACAATCATGTTGATATTTGGTAAAGGAAAGTCATCTTTTGTACATGCCTTATTTATATCTCAAAATTCAGTACAATTCCATATCCTTCCTTATGGTTTTGAGATAGGGACAATATTAGAGATCCACTCAAAATAATCAATTGGCTGAATGAATCTTGGTTCTAAGAATTTTTGTAATTCTTCCTTGACTAAGAACTTCACCTTGGTGTGTATTGTTTAGAGCTTTTGTTTAATGGTTTTATCATTTAGATACACCATTAAGATATGTACCACCAAAGTAGCATTCAAGCTAGGAATGTTAGCATAACTCCATGCAAATATGTCACTAAACTCTTTGAGAAGCTCTATAAGAATTTGTTGTTCCTTAGAGGTAAGAATTACCCCAAGTTTGATAATTTTAGTGTTTTATTTAGTTCCAATATTTATTTATGTGAACTCCTCAATTAGGGAAGGTGATTAATCTTGAATATTTGTTAAGGGTGGTGGTATTTATTCTCCTAAATCAAACTCAACTGAGAACTCCATACCTATCTATTTATAAATCTCTTGCTCGTCAAGGTTTGGATGGATTTATTTAATATCCAAAGATGGATCAAATTCATCATATTCTTCTTCTTCTACTTGATTTAATGACTCATGTTAATCTCAAAAATAGGTAGGCTCATTTAAACTAATAGTGAATCCCCTTTTGTGATCCCCTGATGGCATGAAACTTTGAGATCCCAAGTTTTCAATAATAGCCTCATCATTTTGAAACATGTCAAAGGATGGCTCCTTTTTTTATCTTAGTTTGTTAGTTTAGGGTAATTAAAGGAGATGTTTATGGTGGAGATGGTGATGTTAGAGGAAAGGTTCATCATAGCTAGGTCTTCATAATGGCTATAAACAAAACCTGTATTGACTTCTTCATCAATAGTAAACTCTTTAGGAATCAAAGAAGTATCTGTGGTGATAGATTAAAGTTCAATGCCTAGTGGTTTGTATCCTAGGACAAGTTGTCTCAGATGTTCTTGAATACCAATAGGTTCTAGCTTGCCTTGTTCCTCTCAACCTAGTCATTTACCCTTATAATTCATGTTTTTAAGAATTTTCTATAGTTGGGGATATTTTTTCCTATGAAAATATATGACCGCATCTTCATGAATAATCTAGGAGTCGTCAGGATCCTCCAAATATTCTTCTAATATCATCTTTGCACTTGTGAAGGTAGTCAACCCAAACTGATAGATAATAGGTTTATCTTGCCTCATATTTGGGGACCCATAGCTATGTTGGGAGAGTGTAAAGTCTCCTATGCAAAGAGTTTTATACTCATATTCCCCACACCCTTTGCAGATAATTTTTAGGCAAGTGATATATATTGACTCAGATGAGGCAGGTGATAGACTATCAAGGTGGACAATTTCATAATTTTTGGATGATAAGATAAAGTTTGGGTACTTAGACAATAGATATCATGATTTGATTGTTCCATTTAACAGTTATGAAAAAGTTAAATTTCACCTGAGATGGTGACATCCTTCCTGGATGTGATAATTTGAGACATTTGTGAAGGATGGAGGGTACTGCTCTCATATCATAGATCCAAGGGCATCCTAGAAGAATATTATAGGGAAGATATGCATCCACTACATAGACTAGTGTTTGGTGGATTATAGCCCCTATAGTTATGGGAAGATATATTATTGCAATAGATGGCCTTTCATTATCATCATAAGCTTTGATCATTATTAGAGTAGGCCCTAGTGAAGATTTTGAATACCCCAATTTCTTAAAAAGTCAATATTACAAAAATTTAGAGTAGATCCTGCATTTATAAGAACCCACAAGATTTTGTGGTTGGAAATGGATATTTCAAGGAATAAAGTATATTTGTGATAAGGGCTTATTCGTGGCATGTTCTAGGCACTGAAGGTGATCTGTTATGATGGGGATAATTGACTCACCAAGGATTTAAATTGGTTCATGTCAATATCCTTAGGAAATTTTAATTCATTCAAGACTTTATTTAATATCACCCAATATATATAATTTTTTTTAGAAGATCCATAAGAGAGATTTGTGTTGGAGTCTTCTCAAGTTGCTAAATAATATCATATGGCTTATCGAAAGAATTTAAATTTTTATTAGGGATAGTGATTTTTTGAGATGAGGAAGTAGGTGGATCTTTTGGAGGTATTCTAGGAACTATTATTTAGCATGTCTAGTAATAACTACACAATCAGTGGTGTCTTAATTAATTTTAAGGATAGGGGATGGTAGATTTATGGGCTCGTAGGGGGATTTGATTTTGATGGTGTTAATTTAGTAATATGGGATGGAGTGATAATCAATTTTTTTGGAGGTGGAATATTGTCCATGACCCCTTAATACATTATTTTGCTTCTGGTCATGCTTTGGTAGAGGGTCCTGATATATCCCCAATTGTTGATTTTTGGATTGACTTGTCTGACTTTCACTTTCAAGTTCTATCTCCCCTTTTTATATTAGATATTGAATGAAATGTCTTTTTTGCATGCATTTTTTCATATTATTCCCTTTGACTCGATGATATTATCAAAACTCATATTCACAGTACTAATCAGGGCATGGCTTATTATCATCCAATAGTTGAATTTATGGGAGAATGATCATATTGGTAGCAATTAACTATTTTAGGACCATTTCAATAGGTACACCAAAACTAGTAAGATTATGTTTCCCCACTCTAGGCCTTGGTTTTCCCTTTGGCATAGTGATGTTGGATATATTTTTATTTTTGGTAGTGGGGGAATATTTTTGTATTGTTTGTACATGTTTTGAATTAGTAACACCATCCCTAACTACATTCTTGTTTTTATTGAAGACTTTTGGCTTACCCAAAAAAGCATTATCTTGAATTTGACTTTGCTCATTTTGGGTATATAACTTGATTGTTCCCCTTTAAATAAGTGCATTTTATATATAGATACCCTTTTCTATAATCTCATCAAATGATTTGGCACATTGTAATTTTAATTGATATTTCAATTTAGCATTTAGATTATCAATAAATATCTTGGCCAAATCCTTTTCAAGAACCATACATCAGAAGCAACTAGATAGACTCCTCCATCATTATAATAATCATGTTTGACTCTCTCCATTCCTTTGTTTAATGTTATAGATACTAATAATAGAAATGTCATGTTCTATATTGAAGGATAAATGTATCATAAATTTTTCTGTTAGTTCTTCAAAATTAGTAATGGAATCCTTAGGTAAATGCATGAACCATTCAAGAGCAAGTCTTGTGAGACTTTTAGGAATGATTCAGAGTAGATAAGCATAATTGTACATGACCTCATGGCATACTACATAGAACTCTTGAACATGGTCACGTGGGTCCCCTCTTCCCTTATACTTATCAAATTTTGTAACTTCAAAGTGTGTCAGGAAGGGTATTTATAGAATGATCATGTCTAAAGTGGATGTGCAAAAGTATTCATATCTATATCTCATTACCTCAGTGCAAGGGTCAATATGTTAAAGAGTTTAATTTATCATCTTCGACTCCTAGGAAAATGTAGGATACATTAAGGGATTGGAATTATGAGTTTGGCTTATTTTTTGTCTTAACAAGTTAAGGTTAATGTTTATGATGGTATTTTTGGGTGATGAGGGTCTCTAAGTTTAAAAATGGATTTGAGATGCAAGGGAATTGATTTTTTGGGTAAGCTAGTCTAGGTAATCCTATAAGGTAGATATCTTTATATTAACTTCAATACAATTGTTCTGGGGGGGTTCTTCTTCTTCCTCTAGCTCTTGTTCATGATTTATAAGCTCAAATTCCCCTTTTTCTTAGTTAGTGACATGTGTGTGAGGAGTGTTGGGTCTAGATGGTGGTCAAATGAGATGTTGCAGGAGGCTAGAGTTAAAGGTAGAGGGTAATATTCCCCCCATTCCAACAACTTTGGCTAAGATTTGGTTTTGATTTTCATATATATATATATATAGATCTAAATGGTATATAACTTCATCACTATTGAATAATCCATTAGTAATTCTTTCATCTCCTCTAGGAGTGTGCATATCACTTTCAGTTTCTTCATTATCCCTACTCTATTCACCTAGTGTCCTTAGGACATTATCTTCCTAGTTTGATCCTTGTCCCAATATTAGGACTTGGGCATGGATCTTGATTAGCATGTTATATAATGAAGGGTAATGGAAAAATGATTAGGTTTTTTATTCAATATGAGGTGGAAAAAAGTGTGACTTTGAGTGCTAAATTTTTCTTAAGTTTTAGACTAGAGTGGTCAAGATATTTTATATGGATTTGATAAGATTTAGACTTAGATATTAAGGGATATAATGATAAATTATTACCAATGTGAAAACCCTATGAAATTTTAACCTAGAAAGGAGATTGATTGATGAGATGACTAGATGCATTTTCACACTAGTACGATGATGATTGGATGGGTGTTAGTTATGAGTAGTTATAATGATAAGATGATAGGTTGATAGATAAAACCCAATAGAGTTATATAATTTTATAATATTTAATCAAGGTATGATGGATGAAGTGATGAATAAGATGATTTTAAGATTATTAGGAAGCAATGGGTGACCACTATAGCCTAGTTTTTAAGAAAAAATATAATACCTAAGATTGTATTGGATGGGATGAAAATGGTTTGGTTTTAGACTTAAGATGGAATGTGTCCTAAGATTTTTCTATGGGTTTGTGGAAAATGGATAAGGCTAACTTATCTCACAAGTAATATGGGTTTAGCACAACACCCACACAATCACACAAATCATAAGCCCTAAAATTTAGTAAGCTAAAGGGTGTATAACCCAATGACTACACTATATAATAGCTTCATGGGTGAGTATGTAGGCTGATGACCCATTACAAAATCTCCTAAACCCTTTCAACCCTTTTTTCACCTAAAATTTACTTGGGAGATGATATTTAATTTGGCAGCAACTCACCTATTATGGTTGAAAGGTTCTATACTAAGTTTACACAAGGTTTCTAGGGGCATCCTTGATATATGCAAGGTACATGGGGACCAAATCCATGTAGGGTGTTATCTAATGATTGGGTCAGAGATTTAACTCTTTCTCTTCATTAAAGACATAAATGGGGTTAATCACTTGGCCTAAAATTAGTCATCCCTGATATAAATACTCTACCAAAACATAGAGTATGGTCAAATGCATGGTGACAAAATCCATGTCAACAATCTCTAATGACTAGGCAAGTACATGGGGATGAATTACAAGTCATGTTTTACCCTATAAAAATCAAAATTTTGGGTAACAATAGGTAAGAAAAATTATATATAATTGAATATTTAACTATGTGAGATAAAAACAAAAGCAGTCAAAAAGATATATACAACAAATTTAAAAATCTAAATCCTAGCCCTGATCCTATAAAGAAACAAATTAGCAAACTAATTCAGGGCCTCCCACTTAGGTGTCCTGTACAAAAACTATCAATAGTTTTTAACTAGTCAAAATTATCTTTGGATCCTGAAAAACTACCCTTACATAGTCATATTTTAAAAATCAATACTAGATAGGAAATACCACAATTGACAGGTCAAAAGCACAACTGAGAGATTTGTGGTTTTGCAGACAACTAATTGACAATAATTGTGTGGTTATTCAAAATCACCAATGGTCAGTCAAAATCATAGATGTAAATTAATATCACTTCTTTTGAGAGGCAATTTTACAACTTATAGGAAAAAAACCATATTTAAAAATAGGTTATAAAATAAAATATTCAAAATTCTAAAAGAGGTTTTATCCTACTTGAAATAATTTTATACTAAATAGTATCAGGTAAATGTATTATAAAAACTATCTAAGTCAAAATCATAAATTGATCTTTAAAATTGCCTTTGAAAATCAATATCGCCTTTATTGAGAAGCGATTTTTCAACTAGGGAGATTAAAATACAAATATATAAATTACCATTAATTAGGATATATGATGTTTAAAAATATCCAAAAAACCTATTTCTAATATGCAAAGAGATAAACTATTAAAATTAAATAACAATAGTTATTTCTTTAACTAAATTTAAAATCACTTATGGGATCTCAAAATTGTAGATAGTAATCAAAATCATCTTTGTCAAGAAGTGGTTTCGCACAAATTAAAATTTATAATATATACACAATATGGAGAGATATATTTGAGATTGTTTATGAGAAAAAAACTTGCCTATCTACATAAATATAAATATCTATTATTAAATATGAGAAAACCAGAATGATAACAATTATTATCTATCTACTATCAGAACTGCTTCTATAACTATCAGCTAGGATTCAAAATCGCTACTGTGTATAAGCAATATTACATAATATAGTCCAAAAGGGTATTTTAGGGGTAATAAGTTTGTCTAAAGAAAATATCCCCTTTCCTTTAGTTAGATCATAGTCAAACAGAGACAACAAGATTGTCAAAGACTCAAAACACAAGTTTAGGTTAGTGACTTAAGCCTAAATCAAAACCATAGATTACAAAAGCAAAACCGTATATGTAAATCAATATCACAACTAGGTAAAATCATTTTTTATTAATATGAAAAACTTGCTTATGATAATAATGATATAAACTTTACTTTATCCCTAAAAAATAAGCAGGTTAACATAGAGTACAAAAACCAACAAGAAGTTAAAATGCTTGATATTAACCTTAGTACAATATTAATTCAAAATTGCAATTATACTATCAAAATCATAGATGTCTTTCAAAATCACCTCTATCAAGAAGTGATTTTACAAAAGGATAGAAAATTGCCAAAAAGGTCAATGGTTAACGTTTAATCCATGTAGTTAATCAAAACCACAACTGGTATCTACAAAATCATAATTTATAGTGCAATACCACACTTCATGTGGAAAGTGAAAATTTCAAGATTTTGGATCCCATTTTTCTTATAATTAAAACTACAAGTTGATTTAACATGTCTTACACACACAAGGGTTGGTTTAAAGGAGGGATCCCATGGTGATCACCAATATATTCTTATAAATTTGAGCTATGGATTCAATATACTATAAATAGTAATTTAATCCAAAAATTACAAAAACATCAAAGGGAGAGAATATAGAAGCAACCAAAATTTATAAGAGGATTCTTACCATCACCTTGCTCCTTTTATCTTCCCTCTAAGATCTTGAAATGGATTCTCCAATGATATTGACCTGTTTATTGGTTTGCTTGATAATGGTAGCTTATGGATTTCAAGTGAGCATGGATGGGTTAATTGCTTCTTGGATGCAAAGATAATATGAATGCAATGAGATTATGATGGCTAAGAGAGATGGCATATGCATGCAAGTTTTAATGCTTCTAAGTTTTCTAATTAGCCTAACCAAGCTCCATGTTTTATTATTTATAGGGTGATGGAGGAAGATTAAAATGAATTTTAAATTCATTAGAACTCTCTAGTTTCGAAAATTCTAGAAACTTAGAGAAGGCTCTAGATTTTAGAGGCTTCTATATTTGATTAGTAGTTAATATGGATTAGTTATGGTTTTAAGAGATATTTAAGGATATAGGTGTTTAAGAGAGGCTAGGGATAGGTTGGATATGGGGTAGGTAGAATATATTTGAATTTTATATTGGCAAGTGGGGCAAGTGGCTAATTAATGAGGTGGGATGAGTGATTTAATGGGGTGTTAGAGGGATTATTATAGCACGGGGGTGTAGGAAGGTTAGCATGATGTAGGAAATATAAGATAGGGAATGGGATTTAATTATTTAATTTGGATTATGGTTATGGGATTAATTAAGATAAATAGTGGGATTAAAAGAATAGTTAGGGCAAACGAATTTAGGTGTATAAAATAAGAATAGTAGTGTGGTATAATGAGGACACCAACTCTCTACTACCTCAGGTTGGTTGTTTTGAAGACAATAAGTATTTGGAAGGGGCCTTGTGGAATTCTACAAGGAATGGCAAATGAAGAAATCTCATGATCATATTTAATGCCCATGAATGAAGGGAAGAATCTAAGTAATGGTATAAGTGATAATAATAGAGTTTGAGCAGGGTATTGGAGGATTTCTAGAATGGATTTTTGGCTATATGTAACCTATGTATAAGCCACATGCTCAGGTATAAACAAAAAAGGAAATTTTGGTAGGCCATGTAAAGGAGATGTGGGGGCATTAAAGATGGAGAACTAGTTCAGTAGCTTATCAAGAACACTAGATCAATAACTTTCAACTCAAACAATATATAATCAGATTGCGCTTATTATACCTATCCTTAGCTTTGGATCTAGGTAGGGGATAAGCTCTTTGAATTTGAAAATAATTTTTTAAAAACCACTCCAAATGATTTATTACCCTTCACACTCCTCCTTACTTTCACTCCTTAGAATTTTATTTAGCAGATTATGACTTTTCAAATCCAAATAAATCTATTCAAATGGAGTTTCTAGCAAGCTTGAGACTCAAACAATATATAATTTGATTGAGCTTTTTCTACCTATCATAAGCTCTGATCAGCTCTAGATCTGGGTAGGTATAAGCTCTTCAATATGAAATTACATAATATAGTCCCAAAATTTCAATATATCCAAAAAATTGAAAAAAAATAACTTTTGAAGAATAGATTTGAGGTTTAATTAGGATCAAAGAAGGCTAAATACAAAAATAAGGAGATTAAACATCTGAGTGATGGTTGCCATGTCTTGATGTGATATCATATGGGAGTGGTAAACACTCTCAACTAGAATCATATAGGCATGACATTACCATATATACAAATATAATTCAAACTATCTATTTTTCAACTAGCTTATTACAATATCTCCTTCTCTACTTTATTACATTGCTTACTTACCTTGCTTACAAATGCACTCCAAGGGTGCTTAGATTAGATTAGATTAGATTAGATTGAGAGACAGAGAGAGAGAGAGAGAGAGAGAGAGAGAGAGAGAGAGAGAGAGAGAGAGAGAGAGAGAGAGAGAGAGAGAGAGAGAGAGAGAGAGGTGGCATCCTAAAGTGGGAATGACAACATTATGTCAACATAATGTGCTCATACAATATTAGTCCCTAAGAAATAAAGTCATAGACTAATGTTAGTAATTCAACACCTATAAGTGTACATATATGTGAGGTGAAAACATATGGCATAACATGTGCAAACTAACTATATTAGGAAGGAAATGTGGTAATGTCTGTGAATGACTTGTTTAAATTGAAATGGCTATTGATTGTACATAAGGAAACTTGGTAGCATGTCAATTTATTTCTCAGTATTTCTATTTTGATATGTAAATGTAAAGATATGTTAGATGAATACATGTGGCATTATATCAAGTAATCACATTATCATAAGCTTTTTAGTCTTGCACTTTTGATTGTCAGTCTGTGATGATGCAAGATGATGATAGATGGAATAATCATGCAAAAGCATATTATTGTAATTCTTTATAACTTAGATTTTTGAATCAAAGTGTGTGAATTCATGATATGATGACACATGGTATATGACTATACCAATAAGACATGTGGAAACATGTCACTCAATCATGTAATCACAATCTTCATGACTTCAATGTTTTGAGTGAAGACATATGATACTGCAAGATAAATAAATGTGGAATAATATCACTTAGTTGTACATTACCATGTATTTTTAAATTAATTATTTTGTAATTACTCTGAAATGGATGGAGATGATTATACATGGCATGATCTGACACAATTGTAATATTGCAAACTTTGAAACTCAGGACTTTGAATGGTTTGTCATGATGTTATGAAAGGTAGACACATGGTGAAAAAGTGTGATGTAGTGTCTTATCAATATTCCAAAGGTTTAAGAATCCACTCTTCCCCTTTTAGTGTAAATAATGAATTAAGTTTTATGGGTACTATTATCCAAAGTTGGCTACCATGAGTGAATATAATTCAAAACTTTGCTTCTAGTATTGCCTAACTTTGTTAATGATCTTTTTATATGTTTTGTTTTAGTCTATAGGTCATACCTTGTTGTGAAAAGATACATTATTAGGTGTGTTTAGTCATCTTGAGGTCTCTTACAAGGTATATCATAGTGAGTCAAGAGCCTAGTCTTGTCATTAATCCCCTTCACTAATGTCTTGTTTATCTTTCGGAAAAGTTAAGCTATCTTAGCAAAGTTTAAGGTTACTTGGTAGAGGATAAGATATTTTAAACCATGGTGAGAGTATTGGTACATTGACCTCCAAGGTTACATGATGTCTAATGGTGTATGATAACTTATAGAGACAAGGTATGGCATGGTGAAAACATTATTATTTCATGTATAGCAAACATTAAGGTAAATTTGGAGAAATTAAGGTAATGTTTTACCTTTGAAAACTTGAAGGATAAAGTGAATTTTGAGGCCTTTGATGTGTTTAAAATATATGTCAAAGTATTTACTCCTCACACATGTTCATCCAGGTTAGTTTTAATGTGAAAAAGTGGTGAGACCCTCCAAAGATCAAGAAAGTGAAGTATATCATAGAAATACACTTGCCAAAGGTTTATAAAGTAATGTTTCAATATGGAAATGGTCATTTTAGGTTAAAAAAGAATATTTTCAGGTCTATAATAGGTTTTTAGGGTCAAATAAATCTTGTGGAAGCATTTTCAAGTCCAAATAAGCCAAAAAATATTTCATTTCCTCCAACGACCTCTTTATAAGCTAGTGAAAGTCATTTTTAGGTGTTTAATTCATGAAGAGGAAAGAGAGTTGGATCCATTGATATTGGGGATGGATAGGGGAACTTATTCCATTGAAATTACAATCATTATTTTTTGTTTTTAAGGCTATGTTTTATGAACAATCATTAACAAGTTAAGTAGCCCAAAACCCTCCTAAAACCCCATAAACAGGGTTTTTATCGTCTCAATGAGTTTGCAAATTAATGGATGAAAAAAATGAGTGGTTTTTTTTAATCTCCTAAGGGTTCTTAATATCCCTCTCACATCCTCTTCCATCATCATTTTTTCACGTGTGAGTAGCCAAAATGACAAAAATGTTATGTTTTTATTGTTTTTGAAGGTGATAGGTAGAGTCTTTCAAATTATGATGTACTTGGGCATAGAATAAGTTTGTGTTTGGAAGGATAAAATTCTAATAACCTCATTTATGCTCTTTAAGTATCTTACAAGCACCAATAGGGTCAAATTTTAAGATAATTAGCAAAGCATGTTGACTGTGCATAAAGTTGCCTCTATGTGGTTATCAAAAGTGCCTAGAAAAGGGATATTCATGGTGATTGGATAGAATATTTGAGAATTTAATTTAATTTGATTAAATTTTTATTTTTTATGAGTGTTTAATCCACAAAATAATTTATCTAGGCCATCTAAATGGTGTCTTGATCAAGACCTTATTGTAGGAGGTTTCAGGCCTATTGAATCCAAAGGGAGTAAAGTTACTTCTAGGTTTTGTTATTTAACAAAATAATAGGAAAATTGGTTTATTTTGGATATTAGTGACCTATATGGATTAAATAATAATATTTAATTTTTATAAAATCAATCCATGAACATGTTTAGTAGAATATTGTAGGTGACAGTCCATTAGCAATATTGCTCGAAACTCTCTCACAAGGTCTCAAGTGTAAACAAGTAGGTAAAAGGCTTATAAAAGAAGAAAGATAATGATTTTGAACTATTAAAATGAAATTTTTACTCTCAAAACTCCAAAAACACTCCCATTGATACACTCTTGCATATATAGTCCAAAAGAGCACCTACAACCTTCAAAAGACAAAAGAGATAGTTACATAAGCAAGCATCATAGAGTTCTAGAGAGGTAGTACAAGTGAAATTTGAATTAATATACTTTATTATTAGAATTAATAAACCCTAAGATAATAAATAACAATGTAAAAAATCATGGGATCATTATTTAATGAACTATTAGGGGTATATACCTAAGTACATCATTGTAGTGCTTCCAAGACAAAATCTCAAGGAAACTAATATAAAATCTCCAGGCCGAAATTGCAAATTGAAAAGACTTCAAGGGAGGTTATTGACCTTGAAAAAACATATAAAATATCAATTAAATTATTAAAATGTTAAATTAACCAAAAAAAATTTATTTAAGGTCTTAAACTAAGAGGAATGTAGACCTATAAGTCTACAAACTTGTAGGTCCACATTCTCAACCTAAAAGAATCTTACATTTAATGAAAGATGGTGTTTTGAAGAAAAAATTAAGGTTGAAATAATTAATGAGATATATATAGGGTATATAGGAGGTATAAAAGTAAGTATAATTTAAAAATATACTCTTTATTTATCCCTAAAAAATATCGAGCTCAAGGAAGGCATTCATGTGAGTTAAAGAGCTCTTTTTCAACCCTATTTTCAA
>JARHVA010003773.1:10000-85000 GCA_037957365.1 Torreya grandis
TTTGAACATGTTTTAGGTGGCTATGTTGTGGGAAAATTTTGTGCATTTCATTTTGGAAACTTTCCTGCATATCATTTAATGCCTGCCTCTATAGGGTTTTAAAATGAGTATTGGATGTATTATATTTTGTTGAAAACTTAGAGGAATTTAGGTGAAGTTTGTTAAAATTTTATTTATATATATGAATATAAGGGTTTTATTTTGAACCTGCAAGTGTTTTGTTCTATGGAAAAAATATTTTTATGTCAATTTTTAGTTAAATAATAAAGTCTTGTTCAATGACTATTAGATTCATTGAATGTTGTTTGGGATGTAGTATGATTGAGCTTAATGAATGACTTAACTAGTTACTATGATTGTTTGGTCATGACTTGGTGGTGTATAATGGTTGAGTTATATGTCATGTTTTTATTTTTATTTCTTGGAGTGCATCCTTGTTGGGTCACCATTCTTAGACCAGACCTAAATAACTAAGCAATAGATGGTATGCTTATATAATTGGGTTATAAATTGGTAACTAAGATAACTTAAATTGATTACATACTTGGATGGGATCTAAGCTGGTTTTTATGAAAATTATAGAAAAGTATTTAGTTATTTAATCCATTAATATATCCTTTAAGTATCTTGCAATTAGTTATCTTCACTTCTGATTTATATCAATGATGGGTTGGTTATTTTTATCTTGTTTCAGAATGGTGTTTATTTATTATCATTTGTTTGTGTTATGTTGTTGTGTGGAGATGTCTAATGGTTCAAAATTTAACTTTTTTAGAAATCCCTTCTCATCCCTAATTGTAGAAACCACCATATAACTGATGGTTGGGGTGGTAAGGGTCACCGATGGTTGGGCTCATAGGGCTGGTTATGAGGATTTGTCTGATTTGGTTACTTGGTACTCCATTCTTGTGTGATATTGTGAATAATATGAACTAAGTGCTAATTAATTGTTTTATGCTATTTATACATTATTTACTTAGTTGTTAATGTTAATGTTAATGTTATTTGATTTATGGACATAGTTAGTATTATATATTTATTTGATATTGGTTTTATTATATATGATATGCTAACCTATGTTTTTAATGAAATGAAAGAGAAATAATGTAAGAATTAAGTATTTATTATGGTAAGATGTAGAAGTTGCTTATATTGCTAAAGATAATCTATTTACATAAATGCTAAGTTATTGGATTGTTTAGATAGACTTCATTTCTATTGATAACTTAGAGTAATATTTTGATATTATTAATGTAACATTGATCTATTGATTTATTAATATGATCTTGTTTAGTTAAATAAGGGTACTTGATGGTTATAATGATCAAAGGTTTACTTAGGTATATACATAGTGTTTAATTTATGTAAAAGCATACATATTTTATTATATAAGTGAATTAATGTTTCAATTTAATAATGGTTATTATTGATTCATTTTAATGGAAACTTATGAATTGTTTATATATGATGATTTAATCATTAGAGGCTGTATAAAACATAAAAATTTCATAGATGTTTAAGCTATGCATGGATTATTTGATTAGTCCAATCACACTTGATACTAGTGTATGTAGAAACATAAATGAAATCCTTTCCCGAATGCATAATTTATACATACTTAGTTGCATATAAAGGTATGTATATCATAAATATTAAATTTGAAAGTATTGCTTTCATTTTTTCATTTAATAGTAGACATTTTGTTAAAATGAATATAATTTCTAAGTTAATTTATTAAAAGGATGCCTAAAATAAAAATAAGTTGGAATTCTTAAATTAATTAAAATAGACTTGATGAAGGAAATTATATTTGGTTACTTTAGTGAATGAAATGAAATGGATGAATATTATATTCTACTTCATTTGATGATGTATAAATGAATAATTGTTGTATGTATACTCGGTTATTTTTATCCGTATGAACTGCATGTACTCTCATCTCCTTCTGATATATTGACTTGTTTGCCATGATGTGCCCAATATTATTTTTGTAAAATTTTTGTAAGTGGAACATTTTATTTGGGTTCCTCTCAACTTGAAACTTAGTCAAATTTCTATTTCTATGAGTTGTATGTATTTAACTATATGGAAATCTTCTATTATTCATGTAGTTATAAATTATATGGTTCACTTAAAACCTATCTAATCCATGGAAATATTATATTTATACAAATCTAAAACATATTATTTTATTGTATTTATCACATTGAAAATATTATATAAAGGGAATTGTTCCCTTAATGAATTTATTCCTATACAAATGAATTAATGAGATAATTGTTCATCATTTCAATAGAATTCCAAGTTAAAGTATGGATGAAAAATATTGGAATATATGTGAAGTATGAGTTGAATATGTTCTTTCTATTTAACCTTATAAATGATTGTATGATAAATGATTATCTAAATATAAATATACTTGGTTGTAATATGTTTCAATTTGATTGAATGCTCTCTTATTTTATTGCATTAGCTATGCTTATATAATGTCATAACATGGATTCAATTATAGGTTTCCCATCAAAGTTATTTGATGAATATGATGTTGATCATAATTATATAATTGTACATTTAATAAATAATTACATTCATGATTATTAATTGAGTGTTGTGTAAATTCAAAAGGAATACATTGGCAAGGGTACAGTGACCTTTAGGCCATGAGGTGATTAACAACTTGTTGATAATTGAATGTGTACCAATAGGTCAACATATAGTGTTTAAGAAACACTTCTTATTTTTTGATCTGAAAAATCCATTGCATGATTTATGATTTTTTGGTTGTGATTTTCCTGATATCTATAGTGGAATAACAACCAAACTAAATGACTTTTTCATAGATGAACATGTAAATGCCTGTTGGGAGCAATTGTGGTCCTAAATATTTATGAAGGTGAAAGTGACCTAAACTAAGTCCAATGAAATATGTCCAAAACCTAAAGTCTAAAGCCTAATTTAACATGGATATTTATAATGACAAGCTAAACTAAAGTGAATTGGTAAAAAATGAGCAAAAGGAAGAATAGATTAGAAAGAAGGTGTTTCTGATTTTCAATCCAAATATTATGAAATTTTTAAGATTTCATCCAAACATGCATTTATCCAATATATAATATGAAAACAAATAAGCACAAATCCTATTACATACCAGACGAGGGTCTAAGGAAAGGTGAGATAATGCAAATAAGAACAATATTTACTTTAAAAATTTTACACTTGTAAGTAAATAGCATTAGCCTAGATGTAAGAAGATAAAAGAAAGCAAAGTAGACCTAAGAATGTTTAACTAATCTAACATTAACACATATTAGCAACTCTGCATTCATATTAGCACATCTAGAATTCATGAAAACCATTCAAGTCTAAACATCAAATAAGAAAACTAATGAAGTAGCCATGATAAAAATGCACATAAGAATTTATGGACAGAATTTGTAGAACTCCTTGATTATATCAATTTTCTCAAAAGTTACAATACATTTTGGCTCTAATAACTCCCCCCATTTACAATGGGCAATACCTTTTTATATAGACCTTTGATGAGGTATGCTGGTCATTCCTTCTCAACATGCAATTGGACAAGTGTCATAGACAAGTATCCATTTACAAATGCTTTAGGACTAATGAACCCTTTTCAACTATGACTAACTGAAATCTGTATATGTTCCATATGAATCTTGCTTTTATAGAATATTCTCAAAAAATACTATGTCAACTCAATTGACTTTGAGATTCTTTTGCACTTTTAGCCTCCCATTCGCTAACCAAATTAAATCTAAGGCACGTTTATTCATTTTTATAATCTTCATTGATTTGAGATAATTATAATTCAAATATTTTGGGGTTCACAATACCTTTCAATTCAATGTGTCATGCCTATGTGGTAACGCTCATGCCGATCTATTTTTTTGATCCCAAAATGTGAACCTTATTCATGGGCACGTGTCAACACATCATTATTTCTAGATCCTTGAATGGCCCACCTAGGACTTACACCATCATATCTATTTTAGAGCCCATTAGCACTAAGTTTCATCATGAGTTATTGATATTTATCTCCAAGATCACGTGATTATGCCACGTGACAACATCTCATGAGATTTGGGCTCCTTTAATCATTTAGGAACTATCATTCCATGTGAAAGCCTCCCCTTAGATCTCTATCCTCATTGAACTATCAACTCTTTGTTTGCATAGTTGGATCTTTGAAATATGCTTGAGATTTATCCATGAGACATGGGCTTGACACTTGTTACTTCCTCATTTGCTTTGAGTTTCTTTGAATTGATCTCACACTGTCAGATATGCAGTGTCCAAGTTAACATGTACCATAGATTTTGGGGATTAACTTTTAAATTTCTCTTTACATGCAAAGATGATATTTGTCACTTTTAGGTTTGATTTTAAACATGGGAATTCCACTTATCATCTCCATGGGGTCATAAGTTTTTTGACTTATTGACATTGTGGAAGGGCCCTTAGATCACTGATCTACCATCTAGGCTCTTGAGATGTTGCCAATTGGCACTTTATGGTCTCTCTGTAAGTCTATTGGCTTTATTAACTCTAATTTATGCCATTTTATCTTTGATGGGAAAATAAACATGCATCATCAATCAATCTTTTAGACCTATTAACTTTGGAGATGCTTGCATGCCATTTAATTTTGACTTGAGATCTTGAGATGGTGGCATCTAGAGGTTTAACATTAGTTAGTCCCTATGGGTATAAAATTAAAAAAATAAGTGTTTGAGAACATGAAATACTTTGCATAAAAATTTAGACTAAATTTTTAATCATGTTAATAAACATGATTAAAACTTTAGTATAAAATTTAAGCTAAGTTTAAAACATAATAAGAGATCCCCCACATTTAATTAGTCCCCATGATCCATAAAATAGACTAAGAGAGGTTTCGAGATGTAAAAGACTTAGGATTAAAGTTTTAGACTAAGTTATTTTAGACGTATTAATAAATACACTTAGGACTTAGTATAAAACTTTAGACTATGTGTAAAATATGATCCCTCACAAATTTGAATGAAAAAATCCGCTTAAATTTTGAATCTTATTTTAAACAACCTAGGCTAAAACATATTAGACTAAGGTTTTATGATGGTTTAAACATAGATTAATTTAATCAATAAGAAACCAAT
Source organism: Torreya grandis (assembly GCA_037957365.1). Taxonomy (NCBI): domain Eukaryota; kingdom Viridiplantae; phylum Streptophyta; class Pinopsida; order Cupressales; family Taxaceae; genus Torreya; species Torreya grandis. The sequence goes on from JARHVA010003773.1 coordinate 15,157, forward strand.
GATTAAAATAAAAGGTTTAAATTAGCACTAAGGCATTAAACCTTGAACCCTATTCCTGCAATATGAAAACATGTGAATCAACATTAACAACATTAGATGAAGTTAAAAGAAGGTTATATGCTAACAGACTTATGTAAACTAGATCAATACATGATTGTTCAAATAATATACTTTGATCAAGTTGAATGTTCAATTATAACATAAATTTTTAGAAGTTTGAACAATGGTCCCCATTTTCTAAAATGGGGGTATGTTGACCTCCACACAACCTTGGCCGGTAGCACCTAATAATTACTTGTAAAGTCTAGAGATTCAATCCATTCTTGTTTGTGATCTCTTTTATAAAATGTTATATTTTGTTGTATACTTAACATAAATCTACATGTGTTGAATTGATTTTTGGTTGTTTTTTATGGCTTACTTTTTTGAAATCATACATGATTATGAGATTAGATCAACAAAGTAACTTGTGATTTTAATAAAGACTTGTTTAACCTAAATGATAACATAGGTTATTAGAGTTATCATTTTTGATTAAATTGATCATAAGATCTTAACCATCCTTGAGTAGAACTGAAACCCACTGAGGAAAGTGAGGTATTTACCTAGGGTTAAGGACCTATAAATGGTTCTATGCAGAGGAAAGAGTGGCACATATGGCTTTTGGGTTTTATCCATATAAACATATATCAATATGCTCCAAACCCCATAAATATCCTTAAGGGCAACCTGCTTACCCATAACACCCTTTGTATGAAGTTACCTCTAGCTCATTACCTCATTTCACCTCCTTTGGTTTTGGTTGCATGTACGCAAGGGCACTGCATATTTATTGTTTCCATCAATAATCAAGGTATAGGGTCTGACAGACATCCAAAAATGTACTCTGATATACAATTCCAATTTTTTTTGGGGGGTTGTTTCAACATTGTGATCTTATAAAGATAGAGAGAAGGAAGATATCAGTTGGGACAATGTTAGATAGTTATTTTACTTATAGTTGATAACAAACATGTTTTTTGGAGGGTCTTAGTCATTTATTGCGTCTTAGTTTGATACTTAATGGTTGATCCTGAGAGCCTATTTTTGTTGGATTAGATGCTAATCGTAGAGGGATTATTTGTTCATTGTTTGTTGAAGGGGTTGGCCTAAAGGTTAGCAATCTATTTGAAAGTTAGGAGGTTTTAACCTCGCTATTTTTAATTTTGTTTCTAGTTTTCTGCAGGGAAAGATGAGTTAAATGAGATTGATTTTTTTATCTTTTTATTATTTGTTGAAGGTTTTAGAACCTTATAAAACCTATGTACTTACCTATATCTTATATATACATATACAAATACATACACACATATGTATGCATGTAAACACATGTACATGCATACACAGACATATAAACACTATTTAAGTAATAAAAAATTGGTAAAATAAATCATTTCAAAATATAAGGAAACAAATAAATGTTAATAGGTTCTACGAATGCCACCATATAACTCAAAATTATCTTACAAGTGATAGTTTTTCTTTAACATTTGAAAGAACATTTAATTAAAAAATTGAAAAGTGTTAAAGAAAAAAAAAATGTTCTTAAATAAAAATTAAACTTTAAAATTCAAAACTAAATTCTTATTAAAAATCCAATTAATGGTGATCACATATCATCATCACTATTATCATTCTATCTTGTATTATTAGAGAAAATATCATCTTCCAAAGATTAGTGTTACACAGAATCCTATTTGAGCTCCACTAATTAGGTCACAAAGATAATTCTTCATCATATTTATCTTCTTCTTCTAGGCCGCTCCTCTTCTTCATCGTATAAATATTCTTCTTATTTATTCATCTTATCCACTTTTAACTCACCCTCGCAATCATCCTAAACTTGTCGTCATCATGTGTTAGGCTTCTGATAGACTTGATTTTTGGCATCTTATTTTTTTTTGTCTAGTAATTTCTTAGCCGCTACTTTTTCTTCTCATTTTTTAATTTCATTCATTTTTGGGGGGACATGAATTCATAAAGAGATAAGATATAGAAAATAACTATCAATTCAAGTTTATAAGAAAGTTTATAATTTGTATATGTTTAAATATACAAGTTTTGAAAAAATATACTCGAGTGCACCTGCAAAGTATAGTAGTGTCTATATTAGTCTATGCTACCATAATTGATATTCTTATAGCGATGTAGTAGAAAGGTCCATTCAAATGGAAACTTGATATATATAATTTGGATCATTATTCTCCTTATTCTTTGGATACATGGATAATAAATTTTGATGGAAAAAATTAATTAGTTCTGATGTACTTAAGAAGTCGTTATAAGACTTATCCAATCACATTATTTTTATCGAAAAATGTGTATTTTTAAATTTATATTATCTTTGTGACACTTTTAATGATGACATTCAAAAAATATTTAGAACATATATAAAATAGAAAAAAGAGTTTTTAAAAACTGAAAAGAAAAAAATCAAATTGGATTTTATAGTGTGAGTAAAGTTTGTATCAAAATTCAAACTAAAAGAAACTAGGTGTCTTCTGGAAAAATTTAAATTTTGAGTAGATTTTTTTTAATATAAATGTGGACGTGTAAAAGGTGTGTATTAGAATTTTATTCAAGTTTTTATATAAGATTAGTAACATTAAGAACTATTTTAAGTTTTGAGAATATATAATTTCACCCCATTTACATCACAAATTAATTTATAAAAATATATATAATAAATTTTTTGGGCACACTTTTCACAATTTATAAAATTATATATAATAGTTCTTGTGGTCGCATTTGTTAATTTTTGTATTTAATCCATGTTGTTATATCATTTTAGGTATGACTTCTGTCAATATGATTCTCACATTCACCTTTAAACAAAACAAAAAATACTTGTTTAAAAGGAACTTAAAAAATAATACTTGTTAAAGTGCAAGCAATTTATGGTTCATGGGTCGAGGGACATATTAGGGTTGGATTACAACATTATTATATTATTTTATCGTTATCCAATTGATTTGGTATATAGGTTATGGACAGAAATACGGCTACCTCAAATAAAGTATGGACATAAATACACCTAACTCAAATAAGATAGGTTAAATGTATAAAACTGAAGAAGGAAATGCGTAATTAAATGCTAAATCAAGCATTTAAGGGAAAGGAGAATATGACACACTTATTTTAATTATATTTTGATGTTAAATTTGATATAATAATTTACACTTTAAAATTTGTATTTGAAGTCATCATGATTATTACATTAAAATTTAAAAACAATTTGAAAGAGATGTTAGGTTAATATAAATTATAGATGTCCTTGGTAAGTTTTCATGACCTTAAAAATATTATTTGTTAGGGACTGTCACTTATAATTTATTTCATTGAAAATATTTGTTTATATGTTATGTTTTTTCTTCTTTCCTTAATTTTGGTGTAATCTTATTATCCTAAAATGTCAAAAGTTTGGGTTTGAGGGTATATATTAGAGAAATCCACTAATATAATTTTTTTTACAATTATAATAAATATATTTATAATTAAAAATTACATAAAACATGTGATTTCAAATATCTTCTAAAAGTGAGCTCTCCATAATAGAATGTTAACCAGGAAATGGGAATGGTTTAGTGTGTTTACTGATCGGATGAACCTAACAAATTCTCTATTCATAAGTTACTTAAATTCAAAAATTAAAAATATTCATGTGCATGTTAACATCTAATACCTAGAAACAAGAAAGGGAGAAAGAGGTTGACAAGTCAGTGCAAAAAAAATTAAAAATTTATAAGTTTTTAGAGTGTGTGTGCAGTCTTACTAAGTGTCGGTAAATTCAAAACGGCTCAAAATAATAGGTTGAGTAAAAGTTAAAGAATGTTTCAAGCAATAAAATTTGACATATTACCTAATTTGGATCAATTACTCATACATATACAAATATTCTAAACACTTATAAAATAGTTTGAAGTAAATATCAGGAATTCATTTTTAGGTGTCTACAATTTTCTTCACTTTGAGAGGCATGTTTAGCCACAAACTAGATGGTCTAAGCAAAAAGATACATCAAAATATATATGAAAATACATTATTGTTGCAAGTCTCAAAATGTTAAAATGTTGAGTATTATATCCTAGAAAATTCCCACTTACTTTCCCTATGCAAACATGGGTGAGCTAAAATATGATAAATGTTTAGATGTATTAAATTAATTGATTATATCGATATCCCTGATTTGTTCTTAATATGTGAAATAAATCTCGTGGACCTATTGCATGTCTACCATAAAATTTAAGAATAAAAAAGATAGAGTGGAGTTGGAACCTTATATGTTTTAAAGTAATGAACCTTCACATCAAAAATTAAATCTAAATCATTATGTTGCTATGTCACAAAGTATTGGATATTATAGTTGTACCCCTAAAGTCATAAGAAAATAGGCACTAAATCCTATATCATAAATAATTTATCTAGAACCTAACATAATAAATATAAAAATAAAAATAAAAATAAGCACACAATATGGATATCCCCTTGAGATATGAGTTGAATCTGAACATAAATTTGAAGGTCAACCCTGCCTATCATGAATTTTTTTCATGACAATTATTTATTCAAATACCTGTCAAACGCTAATATCATTTATAATAAAATAAACATGTGTGTGTGTGTGTGTGTGTGTGTGTGAGAGAGAGAGAGAGAGAGAGAGAGAGAGAGAGTCACGACCTTGTCGCATGCACCTTTTTCCTCTATTATTCAAAACATTGGTGGCACTTCTCTTTTTGGTTAGCAGGGAGATTTCAACCTTAATCTCAAATGATTTTGTACGATTTTATGTATATATATAAATATGAATATGTGTGTCTATATATATATGTATGTATGCACGTACATGCATACAAACACACACACATATACATACATATACACATACATACACATATACACATACATATGTGTATTTGCTTGAGATGACCTTCTAAGTGACTAAACTAAGTCATGGTTCTTAGACCTCTAACTCACTCTGACATGTGTTATTTTAAAACATTTTGCTTTATCTAAAAGTTAGCATTAGAATTGAAAGAAAGTGTATAAAGTATATCAGTAAATTGACTGGTTTTAAATGTCATGCGTTGGCATGAACCTATCTCTCTCTATATATATGGAATATTAATTGTGGAATTTTGATGGTTAAAAGTCTTGTGTTGCATTGGCCTTGCTAAACAGGTCTTTATTGTTAGTACCTCCCGGTACTATAGTGAAGGCCTCGGGGTATTATTTTTACTTGACTTTTGTTGACTGCCAATAGGAAACTATTGTTTGCTATGAATCAAACGCATTTTCCTATGTTCACAGAGCGCTGCCAGTAAAAATTAGTTTTTGCCAGTTACCATTAGCTACTGAATACTTTACAGTTGCTCCGTCCAACCAAATTCTATCATTTTTTTTTTGAATGGATTTTTTACATCTTTATGCCTGTGCATTTAATAAGTTTTTTTTGGGTAACTTACGGCTGCAGCTGTCTTCCTGGATGTGTATGGTGGCCAATTAAAAACTGCCAGTATCAAAGTTTTGAGCATTGTCGTGGATTATTTCCATTAATTATATGAATGGCCAATTACAGGAGCCATAAGATTGATAATATTCCCCTACAACATCTAAGCAGGGAGGTACTCCTGCTGCGTCGCTGCACTTGTTTGATATTGTTTTGGCATTTGGGATTAAAGGTGTCAGTGAAGTACCTATACGGGATAACAAGTAAAAAACAAAATAGACATTGCACTCCCCCCTTAATCGCCGAATATATGGGGCTCACCTTATGTTTGAGTCTATAAAGAAATATAGATTATATGAAAGAAATACGTTTCCTCTTTATTGCCAAATTGATGCTGAGTCGAAATTTATTCATTTTAAAACCGTGGAATAATAATAATAATAATAATAATAATAATAATAATAATAATAATAATAATAATAATAATAATAATAATAATAATAAAGTTTTTAAGGTCCATGATGCCAATTAATACTTTGGTTATGGTTTATAAGGCATGTCTAGCATATGGGACCACTTCGTACTTTCATCGTGGAGAGGCACCTTACTGTGCTACGAATACGAGGCATGCAATCCCTACCTCATGTAGGATTTGAACCTGTGACCTCCCTTCCAGGGGCACATGCTTTGGAATTAGAATTTAGCATAGAATGGCACTAGGGTGTTTTTTGGCCTGGCTATCTTTTTTAAATAATTTATTTTGTTCTTTTAATTGTTGACCCTTTTGGAGAGTGTAGCGATAAGGTTTGAGTGTTGTGTAGGTGCTGCCTGAGATGGAGGAAGGGAGGGACAGGGGAAGAGATAAGGTTTAGGCATTTATTTTATTTTATATACATGTATATATGTGTATGTATGTATATGTGTGTATGTATAAAAATTTGGATGATTTTTATAAAATTTTATCTTGCATTTAATATGGTATCTTAAAAAATTATTGTTTTTTACAATTAAAAAAATGTAAATATGAGGTCATGTGATCATCAAATTTTAGTTTTGAGTAAAATGTACCATGAAACACATTTATATAAAAGAGATTTTTTTTTTTCATTAGATAAGGTAAAAAAGTGGGTTTTGAAAGACCTCCATATCTTTTTACAGAGCCAAACAAATAATACAATAAATCCCCTACCAATACTAACTTACAATAATCCTACCATAAAAAATAACGAAACTACCACAAGCTTCAATAAACCTTCTAAAAAATGTCAGCCATAAGGCAACAACTAGAGTGAACCAGGTTAAAAAAAACAACTAGATAACCTTTTAGTGATCCCTAAGAAAGATAGATAACAAGCTATAAAATTGCAAAAAACACTTAGTACATAATACCCACCAGAGTGTCTTGGTTTAGATCTTGCAATCCCCATATTCATACTTCTAGTTAGGCTATCACCTCTCTAAATTGTCTTCTTTAATTTAGATTTTCTATTAAATACTAAAATACAATCCTCATCCTTCTCTCCCTCCATGTGTGGGCTCACATATCTGTAACCAACTTTTCCTTCCTAATATATTCCTTGTACACTAATCCTTCCCAAAAGGCAATAAGCCTTAAATTGCTAAAATCTATCTCCTTACATGGGTTATGAGGTTTCTTTGAACTAGTGGCTTCATTCCTTTCCCTTTATTGCTTGTATTGAGTTTGACATTAATATTCTTGGGTTTCATTTTCTCTTTCCTCAAGATCGAGAGTATCTCGATCTTTCTTTACTAATGGATTATCTAGGACACCCTCTTCCTCATGATTAACCAACCCTTAGTCTACCAACTCTTCATCCTCTCCCTCCCCAAGGGTCACATTCTCCATCCTTGGGTCCACTAAGAAACAATCAACTTACTCTTGTTTCCATTAGAGCATTGAATTTAAGCATCAAGACTCCTCTTCATTCATGCTTTCCAGATCTTCTTTTTGAATGAAAACCTCTCACTCTACCCCTTGATCTTTGGTTGTTTCTGATGCTTCTATTTGTTCTTGAGTCATGTCTATCCTTACATCTTAAGGCTCCAAGGGATTAAGACTCACCTCATTTCTCCTCCACTTAAAGTTTGATCTAACAAGAAAAGGACTTGTATCCAAACTTATGATATGTTGAATAGAAAATAGACAAGTTTTTATATTCAATCAACTCTAACTTATCTCCATATTTTGACATAAATTTTGATAGTAAATAGAAGCTTTTTTGCCCATAAAAAAATGAAACATAATTTAACAAATAATAACTTTCTCCTAAATTTAATGAGTGAATCCAAAATGACATGTTGACCCAAAAAAAAAATTAGCAGTGCCCCTCAAAACCTCAACTTCCTAAAACTCTAATGAAATAACTAGAAATTTGATCCAAATTGAAATTTAGTTGAAGTTTTCCTTGAATAAGCCCATCCCTGAATTCTATTTTATGAGGGATAAACAAGATTTCCCTATACTAATAACTCCATGAAAATCCCCGTGTAACATCATCATATGTCATTGTCATATCATTATGAACCATGTGAAACTAAAATAATGGAATAAGAAGGAATAAGTGATAGCCAAGATTATAATACTCTATACATCCTAGATCAGGTCATCATGTATAAATTAAAATAATGTCTCAAATATTGAGAGAATATTTAACCATGGGAAGTTGAAAACAATTTTTAATACACTCTTTTGGAATGTATGAGTCATTACTATTCCAAATGATAAGGTTGGTAAGTCAATTTTCTATAGAATTTCTAATTTTTTTTCATTTTTAGATAATAGTAGAATACGTTTTAATTTTTAATATTTATTTATTTATTAATGAAACATCAAAATTTGTATTAGAATCAAGCCAAATATAATTAATAATATATATAAAATCTGCTTCAGTGTGGCTGACACTAGTTATCACTATAAGTGATTATATGTATAAAAGTTATTTCAATATGGCTGACACTAGTTATCACATTTTTGTAGTGGCTTCTAGTTAAAACAATGTTGATAGAAACATTTTATCATGTATAATATTATATTTTATATTTAATTTTTTTTAAAAGAAAAATTGATTAATTTATTTATTTGGTGTGTTTCGGTAAGAAATATTTCATCATTTGTAGCATCATAAATTTTGAATCAACCCCTCACTTGAATATACGTGCCACTTATAATGACACATTTTATGTTAAATTTTAATTAAAATTCTTTGGATTGAGTATAATGTTTTGATCTAAAATTTTATTTTATTTAAAAATAATTAACTAAATATTAAATTCTAATATTTTAATTAACTAATAATTAATTAAAATATTTTGGATTGAGTATAATGTTTTGATTTAAAAAGTAATTAGTAAATATATTACATCAAAAATATAATTTATTAATTTTATTATTTATAAAATAGATAATAATTGTTAGTTATTTTAGCATGTATTTAAAATGAGTGTTTTTTTTCATATACTTAACAATTAAATAAATATTAAATTCTAATATTTAGTTAACAATTAAGTAACTATTAAATTCTAATATTTTATTAAATATTAACTTAACTAAATATTAAATTCTAATATTTTATTAAATATTTGATTGAGTATATTCTTGGTAACTCTAAAATTTTAACTTATTTACAAATAATTAACTAAATATTAAATTATAATATTTTAATTAACTAATAATTAATTAAAATATTTTGGATTGAGTATAATGTTTTGATCTTAAAAAAAATAATTAGTAAATATATTACATCAAAAATATAATTTATTAATTTTATTATTTATAAAATAGATGATAATTGTTAGTTATTTTAGCATGCATTTAAAATGAGTGTTTTTTTTCAAATACTTAACAATTAACTAAATATTAAATTCTAATATTTAGTTAATAATTAAGTAAATATTAAATTCTAATATTTTATTAAATATTAACTTAACTAAATAGTAAATTCTAATATTTTATTAAATATTTGATTGAGTATATTCTTGATAACTCTAAAATTTTAACTTATTTAAAAATAATTAACTAAATATTAAATTTTAATATTTTAATTAACTAATAATTAATTAAAATATTTTGGATTGAGTATAATGTTTCGATCTAAAAATAATTAGTGAATATATTACATTAAAAATATAATTTATTAATTTTATTATTTATAAAATAGATGATAATTGTTAGTTATTTTAGCATGTATTTAAAATGAGTGTTTTTTTAAATACTTAACAATTAACTAAATATTAAATTTTAATATTTAGTTAATAATTAACTAAATATTAAATTCTAATATTTTATTAAATATTAGTAAATATTACTAATATTAAGTTTTAATTTAATTTAAACATTTTTGGATTGAATATAATGTTTTGATCTAAAATTTTAACTTATTTAAAAATAATTAACTAAATATTAAATTCTAATATTTTAATTAATTAAAATATTTTGGATTGAGTATAATGTTTTGATCTAGAATAAATTAAAAAATAACAAGTAAGTATATTACATAAAAAATATAATTTATTATTTATAAAATAGATGATAATTGTTAGTTATTTTAGAATGTATTTAAAAGGAGTGTTTTTTTTCAAATACTTAACAGTTAACTAAATATTAAATTCTAATATTTTAAAAATAATTAACTAAATATTAAATTTTAATATTTTAAATATTAGTAAATATATTCTATCAAAAATATAATTTATTAATTTTATTATTTATAAAATAAATGATAATTGTTAGTTATTTTAGCATGTATTTAAAATGAGTGTTTTTTTAAAGTACTTAACAATTAACTAAATATTAAATTCTAATATTTTAAAAATAATAAACTAAATATTAAATTTTAATATTTTAAATATTACATCAAAAATATAATTTATTAATTTTATTATTTATAAAATAGATGATAATTATTAGTTATTTGAGCATGTATTTAAAATGAGTGTTTTTTTTCAAATAATTAACAATTAACTAAATATTAAATTATAATATTTTGAAATAATTAAATAAATATTAAATTCTAATATTTTATTAAATATTAGTAAATATTACTAATATTAAGTTCTAATTTAATTTAAATATTTTTGGATTGAGTATAATGTTTTGATCTAAAATTTTAACTTATTTAAAAATTATTAACTAAATATTAAATTCTTATATTTTAATTAACTAATAATTAATTAAAATATTTTGGATTGAGTATAATGTTTTGATCTAGTATAAATCAAAAAATAATTAGTAAATATATTACATCAAAAATATAATTTATTAATTTTATTATTTATAAAATAGATGATAATTGTTAGTTATTTTAGCATGTATTTAAAATGAGTGTTTTTAAAAAAAAAATAAAAGGGGTAAAAGCTTTATTGAAAATCAGAAAAGAGCATTACAAAAAATTAGAGGGCCAAGGCCTCAGGAATCCATAGGAAACCTTCAAACCAAGCTTGAAACAACATTATCCTTCACCAATACCATTCTATCTTCAATAAGAACTCTCTCCAAGACATGCCAGAGCTCATGGGGAACCTGCTCCCACTCATCAATCTTCCAACCATCTAAATTCTCAGAGGCCCACTTAACCAAACAATTAGTGACCCTATTCCACTCCCTTGGGATATGGACAAAAGACATCATCTCCATCAAAGAACTTATCTGCAAAATCTGTTGCACTATCATATTCACCTGCCAACTAACATCAAAAACCTTCTATTTATTTAGCAAATTAATCAAAACATGTGAGTCAGACTCATAGATAACGTTGCGCCATCCCAAAGTATAAGCCCTCTCCAAAGCATAGAGGATCGCTAAACCTTGCATAAGGTTGTTAGTCTGCACTCCATCATGAATAGAAAAGAAAAAAACCACCGATCCTAAAAAATCCCTACCCACCCCACCAATCCCAACAGGGCCAGGATTGCCCATTGAAGAACCACCAGTATTGAGCTTTAGAATGCCAATCAGAGGGGGTAACCACCTCCTTGCCCTTTGAACTTTATTATTCACCCACCTTCCTCTCCTGACACAAGGAGAAGCTGGAGACAACCCCTAAATACCCAGTCTATCCACTAACTCTGCATCTCCTTTCTCTAAAGGGAATACCACATCACACTTAGCTTCCACCATCTCCTGAATCATACCCCTAAATTTGTGCCAAACTTGTTGAATCAACAACTTCTCTCCTTGAAATATTCTTCGATTTCATTCCAACCAAATCTGCCAAAGTATGAAAGAAGGCCCAACATACCACACATCTTGCAAGAAAGAAGCCATAGAAGGGGGTCTACCCAGCCTATTCCATAAATCCTCTAGGGAGGATGCATGAACATAGGGTATTTTCCACACATCCCACCAGTACTGCCAAAGCTGTAGAGTCATGGGAAAATGGAAAAATAAGTGAGAGGAGTCCTCCTCTGCACATCCACATAGTACACACATAGAAGGACCCTGAAAACCTCACTTCTGAATCTTATCCCATGTCAAGCTCTTATTCCAAGCCAAAGTCCAAATAAAGCAGTTACACTTTGGCCAAGATAGCTTATTCCACACTTTCTTCCACCAGTGCACCTCCACCCCATCTAGCTAGTGAGATAATAACACCTAATATCTAGATGCCATAGTATAAACACCCTTAGGATTAGGAGACCAAGAAAGAACATCCCCTTCTTGGAGGGAGATACAATGTCTATGAGAAAGGATACTATGAAGCTCAGTGCACTCCTCCTCCATACCAATAATAGGCCACTCATTAGGTTTCTTCCATCTCACCACCACCAGATGCCCATGAGGAGAAAAGGATTTGAAGTCACTCACCCTTGACCAACCTACCTCACAAAACCTTTGGCTCAAAGTAACCAAATTAAGAAACTGAGAAACAATGGGAGGAAAGCCATCCTAAGAATTAGACCAAAAATGAACTTTTGTCCCTCTTTTACAAATCCAAAATAAGCCATCCTTAATCAGGGTAGCCCCTTTCTTGAGTGTACTCTAAATCACTGATCCTTTCCCCACCAGGGGATAATGAGGAATATCAATTTGAGGGACCCCCGATAAGTATTTTTATGTTAATACCCTAGCCCATATTCCATCTTGCTCCACACACCACCTCTAATATAATTTAGTCACCAATGCCATCCCTGTCAATGATGATTGCCTTAGCCCAAGGCCACCAAGCTGCTTTGGGCTACAAACAATGTCCCACCTGACAAGGATCCATTTAGAGGACAATAAACTACTCACCCATAAAAGTTGTCTAGCTAAGGAATCTAATTCCTTAACAAATCCCAAAGGGGATACTTGAATCATACATCTATAAATGGGGAGAACCTGTACCATAGACTTGAGCAGTTGAACATGACCTACAAAGGACAACCACCGATGGGTCCAATGATTAACTTTCACACAAAATTTATCCAGAATATTCTTCTAAGACTCCCTGGGAAGTCTTCCAGTAGGGATGGGAATACCAAGATAAGTCAAAGGGAGAACCCCAGTCTAAAATATCAAGATATGAGCAATTCTCCTCTGAATGGATCCTGGAGTATTGAAGAAAAATATGGAAGACTTCTTTTCGTTAAGCATTTGACCTAAGGCTAAAAGATAAACATCCAACACCTCATGTATATTCGAAGCTTCCCTAATAGTAGCCATTCTCATCAAAGTAGTGTCATCCAAAAACTACAGGTGTGACTGTGGAGGTAAACCACCTCCCCATCCCCACCCTTGAATGAAGCCTAACTCCACCTTCCTTCTTAACAAGCATCCCAGACCCTCAACAAGAAGAAGAAACAAGTAAGGAAAGAGGGGGTCACCTTGCTACAAACCTTGAGAGGCTCCAAAAAGCTCAGAGTGCTCACCATTTATTAACACAGAGAAGGATACCGAAGTAAGACAACTCATAACCCAACAAATCCACTCATCCCTAAAACCAAAAGCACCAAGAACCTTCCGAAGGAAGGACCATTGTACACAGTCATAAGCCTTAGCCATATCAAGCTTGATGAACATTGCATTATCTTTGGAGCTAGCCATAGAGTGAATGGTCTTAGTTGCAATAACAATCCCATTCAAAATTTGACGTCCCACCACAAAACCACTCTATTCCTCTGAAATCAGCCCTTTAAGCCATTTTTCAACCTATCAGCAAGCAACTTAGAGATAATTTTATAAATCACATTGCAAAGAGAGATAGGCTGAAATTGACTTAACCTATCTGCCCCTTCGCATTTTGGGATGAGAGCAAGGTAGAATTCAGGACCCATAACATCTATTTATTCTTATGAGACTCTTAAACAACCACCAACAAGTCCAACTTGATAATCTCCCAAAATTCTTGAAAGAACTCAATCAAGAAACCATCAGGCTCAGGAGCTTTCCCCTTCTTAATTTGAAACACAATCCCCTCTAGCTCCTCTATCGAGATATTACTCATAAGTTGATCATTCATCTCTCTAGAAACCAAAGAAGGGATACAAGAAAGGACTTGAGCTTCCTCATCACAACCCCCTTGCGAATCCTCTCTAAATAATGGAGTAAAATATTGCTTAGCTTCCCATGTAATTTCATGAAAAGAAGAAAGAGTTTCACCCCTGTCATTTACCAGAGTAGAAATAGAATTACCGTATCTCCTGGCTTTCATTGAGTTGAAGAAAAAAGTAGTATTTTATCCCCTTCTGAAGCCACTCAATTCGAGCCTTTTGTTTCCAAAAAACCTCCTCTCGTAGCTCACACTCTTCTAGTGCTTTCAAAGCCCTAGTCTCTTCCCACAGCATGTCCTCATTCACTCCATCCTCTCTAATCAACCTCGTAATACCATCCAACTCAGCCTGGGCAACATTCTTATCATGGAAAATATTTCCAAAGCACTGGCGATTCCAACGTTTACATTGATACTTGAAAAATTAAAGTAACTTAGCGAAAATATACATTGTTGTACCTTAAGTAGGTCTATTGTACCTCCACCACTTAACCATATAGTCGTTGAGAGAGGAGTCATGCAACCACATAAGCTGGAACTTGAAAGTAGGAGATTGAGGAACCCGAGCTGAAGAAATAGCTAGCTTGATAGGCCAATGATCCTAACCCGTCCAATCTAATATTTTTGACTTAGGAAACCATAACCCACTAACCCAGTAGCAAGAAACCAGAAAGCAATCAAGTCGTTCTGCAATGCAGTTATTCCCAATCCTCTGATTGTTCCAAGTAAATTGGCCATTAATGGGCTTGATATCCACAAGATTTAAATTTGAGATATTATCCTGGAGTAGCAATGTAGAAGGCTCAAGCCTCACAATACCACCCCACTTCTTAGCTAACTCAGATATATCATTGAAATCCCCAGCCATTATTCATGGGTGGAAAGGAACCATGTTTTGGACAAATCAGATATGGGACCACAAAAGTTGTTTACCTTGAAGATCAGTAGGTGCATAGATATTGGAGAAGAGGACAAACTCCCCCGTCTCAAAATAAGATGCAATCATAGAGATAGAAGACTAAAAGGATAACCACCAAAGATGGTGGATCTTTCGAGGATTCCATAAACAAGCCACTCCCCCCATCGACCCTTGAGCTCCAACACATTGGCACTCTCCACTCCCCCATAGCTTAGGCACTAAACCAAACATACACTCCATTGATAACTTAGTCTCCTGTAGGAAAAGAACATCAGGAGATTGACTTCTAACCAAATCATGAACAACATTTTGTTGAGGGCCACTGTTCAAGCCCCTTACATTCCAGGATAGAACGATCATTTCAAGGGGGTCAAAAAATGAGAATCAATAGTCTTAACAGACCCTAACTCAACCAAAGTTTCCCCTGTTAATTTAATCTTTTCCACATCCTTCTTTCTACCAGGCTTGGAAGACTTCTCCCCTACCCCTTTTTTTGGGTCCTTTTGGAGAAGACCCAAATGAGAAGAAGACCTAGGAATCTTCCCACCCTCAATCCCTATATTTGAGACAAGAGGAGATCCATCCTCACCACCCTCCTGCCCTACTATACTAGGAGCCAATTCCATCTGGACTTCCATTTGAACATCAGTGTCCATTTGCAAAGCTCTATTATCCTGCAAACCCTGAGTAGCTTCTGAAATAAGGCCCTCTTGTCTTGTACCCAAAGCCCCTTCTTCCAGATTCATCAAGCCTGGATTCACTTCCTGCTGGTTGAGATCATCTAAAATTTCAAATCTGTTGATAAAATCTTCCTCTTGCCTTTCCTTCAAAGTCCTCTTTTGACCTCGATTCTTGTTTCAAGCCTTGACAGGATTGAAACCATCAGCGCCATCCACATCACTAGGAATGGGTTCCTTTCCTTTTTCAACCCTAGGGTGATTGCGGGGAGGTTGAGAAGGCTGGGAATCCACAGGCCTAGCCTTTGGGCATCTTCTCTGTAAATGACCATATTCATGATAGAGATGACATCGAAAAGGAAGGGCTTCATAATCCAACTATTGCACCCAAGAGTAAGGACCTGCACACATATCCATTGAATCTAGCAAAGGTTCACTTAAATCAATCTCAACACAGATATAAGCAAAAGTCATCATATTTTTACCTTGAGTTTGTTGAGAATTACCAACTAGTTTTCGTAGCATCGAAGCCAATAAATATAAAACATCCTCCTGCCAACATTCCATAGGGAACCTTGGAATCTGAACCCACACTGGAACCTGATTTGGAAGCTCTTCAATAGGATTGAAGCTTGCATGCCACGGTTTAATAAATAACCCAATCTGATTATAAAAATAAGAGCCTCCTTCAAAGGCCTTGTTGTGGTCTGCCAAGCAATTGAATGAAACCATGAAAAAGCTATTTGCTAAAAGCATAACCTCCATTTCTCCCTCAGGCATCCAAGTCCATTGGGCCTATGATTCAAGAAATTGTAGTGAAACCCGCATCCCCATAAACTTTCATAGCAAAGCATGCTTCAAATAATATTCAATATCTTCTACAATCATCTCCATCAGGATAACCAATTTTGGTCTCTCCTCACAACGTTTAAGATAACCATTGATCTTCATCATTCGAGTACCACCAGATAGACCCAAACTAACCAACGCCAGATTTGGTGAAAACAAGTTGTTGTTTGAAACCTTCAAAGCATGTGAAGTAGCATTTTCACCCACCACTGCTGAGTGATAATCCATCTTGGGACAAGCCCCTGAAGGCTCCCATATTGGCATTGACACTCAAAGGGATCAAGGTGAATAAGTAGGGTTATGAAACCGCAACCCCAGATCACCCCCAAATTGCATCCACTCCCCACTCTAGCACTGTCAAGAGTGAGCAGTTGTTTCAGGCTAAGACCTAAACATCCTAGCTCGACTAGCAAATTGTAGGGGCAAGCGCCATCTACAACAATCTGCAGGGTCAGCTATTTTGGCCGACTCTACGTGTTGAACCCACAAAAATCGCTGCTCTCTGCCTTCCTTTTGTCGCCGCTCTTCTACTTCCTCTTGTCCTCCACAACCTAGGAAATGATTTATCTGTCTCAAATGTAAGCAAAGCATCTCTCCACGCCCTTATCAAATGAAATCGTATCCCCAGGCTGCCCCCAAACTACATCCACTCCCCACCTAGGCGAGTCCAAGAAAAAGTAAAAAGTTTGGGCTAGGGCTTGACCGCCCTAGCTTGACCAACAACCATATGCGATCGCAACAAAGGGCAGGGTTGGCTATTTTGGCTGACACTACATGTTCAGCCTACTAAAAATGCCGCTCTCTGCCCTCTACTTTTGCCCAGCTGTCACATTCATCCAATCCTTTGAACTTTGAGTGTTTTTGTTATATACTTAACAATTAACTAAATATTAAATTATAATATTTTAAAAATAATTAACTAAATATTAAATTCTAATATTTTAAATATTAGTAAATATAATACATCAAAAATATAATTTATTACTTTTATTATTTATAAAATAGATGATAATTGTTAGTTATTTTAGATGTATTTAAAATGAGTGTTTTTTTCAAATACTTAACAATTAACTAAACATTATATTCTAATATTTTAAAAATAATTAACTAAATATTAAATTCTAATATTTTAAATATTAGTAAATATACTACATCAAAAATATAATTTATTAATTTTATTATTTATAAAATAGATGATAATTGTTAGTTATTTTATCATGCATTTAAAAAGAGTGTTTTTTTCAAATACTTAACAATTAACTAAATATTAAATTCTAACATTTTATTAAATATTAGTAAATATTACTAATATTAAGTTCTAATTTAATTTAAATATTTTTGGATTGAGTATAATGTTTTGAACTAAAATTTTAACTTATTTAAAAATAATTAACTAAATATTAAATTCTAATAATTTAATTAACTAAAAATTTAATTAAAATATTTTGGATTGAGTATAATGTTTTAATATAGTATAAATTAAAAAATAATTAGTAAATATATTACATCAAAAATATAATTTATTAATTTTATTAGTTATAAAATAGATGATAATTATTAGTTATTTAGCATGTATTTAAAATAAGTGTTTTTTCAAATACTTAACAATTAACTAAATATTAAATTCTAATATTTTAAAAATAATTAACTAAATATTAAATTCTAATATTTTAAATATTAGTAAATATATTACATCAAAAGTATAATTTATTAATTTTATTATTTATAAAATAAATGATAATTGTTAGTTATTTTAGCATGTATTTAAAATGAGTGTTTTTTTCAAATACTTAACAATTAACTAAATATTAAATTCTAATATTTTAAAAATAATTAACTAAATATTAGATCTAATATTTTAAATATTAGTAAATACATTACATCAAAAATATAAGTTATTGATTTCATTATTTATAAAATAGATGATAATTGTTAGTTATTTTAACATGTACTTAAAATGAGTGTTTTTTTCAAGTACTTAACAATTAACTAAATATTAAATTCTAATATTTTAAAAATAATTAACTAAATATTAAATTCTAATATTTTAAATATTAGTAAATATATTACATCAAAAATATAATTTATTAATTTTATTATTTATAAAATAGATGATAATTGTTAGTTATTTTAGCATGTATTTAAAATGAGTGTTTTTTTTCAAATACTTAACAATTAACTAAATATTAAATTCTAATATTTTAAATATTAGTAAATATATTACATCAAAAATATAATTTATTAATTTTATTATTTATAAAATAGATGATAATTGTTAGTTATTTTAGCATGTATTTAAAATGAGTGTTTCTTTCAAATACTTAACAATTAATTAAATATTAAATTCTAATATTTTAAATATAATTAACTAAATATTAAATTCTAATATTTTAATTATTAGTAATTATATTATATCAAAAATTTAAATTATTAATTTTATTATTTATAAAATAGATGATAATTGTTAGTTATTTTAGCATGTATTTAAAATGAGTGTTTTTTTCAAATACTTAACAATTAACTAAATATTAAATTCTAATATTTTAAAAATAATTAACTAAATATTAAATTCTAATATTTAAATATTAGTAAATATATTACATCAAAAATATAATTTATTAATTTTATTATTTATAAAATAGATGATAATTGTTAGTTATTTTAGCATGTATGTAAAATGAGTGTTTTTTTCAAATACTTAACAATTAACTAAATATTAAATTCTAATATTTTAAAAATAATTAACTAAATATTAAATTTTAATATTTTATAAAATACTAGTAAATATTGCTAGAATTAAGTTCTAATTTAATTTAAATATTTTTGGATTGAGTATAATGTTTTGATCTAAAATTTTAACTTATTTAAAAATAATTAAGTAAATATTAAATCCTAATATTTTAATTAACTAAAAATTAATTAAAATATTTTGGATTGAGTATAATGTTTTAATCTAGTATAAATTAAAAAATAATTAGTAAATATATTACATCAAAAATATAATTTATTAATTTTATTATTTATGAAATAGATGATAATTGTTAGTTATTTTAGCATGTATTTAAAATGAGTGTTTTTTTTAAAAACTTAACAATTAACTAAATATTAAATTCTAATATTTTAAAAATAATTAATTAAATATTAAATTTTAATAATTTAAATATTAGTAAATATATTACATCAAAAATATAATTTATTAATTTTATTATTTATAAAATAGATGATAATTGTTAGTTATTTTAGCATGTATTTAAAATGAGTGTTTTTTTCAAATACTTAACAATTAACTGAATATTAAATTCTAATATTTTAAAAATAATTAACGAGAAATATTAAATTCTAATATTTTAAATATTAGTAAATATATTACATCAAAAATATAATTTATTAATTTTGTTATTTATAAAACAGATGATAATTGTTAGTTATTTTAGCATGTATTTAAAATGGGTGTTTTTTTCAAGTACTTAACAATTAACTAAATATTAAATTCTAATATTTTAAAAATAATTAACTAAATATTAAATTCTAATATTTTAAATATTAGTAAACATATTACATCAGAAATATAATTTATTAATTTTATTATTTATAAAACAGATGATAATTGTTAGTTATTTTAGCATGTATTTAAAATGAGTGTTTTTTTTGAATACTTAACAATTAACTAAATATTAAATTCTAATATTTTAAAAATAATTAACTAAATATTATATTCTAATATTTTAAATATTAGTAAATATATTATATCAAAGATATAAATTATTACTTTTATTATGAAATAGATGATAATTGTTAGTTATTTTAGCATGTATTTAAAATGAGTGTTTTTTTCAAATACTTAACAATTAACTAAATATTAAATTCTAATATTTTAAAAATAATTAACTAACTATTAAATTCTAATATTTTAAATATTAGTAAATATATTACATCAAAAATATAAATTATTAATTTTATTATTTATAAAATAGGTGATAATTGTTAGTTATTTTAGCATATATTTAAAATGAGTGTTTTTTTCAAATACTTAACAATTAACTAAATATTAAATTCTAACATTTTAAAAATAATTAACTAAATATTAAATTCCAATATTTTATTAAATACTAGTAAATATTATTAATATTAAGTTCTAATTTTGAGGTAAATGTTTTGATCTAAAATTTTTACTTATTTAAAAATAATTAACTAAATATTAAATTCTAATATTTTAATTAACTAATAATTAATTAAAATATTTTGGATTGAGTTTAATGTTTTAATCTAGTATAAATTAAAAAATAATTAGTAAATATATCACATCAAAGATATAATTTATTAATTTTATTATTTATAAAATAGATGATAATTGTTAGTTATTTTAGCATGTATTTAAAATGAGTGTTTTTTTAAAAAAACTTAAAAATTAAGTAAATATTAAATTTTAATATTTTAAAAATAATTAACTAAATATTGAATTCTAATATATTAAATATTAGTAAATATATTACATCAAAAATATAATTTATTAATTTTATTATTTATAAAATAGATGATAATTGTTAGTTATTTTAGCATGTATTTAAAATGAGTGTTTTTTTCAAATACTTAACAATTAACTAAATATTAAATTCTAATATTTTAAAAATAATCATCTAAATATTAATTCTAATATTTTAAATATTAGTAAATATATTACATCAAAAATATAATTTAGTAATTTTATTATTTATAAAATAGTTGATAATTGTTAGTTATTTTAGCATGTATTTAAAATGAGTGTTTTTTTTCAAATACTTAACAATTAACTAAATATTAAATTCTAATATTTTAAAAATAATTAACTAAATATGAAATTCTAATATTTTATTAAATACTAGTAAATATTACTAATATTAAGTTCTAATTTAATTTAAATATTTTTGGATTGAGTATAATGTTTTGATCTAAAATTTTAACTTATTTGAAAATAATTAACTAAATATTAAATTATAACATTTTAATTAACTAATAATTAATTAAAATATTTTGGATTGAGTATAATGTTTTGATCTAGTATAAATTAAAAAATAATTAGTAAATATATTACATCAAAAATATAATTTATGAATTTTATTATTTATAAAATAGATGATATTTGTTAGTTAATTTAGCATGTATTTAAAATGAGTGCTTTTTTCAAATACTTAACATTTAACTAAATATTAAATTCTAATATTTTAAAAATAATTAACTAAATATTAAATTCTATTAATTTATTAAATATTAAATTCTTATATTTTATTAAATATTAGTAAATATTATTAATATTAAGTTGTAATTTAATTTAAATATTTTTGGATTGAGTATAATGTTTTGATCTAAAATTTTAACTTATTTAAAAATAATTAACTAAATATTAAATTCTAATATTTTAATTAATTATAATATTTTGGATTGAGTATAATGTTTTGATATAGTATAAATTTAAAAATAATTAGTAAATATATTACATCAAAAATATAATTTATTAATTTTATTATTTATAAAATAGATGATAATTGTTATTTATTTTAGCATGTATTTAAAATGAGTGTTTTTTTCAAATAGTTAACAATTAAAATTTAAATATATTAATTTATATATTTTAGTTAAATTTATGTAAAAGAGGTTGAGAAATATCATTTTTAAGACATTGATATAATTTTGGATTTGAAAAATAATTAGAATACATCATGTCAAGAATGATATATGTTGTCATATTTTACATAGATTTATCTAAGACATGCATACCAATTGATTATTAATCTAAAATATGAAATAAATGTATGAAAAAATAATAAGATTGACTAATATAATATTTAAATTATTAATTTTTAAATTTAATTACATGTTCTATTTCATATTTTATCTATTATTCATATTTTAATTGATACATATAGTTGCACCCAACTACCATGTATAGATGCTTTTGTATATCATTTAAAGCGATAACCATGAGGATTGTGAGTCACTTTAGAAAGTTGTGTTCAATCCAAAACCATTCATAGCAAACTTCATTTCGAAAGCATTTAAGTTTTAGAATTTTATTATATGATCTATGTCTTGATGAAATGGGTTTAAAATGTTTTTAATTCAATAATACCCATATAAATCATAGTAAATGATGTAAACACTAAATAACACACACATACACACAAGTTTTATAATTTTATTATATGATACATCTAGTTCAAATAGGTCTAAATAGTTTTGTTATTCAATATTACCCATATATATGCTTTAATATTCAATGAGCTCTTTTCATTGCTTCTATAAAAAAATTTGATTTTAATTTAATACAAACAATTTTACATAGGTCCATGACTCATATGATGATCAAATTTAGTTTACAAATTTAAACATAAATATTTCATTTATTACTTAAAGATAATTAAATTCACAAAAAATATTATCCCTTGGGTCTACTAAAACTTAAATGACACCTAAATAAAAGATGTCTTTTTCTCTAAAACTCTAGCTCACCTAAGAAAATAATGCAAACATAGTGATTAATCTATCACAAAAATAGTTTTTTTAGTATTGAAAGGAACCTATTATTATAAGTAACATTTGATAGATTTGTATACCCTATCTACAATGCCACTAAAAATTAAATTGGAGTCTTAGATGGAAAATTAAGTGTTTCCTTGCAAAAGCACATCAAAATAAAAAATTAAATAAAAATAATCAATTTTACTACATAGATCTATTTTTTGACTATACTTAGTGATACATGGATAAAATGAAAATGAGATGCAATATTAAGATGCTAAGAGGAATTCGTACAATGAAATTTGGAGGTGCTTAAAATATGTAATGTCATAAGTGTGTTCACTTTTAATTAATTGTCGACATGATAAAAAAAGAAAAATTAAAAAAAAAAAAAAACTGATGAAATCACATAAGAAATTCAAACATTTAAATAAAAATAATATATCAAATAAAATCAAACAAAAAATTAAAATAGATTAATCAATTAGAGAAAAACTCCTAAGAAGATAATGATTTAAATAAGAAGCATAAAAGGAAAAAATATAAGATTATAAACATTACACATTTGTTTTATTTTATTTTTGTGTTGAATTATGGATTATTTTATATATGCTTTAGTTCTAAAATATGGTCAAAAAATATAAAAATAAAATATTATATTTAACTATAAGTAAAGAACTATATATAAATTATCATCCACCAACATATGTGCAATTATTTTTAATACAAAACACAGATTTAATAGTTAAAGTTATAGCCACTAAATTTATTATTAATATAATTTAATTGTAAAATATGTTAGAAAAATGTAAAAATAAAAAATAAAAAATATTATATTTAACTAGAAGAAAAAACATTATATATGAATTACCATCCATCAACTTATGTGAAGGATTTTTATAAGAAAAGAATTAGGTTGTGGCCTTGAGTTTTATTAATAATATAGTATACCATTTTATTACACTGATAGGAATTATATAATGGAATATATGGCAAGGAAGGGGTTGTGGGTTATAATGTAATGTGTGTTCAATTTTAATTCCACTCTTAAATTTTATGTCTTTTGATTACATCAATAGACATTATACATTGGCATCTAGGAGGGACATGAGGGATGGTGAAAAGAGAAGTGCATTGTAATGTAGTGAGTATGTTCACTTTTAATTTCAACCGTAAAATTGACATCTATTTCACGTTCACTTATATATATTTTATTTTAGAATTTAATTAAAAAATTATAATATATTTTCTATACAGTGGAGTTTGGAGTCCCATTTATTTCTATAAATATTATTTTAATCTTGACACATTGGTGTTGTTAGGTTAATGTGATTTTTTACAAATGAATGATTTTTTTTTTTAAATTTTTTTTTAAGATAATAAATTTATAAATAATTGTAGTATATAGAAAATACATGATAAAGACATTGAAATTGATATTTATTACCATTTTTTAGATGCATGCATTTAATATATCTATTGTAGCTTATGTTTTAATTGTAAAACATGACCAAACACTGCAAAATTCACATGTATATAATATGATGCAGACACGTATCTTACAAAGGACATAACTTTCGATACAAAAACTCCTTTGATTTCTTGTTTTCATTAAAATCAATATCTTATAGAGGATAATGGATAAGTAACCTACTCTATCTAGTTAGTCTCAATTGACATATGTTTTTAAGGCCATAAGTGGTATTATATGGGTTAAAATTTTGAGAATTTGATAATTTTAGACATTCAATATATTTACAAGAAGACATGCACTTGAGTTAAAATTTGTCTATTAGCTTAATTTTGGTGATTAGGAGGTAAGTGGTGATTTTTAGGTCCATCTATGTTTGCATGTAAAATTTACGTAAAATAGATATTTCCCAAATTGTATGAAAAAAATACTAAACATAGCAGTTGCTAAAATTAGCAAGGTTAGATAACTCTAGTGGTTTATTTATTTATTTAATGTTATGAATTTTGTATGTTAAGTGAAATTCAAGTTGAGATTTATTTAAATACTCTTATGTAATGATTTTAATTCATTCATGAAGAATAAAAAAATTAGTGTTTTATGAAATTATGAAAAAATTATGCTTATTAAGATTTTGTTTTACTACTTTCTATTGTCACCATATGGTATAAGATATAGGTTCAAATCTTAAAGGTAATATATTTGTGAATTTATTTTTGGTTATGAAATGATATTTTGGGAAATAATTATGTGATTTAATAACACATGGAATAGATGTCATGATGATGTTGAGGAATTACATAGATGAACATGACAATGCAACATCTATAGAGGCAAATGGAAGAGTTGACTGTAATTTTCACTTGTTAGAGACAAAGGAAAAATGGAGATGAAATAGAGAAAGAAAGAGTTCACTAAGAATAAATTCATAAAAAAGAGGAAGGAAAATAACAAACAACATCAATTAAATAAAGGATGGATAAGACCTTAGAGGGAAGGAACAAAAGAATCAAGGTGGAAGTTTTAGAGTATGGATCTAGTTTAAAACTAGAGGAGTTTTTAAACTAGTTAAATAGAATGTATTTTTTTTCAAATGGTGAAGTCTAAAATAATAAAATAAAGTAATATTTGCATGCAAAAAACTTAAGGTTCATGTAAAGATTTGGTGGGATCACCTTCATAAAGAGAGAAAAATAAATGGTAAAGAAAATATCAAGACTTGAAGCAAGAAGGAGAATAATCTAAGAGAAAAGTGTATTCATGTAGATTATGAATAAACCCTCTACATAAGATTTTGTCATTTAAGGAAAAAATATCATCTTGCACAAGACTATACAAATGAGTTTTACAATCTATTAATATGAGTGGATCATCAAGAAATAAAATAACAAATAGATACAAGGTATGAAAATTGTTTAAATTTTTTTATTCAAGATAAATTGAGAACCCATAGAATAAATATCATGGAATATACTTACCAATTACCTTTGAAGGCATAAGAAAAAAAAATAGATAAGGTTTTGAAAGATCAATTGTGCCAAAAAGAGGACAATTAGCTCCAATAAGTGGGTGAGGGGGGTTTAATAAAGTTATAGGATAATAATGCCATGGTATTAAAAAAAGAGGATAATAGGAAAGGGTTTCAAAATCAAAAAATAAGAATAGGATTTCAAAGAGGAAGGGACAATGATGGTGGTAGAGGATGGAATGGTCCACATATACCTTATGTTTGTTATAGATGTGGAGAAGAAGGATAAAGAGAATTTGAGGCCATGGACTATCATGAACAAGAAATTAAATAAGAGGATTGACCAAGAGTGACAATAGCTATGGCTGAGATAAAAGAACATAATCCAAAAGTTGTAGTAAACATTGGAGAAAATATCATGATAAGGAGAACAATGATAGCTCCAAACAAATAATAGGTGTAAAGTAAGAAAATTGGTGGTTCATGGATATGAACAAATATTTTTTGAACAAGGTGTATTTCAAGAGGTAAGAAATGTAAATTAAATATTGATGGTGGTCGTTGTTCAGATATAGTTTATAAAGAAATGGTAGAAAAACTAGGTCTACAACATGAAAACCATACTTATCCTTATCAGATTTCATGGTGTAAGAAAAATAATGAAGTTACATTAGATTAAATATTTTTAATCAAGTTTTTTTATATGAGAAACATCCATGGATTAAATATGGTTTGATGTTAACCCAATGAATGTATTCCATGTGTTGTTAGGAAGATGATGATAATATCACTGAAAAATAATTCATGGTGGAACAATGAATATGCATAATTGTTTTGAATATGGTACAAAGGTAGTTTTATTACCTATTAATTAAGAATGGAATGTTGTCCATAAAATAATTTATCAAAGATGTGAAGATGATTGTTTTTGTTATGCATTAATGGTAAAATAAAGAAGACACATAAGTTATGAAAATACCAACATAAGAAACAAAAGTTTTGAAGGAATATGCATATGTTATACTTGATGAGTTGATATATGGTATACCATAAAAGAGGGACATTCAACACCATATATATATATATATATATATATATATATATATAGGATCAAATCTACATAATAAAGTAGATTATAGGATGAGTCCAATAGAAAACATATAGTTGAAAAGACAAGTTATTGAATTAGTTATAATGGGTGTAGTGAGTAAAAACATGAGTCCATATGCAACACCGACACTATTAACGAAGAATAAATTTGAAAAATGGAGGATGTATGTAGATATCAAAATGATAAATAAAATCACTATGAAATACAAATTTCCTATAACTTGCTTAGATGATATGATAAATGTTCTTGTAGGAGATAAATAATTTACTAATATTGATTTATGTAGTGGATACTATCAAATTTATAGTCATGAAGGATATGAAAGGAAAATAACATTCAATAATCGGGATGGGTTATATGAGTGGATGAATATTCTATTCGGATTGGTCAATGCACCCAACATATTTATCAAGATGATGAACACAATGCTATGAGAGTACATTAGTAAGTTTTTGGGGCTTTATTTTGATATTAAGAGTAAATAAGATAAATTAACACATTTGAGAATGGTATTATAATTATTAAGAAAGGAACATTTGTATGTGAATATAAAGAAGTACAAGTTAATACACAATAGTTTAGTATTTTTTAGATTTTTAGTATCATATGATGGTGTTATAATGGATGAATAAAACGTGAAATAAATTTTTGAGTGACCTATTCCAATAAACATATTAGAGTTATGAATTTCCCATAGTTTGATAGCTTTTAACAATAAATGCAATAAGAAATTTAGTGGTATTTTTTCACGAATAAAAAATCACATGAGGGGAAAAGAATTTGTGTGGACAAGAGCATCAATAGAAAGATTTCAATTGTTGAAAAATAAATTGATAAAAAAACATATTTTATCATTATCAATTTTTAAAAAAGCGTTTAAATTAGATTGTAATACTTCACATGTGGGTATTAGTGATATGTTGAGTCAAGAAGGAAGATTACTAGCATCATATGATACTAAAATTCCTTTTAATGAGGAAATGCCCATCATTCATTGCATCATAGACCATGAAATATCCTTTTTAATTGAATTATGCTTAAGGTCTACATTTTTCACTTTTAGGGGAAAATTTTATGAGCAAACTGAGGGAATAGTCATGGGTTTACCTCTATCACCCATAATTGCTAGTTTATTCATGGAACATTTTGAATCCCAAACACTTAATTACTATCCACTAAAACCTAATTTATGGGATATATTTGTGTATGAAACCAATGAAAGATGGCCTCATGGTGATCATGAACTTTATAAATTCATGTTGCACTTAAATGGAAGATCCAACTAGATACAATGTATAATGGAAAATGAAGAAAATAACAAGTTATCTTTCCTTAATGTTCTTATCTAAAAAATACCTGATGGCACTTTATCTCATGAATTATAATGAAAGAAGACCCATACTAATATTTATCTTCAATTTGATTCACACGATCATCTTTGTTATAAATCTATTTTTATTTATTCACTTGCTTTTAGGGCCTTAAAGATTTATAATCCTAAAAACTTCCATAAAGAAAAAGTTTATCTAGATAAATTCCTAATGCAAAATGGTTATAAAATATGGAAAATTGAGAAAGCCTTACATAAAAAGAGAAATTATAAATAAAATAATGATAACTTAAATAGATATTTGTAGAGAATCACCATCCCCTATGTTAGTGCCATTTTTGAAAAGATCTTTATTATTGTTAGAAAGGTTAGTTTGTAAATAAACTTCAAACCTCATAACATATTTAGAATTTGATAAGGATGTTTTTTATCCTAAGACATAAAAAGGTGTTTATTGATCTGTAAAACCCTTTTGAACCCTTCAATTTCACTTTCAATTTATAATAGAAACTGAATAATGACTTTAAATAAATGATCAAAATTGACTTAAAACTGAATATGAATATCTATGTATTCATTCCTTCTAATTATACCTTCAAATAATCATGATTCATTTAATTAATTTTTGTTAAGTGCTATTTTTTATTTAAACTTGTATCTACATTTGAATAATTGAATCAAATCTATGAAAAGAACAAGATTACAAATAAATGAAATAAAAACACCAAAATTGTTAATAGAGTTCACCCAATCTAGTCTACGTCTCTAGGTCTTACTCAAAGGTAAAAATGATTGATTATTGATGTAAAATTTATTTATACATCACCTTATCCCTAGTATGGGTTCTCAATTTGTAAATAAATGTTTTGATGCCACTAGTTCCAGCTCTAGCAACTAGCTCTAGCTTTGGCTCTCAGCTCTCAGCTTTGGCTTTGGCTCTTAGCTCTCGATCTTGGCTCTGATGAGAGATTTTAAAATTTTGAATGAATTTAAATTCACCTATGACCCTTTTATATACTTGTTACAGGTCCACTTTTTTTGATTGAAATGATTATCTATAATCTTATTTTAATAAATTTCATAATTATCCCATACCCAATTTTTATGGAATTTTAAATTATCCATTAAATTTTAAAAATATGAAGTGATAATTATTCCCCAAAAAATGATGTAATATGTTTATCCCCAAATATTAAAGACTGGTTCAAATCATATTTCCACATCACTTTATTACCATGCCATCATTTTGATTGGTCATAACTTTCACATACATACTCCTTTTTTTGAACTATAAAATGTGATAGAAAGATTAAGATGAGATCTACACCATGGAAATAGTTTTTAAATATTAAATAATGGTCAATTTTTTTATTTTGATTAGCTTTGACCACATATTGACTAGCTTTGACTAGAACTTTGACCAACTGCACAAGGAACAAGAAGCTCTATTTTTGAATTTCCACATACCTTCAGAAAGCTCTTGATGGGATATTTGTAATGGTGAAAGATTTACTCTGATTTGGGACCTTTTAAAAATTTACTTCTAGATCATTTATAACATCTCTTGTTCATTTGGAGTTCCCTACATTAAGGAAACTAGCAGATCTCTTCAAACTAGACTTAAGGAGCATGTGAGTGACATTCGTTATTATTGTCTACATAAATATACCCTTGCTAAGAATTCTCATCTCAAAAAAAAAAAAAAATTTAGATCAAGAAAAAAATTTAGATAAAGAGGATGAATATTAGAAAATAAAGATCTAAGAAACAATTGAAATAGAGAAAAATCCGAATAACATAAACATATATAATCATTTAGGTGTTGGTGAATCTTGGGGTCTAGTTATAATATTTTAAAAATATCAAGATGACATCCATGGTGGGTAAGCTATGTTTGGTTTTTCTTTTTTTGAATTTTTTTGTGGGAATTATTCACACTCAGATTTGGCCTACTACTTATGCTCACTTTATTATGTTTATTTATGGGAGTTTCATTACTGTTTGATTTCAAAGAATTCAACATTCAAAATCTTTATTTTATCTCATATCATACCTTGAATATGGACACACATATTATGTACAAAAATTTAAAGCATTCAAGATTCAAAATATTCATTTTATCTGATCTCATACCCTAAATATGGACACACATATTGTGTTCAAAACATTGTTTTAAATAATATCAACATGATGAATTTGGATGTTTCTTCAAACCAACATCATCATGGAGATTTGTATAATTTAAACTAATAACATACCTCAATGATAAATTTAATGAGTTAAGAAATAATATTCTACTTATGATTTTAAATTATAATCCAATGTACAAACATTAAGACATTGTAGTATTTACCTAGTACCTATGGAGTTTATGTTATTTACAAACATTGAGGTCTTTAATTATGTGCACAATCATACAAAATTAAATAGTAGACATGAAAATTAGTTGTCCTTTTTTCAAGGATATAATTTCATTTTGAAACATAAATTAAAAATAAAAATAAGGTAGCCAATGATTTGAGTAGGTGAATGGCACTATTAATCACTATGGTGAGTGAATTAGAGGGATTAAAAGTTGTTAAGGAATTATATGATACTGATCCTAATTTTGTGAAGATAGTTAAACAATGTAGGAATCCATTAGAAAGTGATAAATGTACCATTTATGATGAGTATTGAAAGAAATTAAATAAATGTTTAATATTAAATTAACATAAACAAAAGATCTAGAACTATAAATAATGAGCAAAGCCATAGATCAATGTTGACACAAAGATTTAGGTGGTAAAACATTGAAAGGTAAAGAAACAACAATAGTTGATATTAATATAATTGAGAAACATAGAACCCAAATACAATCCTTATCTTCTCACTTCTCCTCTACAACAAAATTTATTCACAAAACCTTTGTAAATATTTTCCAAATGTAAATATTAATGTATTTTACAATTCATCGAAGTTGATTTGGATGAGTAACAAATAGGGGTAAACCTTATTTTATGGTGAAAATTGAAGGGAGCTGACTGTTGTGAATAAAAGGTCTAATAATCTTTAAAAAAATTTAATAAACCATTAGTAATTTATTAACTAAATATAATATTGTTATTTATTTAAACTAGTTTTTTACCTTGTGTTAATAAATAATATATTATTATTATTTTTATTTAAGGAATTACTAATATAATCTAAGGGTTAACTAATGACCATTTAGACATTAAATTTTCTAACACTCCCCATTAATGCTAAGTGAGGATGAAAACCATAGTCACCATAAAAGAATTATATAATGTACAAAATTTGAAAGATTTAAAAACTTTCATCATGCTAAAATTCATTTTCAGAAATAAAAATAAATATAATCCATAAACTACTTAAAAGTAAGTTTTGGATGGTATAATCATGAGAATAAATCTCATCTATTCTCATGAATAATATACTAAACATATTTGGAGCCTTTTATAACATAAAAACCTTCATTACCAAGTATGGTTTTAATGTATAGGGGTACAAAAGTAAAAATTTCACACAAAGTTTATTTAAGTTACATAACTTCAACATAAAATTTATAATGATTTACAATTGAGAAGAATTATAGAGAAGAAGAACATATATCCATTGGGAAGTGGCATTCTCCTACACACTCCTCTTCAATGGTAATTTGAAGAGGCCTAATATTACATAAAACTAAAAAAAGTTGGTAGTATCAAGTGGTTTTGTGAAGATATCTGCCACTTGTTCATCCATAAGACAAAAATATAGATTAATATCACCATCGAAGACTTTATCTCAAATGAAATTCACATGAACTTCAATATGTTTAGTTTTTAGGTGTTATACAAGATTTTTGGCTAGATCTATACAAACTTGGTTATCACAATGAAAGATGATACTTGAGAAACATCATGTGAAGTTATTCAAATAGCCTCCATAGCCATATGGATTTTTTAATAGATTCCATGGCACCTTTTTACTCAAATTTTGTATAAGAGAGAGACAATAGCTTGCTTCTTGCTACTCTAAGTGATAACACTTGCACCAAACTTAAACACTTATCTAATATATTTGTGTTATAAAGTATCACCAACATGGTAAGCGATAAATAATCATATAAATTAATATTATCAATGGATTAATAAAATAAACCATATTTTACTTTTACTTTTATATAACAAGAAATACGTTTAACTAATTTTTAATGATCTAGATAAGGATCCTACATAAATCTAAAAACAACACTAACAACATATGAAATATCTAGTCTAAATTTAGCTAGATAAATCAAACTTCTAATAAGTTGTCTATATAAAGTAAGGTTATTTTTTTCATATTCAGGTTTAGAATCAAGTTTAACACTAACTTCAATAAGAGTAGTGGTAGATTTACAATCAAGCATGTTAAACTTAACAAAAAGATTATTTGCATACTGAGATTGTTATATAATAATTGAATTTTTATCTTAAAATATAGCCGTTCTTAAAAAATGATGTAGAATACTTACATCAGTCATTTCAAACATTCGACTGAGTTTATTTTTATATTTATGAATTAAACTAGTTAAATTGTGAGTAATCCAAAAATCATCAACATATAATATAATTAAAATCAAATGACCATTTTCAAATTTAAAAAATAGATAATTATCTCAATAACAATTAGAAAAACCTAATTCTTTGAAAAAAAAAGTAATTTTAGAATACCAAGCTCGAGGATCTTGTTTTAAACCATATAATTTTTTTTTTAACTTGCATATATAATGTTATTTATTAGGATTAGTGAAACATTTAGACTAAGTCATATAAATTTTTTCATCTAAATCATCATTTATAAATGCATTATTGACATCCATTTGATGGATAAACAAACTATTTTGGGTTGAAAGAGAAATAAAAAGTCTAACAATACTCATTTTTCTACAAGAGCAAAGGTTTCAACATAGTTAGTCTTAGGTTTTTGATTAAACCTAAGAGAAACTAATCTAGCTTCAAACTTTCCAATTTTACTAATTGAATTATATTTGATCTTATAAATCTACCTACAACTAACAATATGCCTTTTAGGTTGAGGAAGGACAAGATCCTAAGTTTGATTTTTAATTAAGGCATTAATTCCACTTTCATAGTAACATTCCATCTATCCTCTTGAGTGGCATTTAAAAATTATGTATGTGTCATTAAAGCATGATAAAAATATTGACATCTAATTACTTTAATAAGATTATCAGCATTAGAAGATTGCATTAAGGATTATTCCCATTTAGGTATTTTAGATTGAACATAAAATTTAAGGAGTTTCTCAAAATCTGAGTTATCCATAACTATATCAACTTCCTCAAGGGCATTTGTTTCATCACAAGGAGAAATGTGAGAGTCAAGTTTATCAATAGAAAAACACTGAGGATGATCCAAAGAGGGCTAACAAAAAGATTGTTCAAGAATAAGAAAATTTTTATTCTTAATAATCTAACTTTTAAAAGGATCATATACTCTTAAACCTTTTGTCTTGCCTATATAACCTACAAAAATGCAAGAATAGGAAGTGGGATTGAACTTATTTCTTATAACTTTAGGAATAAAGATAGAAGTAGGGCTACCAAAGATCCTAAGATGAGCCACATTAGGTTTATTTTTATTCCATATTTATAAAGGGGTATGAACATGCAAATATTTTTAAGGGACTCTATTAAAAATATGAAAAATAGTGTTCATGGATTTGGGCCATAAAAAATTAAGAAAATTTGTAGAGTGCAAAATTATTCTAGCCATTTCTATGATGGTGTAGTTTTTCCTTTCAGTAATATGATTTTGCTAAAGGGAATAGGGATTTGTTAGTTCCATTTTAATACCTAAACTAATTCAAAAAGAATCAAACTCTTTACTAATATATTCACTATCATTATCAGTTCTTAATCTCTTAATAGAAAAATCAGATGCATTTTCAGCACTAGCTTTAAATTCTTTGAAATTAGATAACACATCAAATTTCATTTTAATAAAAAATAATATATCATTCTAGTGTAATCATCAATAAAAGTAATAAAATTTAAATAACTATTAAGAGATATAATTTCAATAGGTCATACACCATCACTATGAATCAATTTTAAAGGATGTGAGGAATTCACATCATGATTATTATGAAATGGGTTAGTATATTTCTTAAAACATAATAAACCCTCACAAGTTTCATGACAATAATGGATATAAGGAAGTATATAAATAAGATTATTTGAAGACATATTGATGTAGAGGTTTCTTGGATTTAATCTCAACCTTATCCTTTTGACCAAACTCACTAGGTTCTTTGACCCTTCCTAATATCCCTTTACCCCCGTTATCTTACTACTATGGAAAAATTATATTTAATTATGACTTAAAAGATGCGTATTATTCTTTTTCCTATTGAGACACACCTGTGTGTCAATTTTGGTGGCTAAACTCCTTGCTTAGGTCCACTTTCCCACTTTAGGTCTATTCAATTAGGCCTCTTATAGCCCTTGCACTTCATAGTTCACAAGAATCCATAAAAATGGATACATAAACAATTTAAAACACATGATTCAATTATATATTTCAAAAATTTATTATACTACCAAAATTTGTGAGTTTTTGATGGGTAGTAATGGAGTTATGCAAGAAACCCTAGTTTAGGGCTTTTAGGTGCCTATATTAACCTAAGAGCAAAGAAAATTCCACCATGGAAATTTAAAAATATTTAAAATATCTATGTGAGGTTTCCTAGGTCTTTCCTAAAATTTTTAAATTTTTAAAATCAATTTACGCACAATTTCAATCCATTATCATAGGTTTCCAAGGAAAATTACATTTGACTGTGTAGGAAAATGATGCATCTAAAGGTTTGTGTACCTATAAAGATGAATATAATGCATAAAAAGTATGGAAAATTATGAAATGATATTAAAAAACATTAAATAAGCTTACCAAAATATTTTCCAATCATATACAAATTGAAACAAGGGTCTATCTTCTCATGGAGTAGTCCTACAGTCCATTCAACAATTGCTTCTCACAGGGGTCAGGGGTCTGTTTATGAAATTAATTTGAGAAAATAGTGATATATTAAATATTTATTGATAATTAATATAAAATAAAATAAAAATAACCTTGAGGAACATAAATAAATAAAATTCCAAATTCTTTTATCCCTTAATAATAAAATATAGTTTGCACACTAAAAGAATAACTTTCAAAACAGGGTTTTGTATATGAGTATATATGCACACCAGATAGTTTGATCACTATTTATTTCAAAATTTAGTAATAAAATAAATTATAAAATTCTTTAATAACAATAAAAATAATTATCCAATTCCATTTGATCATCAATTTTGAAAACAACAGTCTGAAACCAAGCTTAAACACTCAAGATAGGGGTTTGTATTCCACTTTCTTCAATATGGACCTTTTTTCTATTCCTTTGAGTATGGTATCTTACAGAAAATGAATTCACCTACTTTACTCACAAATATATTCTTTTTTATTTAACATAAATGGTGTAGTCACTTCTTGAAATCCTTTAATGGTTACATGACAAGTTTGAAAAGATGACCAAGTACAAAAGTTGATTTTTTAGGCATATATCACTTTAGAACCTTGTCAATGGTTCAAGGGGTATATAATGACATTTTAAACATGTTCATAAATGTATTAAATATTTTAAATCACCCCTATATTTCCTAAAATAAACCAAAAATCAAATTTGGAATATAAAAGTTTCAAATTTGCACTACCTAGATGCATTCCTAGACTACCAATTTGAAATATAAGCATGATTTGGAATCTATAAATCCATCAAAGTTATAATTAATCATAAATTAATGAAAAAGAAAACAAAATTAGACAAAAATTCTCCCTAAGGGTGATGATCTTACATCATACTCCCAAGGAAAGGAGAAAACTCATGGGATATTATCCCTAAGTGCTTATAGAGTAATACCTCACTTATGTATGCCATAATTAGTCATCCAAATGGAATATTGTAATAGGTGATTATTTCATTTAACCATATAATTTAAGTACTACTTGTCTCTAGTCATCTTGAACACCTACTTGTCCAATATACAATCCATCTCTTCTATCTTGGCCTTAGGAAACTATGTTGCCTAATCTGGGCTTATCATAGATGTATCATCTACTATTTTCCCTCCATCTCAAAATACCCTTCAGGGTGTCATCTCTCATGCATACCTCATATCACTATATATTTATGTCAAATCAATAAGTTATAAATAAATCAAAACAAAATTTGACCCAAACATACCTCGCCTTGCTCTAATACCAAATTAATGTAGAGGTTCCTTGGATTAAATCTCAACCTTATGCTTTTGACCAAAATCACTAGGTTCTTTAACCCTTCCTATTATCCATTTACCCATTTTATCTTATTAGTATGGAAAAATTATAGTTAATTATGACTTACCAAAGGTGTATTCATATTTTTCCTATTGAGACACACCTATGTGTCAATTTTGTTGGCTTAACTCCTTGCTTAGGTCCACTATTCCACTTTCAATGTATTCAATTAGGTCTCTTCTATCCCTTATACTACATAGTTCACAAAAATATATACAAATGGATATGTATACACTTAAAACTACATGATTCAATTAGAGAATTTAAAATGGACTAGACTCCTAAAATTTATGAATTTTGGATGGTTGGAAATAAAGGTAAGCAAGAAACCCTAGTTTAGGGTTTTTAGGTGCCTATACTAACTCGAGAGAAAATGAAATTCCACTTTGGATGTTTCCAAATATTTCAAAGATACATGTGAGGTTTCCCATGTCTATCATGACCTTTTTCAAGTTTTCTAATCAATAGATACATACTATTAATCTATTATCATAGTTTTTCAAGGAAAATTACACTTGACTGTATAGGAAAATGGTGTATCTACAGGTCTATGTACCTGTAAAGAGGGATAAAACACATAAAAATCAAGATAAATTGTCAAAGGATATTAAAAAACATTCAAGAAATTTACCAACATATTTTACAAGCATTTTCAAATCAAAACAAGGGTCTATCTACTCATTGAGTAATCCTACAGTCCATTCAATAATTACTTCTCATCGGGGTTATGGGTTTGTTTGTTCAAATATTTGAGTAACCAATGATCTCTTCAATATTTATTGATCATTACCATCAATAATAATAATAATAATAATAATAATAATAATAATAATAATAATAATAATAATAATAATAATAATAATAATAATAATAATAATAACCTTGAATAACATAAAATAATACAATACAAGTGCAACTAAGAATAATCCCAAAGAAAATATGCAAGTTCAAATAACTAGTCAAGTTATAGTATGGCCTCAAAGCACACATAAGAGGCATGTTAATGATGTCAAATATATAGGTACAACTGAGGAAAATAATGAAAGAGACTATCATAAAAATGAGTTCATTGAAGATGAGGTAGAGTAATGCTTGTTAGTAGTTGAAAAAGATTTGAGAAAGATAAAGTGGAAAAAGAAAGAAAAGAATAGGATGAAGATGACCATGAGGAGCAGATATGAGAGAGAATAACCTTATAATATCAATTAGGAAGGTGTTATAGCAAAGCAAGTGAAGAATATTTGGAAAAAAAGGAAGAAGACTAATGACATGGCTTCTATTTTTCTCCCTCTTAGGGAGTATGATTTAGGAGCATCAACTTCATAGATCAAATTTTCATTATTAAAGGATCCAAAATGTGTTAAGAGGTCCATGTTAGGTCCTCAAGGTGATAATATTTCCTGAAGAGGTCTAGGATTTGAAAGGGAGGTTTTCCCTCCAAAACTACATTTGAATTTTGAAATGTAAGAACTTCTTCAAAAGTAATCCTAGAGGTATTAAGTGATGTTTAAAGGTTAGATAGTGGTATAATATATTATATATAGGTGACATTATTCATAACGTAATCTATTAAAATAAATGAGTCTATTCTTGTTTCATAACCTCCAAGAATCTAACGTGAGAGTTGGTGCATGAAGATAAGAGGGTTGTTTTCATGGAATATAAAATCTAAAAGAGTTATATGTAAGCATAGAGGAAGGAAGATTTAATAGAGTAAGGAGGAAATAATTATTTAGTGTAGGGGAGGTGAGAGAGAGGCTCCAAGAAAGGTAATAGGGGAGCCATGCAGGACTGAACTAATCCTCTCAAGGAAAAGTTCACAAAGTCGATTGATTGACTATATTTTAAAGAAATTTTGAATCAAAAGAATAAAGATAAGATGATATTTGTATTGTGTAATTTTAAATCTTACTAGATTGACCTTTATATGTATACACTTTTTTTTATGTGAGCCTCTAAGGATTTACAAATACGTAAACCCTATATGTGTGTCTATAGGTTTTGACTTAGGACTATGATCCCAATCTTAGGAAAGAAGGATATTTGGTTATTTTTTTATAAATTAGTAGAAAGTAAGTTTTTAATAATATATATGTTTGTATATGTTAGTATGTTTTAGACCTTGAGAAGGTTGGAAAACCCATATTGAAGGGCCATTGGAGTTTGGAAACCCTTCAGAGTATTATACATAATCAAGAAAAGAAGACAAGATTTGGTCCTGAGGAGATAGAACATCATCATGTTTGAATAATGGTTGATAAGCGGTAAAAATTATTGTTACATCAGTTACTTGATTATAAGTTTAGCATAAAATCTAAACAGTAGCCTTGAAGGAATTCTGCTCACATAAGTCATGAACCTTGTTAGTACTCTATTTTATCTAGCACAAATAGAATTTTAGGTTGAGGACAGATTGATGTAGTGTTAGAAGTTTGATATGATTTTAAGGGGGGTAAGAAATATATTTTAGTGATGAAAAACTTTGGTGAAGGATTCCAAGGTTCTAGATAGACCCAATACACCTTTTGACCCTACATTTCCTTCCACAAGCAGACTATGACAAAGTGGAATTGTGAAACCTATGTTTTGAGTGAGATTAAAGGTCTTTTAAGAAATAATAAGTAATGGAAAAGGATTAAAACCTTTATTTATATGAAATAATATGTTCACAGAGGTTTAAAACCTTGTTATGAACCTTGAGTTAGTAAATATCAACCTTAGGGTTAATACAAGTAGAATTATGTTTCCAAAACCATAACAATTTATGTATAGAGAGGTAATGAGAAGGGATAAAGTTGATATAAAGGTTTTAAAATGTGTATGGGGTATAATAATACCTATTTAAGGTCTTAAAACATTGTAAAGTGACCTATCATTCATTAGATGGTAAGACTATAACTTCCCTATCTTACACACTCAGGGTTTGAGCACAAAATTTTGTATTTTGGTTCATTGTTAATAGTGGAAGGTCAATATTTGGTGAATACCTAAAGTAAAATATAGTGGACATTTAAAAATACCCAACCATGGTAATTTTTTCATTTGAAATTCTTTGAAACTCAAGAAAATGAATTATTGATGCTTTTGAGCCTGTATAGTGGGTGAAAAGCCCTAGGTTAGGGTTTAGTGGATTAAAGGAATTTCCACCATATAATCTGGATGAAAATTCATATTATAGTGAAATTTGGTCTCCTCTAATATATTTTGGATTATTTCTATGCCCATACAATATATAACCACCACTGCATGCATAGACTAGGTCTAATATGCCTAGTTTGGGAGGACATTAACAAAGGAAGTCATATCTAGAAGGGGTTTTAGGTAATAGAATTTTATACACAACTAAAAGGGGATATATTGTGTTTATAAATTTGATTAAATATTTATAAGAGTGCATTTTTCGCTTAAATAATGAGAAATTTCTTTAAAAAAGGCTGTAAGCCTTGAGAGAGGATGATGACCTTGGGGTGTAATAAGTAATGATGAAGAGTGTTTGATCCATTGAAAGGGACTAGGGAAATTTTTTTAAGGTCATATGAGAATATATAGGAAAAAAATTGAGTTATTTAATCTACTCTAAGATTTGATCCTTGAAATCTAAAGGGTGGTTGTCTAGTGAAAGCCAAAGAAGGTGTAAGAGCAAGTTTGTCAATAAAATGAATATAATGAGGTGTGGTTTGAAGGTTTGAGTCATGTGATAGGTATAATAAAATCAATATTTCCACAAAATTCCCAAGGAATAGAAACTAAGAAAGGAGACTATCGAACCTAATAAAGAGAAGAGGAAAACTAGTTGTAAGAAAGGACAATCAAGAACAAGCTCGAGCAAGTGATTATGATCAGTCAAAGATTGGAATCAATTAATGATGGTTTTGGAGATTCATCCCCTTATATATGTATTGAATATCATGTAAACTTATGAAATTAACTTGTCCTAATATTTTATACCATAATTTAGATTCATTCTTACTATGTAATGAAAGAAAACATGCAAAAGAAAGAGAAAATATATAACCATTCTTTGAACACCTTCAAAAATTAAGGAACCAAATTGATTTATAATGGACCAACTATCTTTGAGTATTATTAAAATTAAATTATCATTTTTAAGTTGAGAATAAGATAGCAAATTATTTTTAAGCTTAGGTACATAGAAAACATCATTAATAACAACATTTGAAATTTTTGTTTTTCCCTATTTAGTTACATAAAAAAAAGAATTATCTCCTTAAAAAATTATTTCAATGATATTTATTTAATCACATAAAATATCAAATAAACATGTCATATGGTGTGATGAACCACTATCTAAATTCCATTCATTTTCATTTGATGCACATAAAACAACATATAAAATAATAGCATTTGAATCTTGATTGTTATTTTGAATAGGGTTTTGATTTTTCTACTTGTTTTGATTAAATTTCTTCCCTTTGTTAATTTTAGAAGTTTGATTTTTATTTATATATTTTGTTTTATAAAATCTTTCCCTTATATAACTAAATTTAACACATAATTTTTAATTTCAATTTAACTTATGTGTATGATTCTTATTACTAGATTTTTTATTCCCATATTTACCTTTAGCATAATTAGGGTTAGATTTATCATTTTTAGTGTTATTAGAAACATTATTTAAAGTGAGAAGTGCCTGATTGGTATTTTATTTAGAATGAAAATTGGTATTAACTTACTCTTCTTAAAATAGGAGAGCAAACAAAGTGGTAAGATAAGGGATATCTTGCTTAATTTGATATTTAAAATTCAAAATTGAACTAATTTTTTTAAACTTTTCATAAATATTTAATTGAATGATAAAATAAAATAATTGATCCTGAATCAAATTACAATTACATCCATCTAAATGAGCTTTAATGTTTTTAATTTTAGCAAGAAAATTAATAACTTTTTCATCACCCTTCATATGTGTAGTTAGCAATTCAAGGATTTAATTAATGATCTTACAAAGACAAGTGCCTTCATGAATAGAATCAAGGAGTTTATAAGCATTTCTAAGAGAATTCTGATTACAAATGTAGAGAATAAATTCATCCTTAACATTTCATAATGTAATAGACATAGCTTCCTATGATTTCTAATGAAATGCATTGGTAAGCTCAAGGGTTACATGCCATATAGAAGGGAATTTTTTGATATTGAAGACAATATTCCATAATTTATGAGTAATAAATGCATATTTAACATGAATTTTCATATATTATAGTTATTTCCATTAAGTATTTGAGATTTATTTTTTAAAAATGGGGTGAAACCATAGCTTCAATTTAAATACGATAGTAAAAAATGCCTAAAAAGAAACTATTTTAAATGAATTTTTGAATTATTTTTAAAATAAAGTGAATTGCACATGCAACTATACTTAATTTCATAATTTAGATGCCAAACAATGCAAAAAAATTGAATTAGATTTTCACTAATATAGGTGTCAAAAGAGTCACACTCAAAATGACCACTTAAATATTATTATTCAACAATATGAAAAAACAATAACAATACGATTAAAAACAAAAAATGAACCACTCTAATGCATCCAAAATGTTCTAAAACTTATAAATTGATTGGTCACATGACTATGCTTGCCTAGATATAAGTTTGGTAAAAAATTGAAGCAAAGTCGAAAGGTTAACATGGATTTTTGAATGTGTGAGACTTAACACAACACATCAAATGAAATTCAAGTGAAATTAAATGAAATTCAGAAAAATAAATAAAAAAGTTTTTAGATGAGATTTGAACTTAAAACCTCCCCTTCACAAGTTTTAAGCAAAATACACTTTCACCAACCCTTCTATGAAATTATTTTAATAATTTACATGAATAAATACATAATTAAATGCTTTAAGTTTTAAAATGAATTAAAAAAATCAAAATAAATGAATACGTATGGCATGTGATTTCACATAGTAAATTGATTAACTCTATTATTCACTTTAGGATTAAAACTTGGTTGTATAGAGGCGTGACCAAGTTTTTTGATTATGTGGAAAATAAAAAACTATTAAATAAAGTATTTTAAAAATACTTTTTATCAAACTATATAAAACTTTTACGTACCTGTAGCATGCCTCTAGTTGATAATGGCGTTCATGTAAATTTTAGCAGCTCATATCTCCTTCCACATGCTTCATTTTGCCCTAAATTTTTTTCCAAGCCTCCTAATTTTTCTAGATAAAACCAAAGAAACCTTCAAAATCTCATCTTTGGCTTATAAGTTTCTTGTATAAATTTTCATAGTTGTTCATGGTGCCCATGGGAGATAACAAATTAAAAGTGGAGATCTAGAGCTCCTCAAGCCTTGATATTTTGTGTAGCGTCTTGATATTGTAAAAATAAGATATTAAAAATTTATAGAAGTTTCATGTCAATAATCAACAATTCTAATTTTTCTAAGTGCCCAATGGAGGAACAAAAAATTAAAAAATTTCTTAAGAAATTGTCAAGTGATCTCAAATATATGAATAGACTCGCCAATCATTCAAACTCCCTCGGGCTCTGATTGCATGAAATATATTGAATAGATGTGTAATATTCAATCAACATACACAAAATATCTTAAGTGTAAACAATGAGCAAAGCCACATATCAATTTTGACACAAATATTTAGGTGGGAAAATCTTAAAATGTAAAAAAACCATAATAGTTGATATTCATATAATTGAGAAACATAGAACGTCAATACAATCCTTCTCTTCTATAACCAAATTTTTTCTTATAACCTTTGTAAATATTTTCCACACATAAATATTAATATTTTTCACAATTCACCAAAGTTCATTTAAATCAATAACCAATATGGGTAAACCCTATTTTATAGTGAAATTTAAAGGGAGGTGACCATTATGAATAATGGGTCCAAACATTTAAAAAATACATTTAATAAACCATTAGTAATTTATTAACTAAATATAATATTGTTATTTATTTACTTAAGGTTACTATTTTAAGCTAAAATTTAAATGATCACCACTTAGACATTAAACTCTATAGCAAGTATTTTATAGATGATGTTTATATTTTCAAGGGAAAATAGTAATGTGTTATATTGGGGTCTATGGAAGACAAAACTATAAGATAATTATATACTGGTGGGTTTGGGGGATAATTTGGTCAGAATAAGACATTAAGTTTAGTTAAGATAAAATATATTTTTCCAAATATGAAGATAGATGTGAAAATATATGTTTGAAGATGCAAGATATTCCAAGTGGGTAAAGGTCATTCATAAAACATATGTTTGTACATGCCATTATCAACACCAAGAAGAACATGTTTTTTTTTACTATGAACTTTGTATTGTGGCTGTCAAACACACAAAGAGGTAATGATTCAATTTTTGTTATTGTAGAGGACCAATCAATAGGGTTTGATATAATTTTCACTCAATGTTCAGTGACCTATGATGCTAGTTAGAATTAGGTGTTTTACAGCTCGTCATGGGCTCAAATGAAAGGCCAATTGTGTCCTTTTAGGAAACAATGTGGACATCTAATTGTTGCTATTTATAAATTCAGAACATGTGTCTAGGTTTGTATTTGCTATTAATTAATATGTATTTTATGGGGAGCTCAATTTTGATTGGTTTAGATTAGGTTTGATGCCAAGAATAAATCAATAGACTTTAAATTTTAGGGTTTCACTACAACAAGGATGCACTTGAGGTATACTTACAATATGTAGTGCTTTATGCATTTTTAAATACCAAACCATCATCTTGAGACCATACTTTATTATTCATAGTCTTAAAAACCAAGAAACAAATATCTTTAGTTAGTCCCATTTCTGTTGTTCATAAGATCAAGGTTGAAGAATGATTTGATATGTACTTCTACAAGTAGAGTAAATTTTATTGTTTACATAAATTAAATATATTCATTATTTTTAAATTCATGGTTAAAAACTTGTATGCCATGCCCTATGAAGATATATTTATTGTTTTTTCTAGAAGCATGAACACCTTATCAATAAGACATTTTTTTTGTTTATTTATTTAGTTTGGTTCTTTTTACTCCCCAAAACTCCCATTCGGACCTTGGCTAAGTAAATACTAGAAATAGGTAAACATCTAAGGCTTATAAAATATTTTCCCATGAATTAAATAATTA
This sequence comes from Torreya grandis, assembly GCA_037957365.1. NCBI lineage: Eukaryota > Viridiplantae > Streptophyta > Pinopsida > Cupressales > Taxaceae > Torreya > Torreya grandis. The sequence continues at coordinate 59,941 of JARHVA010003773.1, forward strand.
CATGGATCTATTATCAAATTCATTTTATGTATTACCAATAGTCATGGTGTCTTACGAGATAGAAAATGGGACTATGATGCTTCTTTTAGAACCCTTAATGTTTTTTTAAAGAAAATCATTTTATGCATATCCTCCATTTAACCCATTTTATTAACCTAATTTTTTTGGGAGGGTGTTAGAAAATAAGTGTTGAGTATGGTAAAAAAATAAGTGGCTCGACCGCTACTACATGTGTTAATGAAAGAACTAACTTTGATGATAAATGATTGTTAGCTATTGAAATCAATCAATGTAATCTTCATATAATGTCAATGGTATAAGAGTGGCATCTTGATGATTTTATTTTAGAATATCATTAATTTTTCATTCTTCATATGTATATTATTTTCTTCTAAATGAATTTAGGTTTTAACATAAATGCTACTAGATCTTCCTAGTCTTTTATTGTTTTCTTCATACACATTAATTTTTTTATATTTTGGGTAGAGATATATTATCAGGTAAGTAAAAAATTTACTAATTGATTTTATAAATATTATATTTTTTTAATATTCCTTTGAAACTTGAAATGTGATGTCATTTTAATTGGATATTTGTTATAGGCAACACACTTTTCTATAGATATGCTTCAACCTGCCTATGTGACAGTCAATGGTATAGTCTATTTTATATATGTAAGCACTAAATTTTATTTTCCCAATTTGGATATGAATAAGAGTTATTTAATATACATTTATTTTATTTTCATGTGATAGTTGTGAGAAAAATAGTTTACTAGAATGTTTATTTATTGACTGTGATAAATTCTATGCAACATTTGATGTGTCTTATTTTTGACATTAATTTTGCATTTGGATGTAGATATGGATAAACCAAAATATTTTTTTTAAGGTAATTGGATTTTTTATTTGGTAGGGATTTTAATTTACCCTATTTAAAATGTTTAACATTCTACTACATTTTAAGCATATAAAGTTATTAAGCATTGCAAGATCCTTCCTTTCTTATGATGCAGATGCATGATATAGTAGATGTATTCTCTATTATTATTGGAAGTAGAGAATTAAATTCCCAAATTTTTATTCACTACAGATAATTATTTAGTGAAGAAAGGTTGCACTAAATTAGATGCACATGATGCCTATAGCTCTATCATTATTTGTTTCAATTAGTTTCTTAATTTATGGAGGATGGTAATGCAATATAGTAGCATCTAATTTTTTCCAGTATAATATATGGTTTACTATTGAAGGCATGTTTAAACAATTTCCCTTGTAAAAAAATAGATGGAAACTTCATTCTATTTATTCCCCTATTTTTTATATGGTAGGTTTGGTTATATACATTGGACAAGGCTATGGTTTCACACACAATGGAAACAGAGGATGATCTAATCTAAAAGTAGGATCCATTTCAACTTGTTTTCTAAAGAAATTCACTAGTGCTTCCACATTTTTTAGTAATGCATATCAAAGCATCCACAACTAGTTAGTGTGATAAATGTTTGTTCTCAATTACAATTTGATTCATGTCCATACTCAAAATGTTTTTTTGGTTCACTTAAAAAATACCATTTTAATTTATTCAAATGCCTCTAATGCCTTTTGTATAGACCCATTTCCTATATAACTTGTTACCATGGCATTCCATGAGACAACATCTATTTAGATTTCCCCATCTCTTCCATTAATGGTACTTGAAACTATAAAATATGATGAAATATATCCTTCTATTATGGTTTGGATAATGTCCATACCCTACAAATCTTTTTAATTGTAATTACTTATTTTAGTATGCACCCATTACATAATTTAATTGTAGATCTTTATTTTCTCAATTATAAGTACTAAATATGCATCATGACACTTTTTTAACATGAATTTAAAATGTTAAAATGGTTTATATGAATAAAAAATATATTTAAAATAATTTATTATAATTCTTTAGAAGAAATTTTGATAATTGGTCTAAAATTCCATTCTGCATGTTAATAGAAAATATTTATTGTATTCTAAAACTAAAAAATATGTATACGATCATAAGGAAATCAATTAATTTAGTCCCTCTCCATGACTAAGGAATGAGGGCTTAGGCCAAGTAAATCATTCGATTCACAAAAAGATAAAATTGATACCAATTTGTTATTTGCTTGTCATAAATAATGCTTTAATGGGCCCTACTTTTCATAAGTAGTACTTATAAACAAATAAACATTATAAAACATCAGAGCAATATTATAGTGATTAATAAATTCAATACTTTCTATATTTTTTATTGATTGATAATAATGACATTCATCTAGTTACATCAATGTGTTACGTTTGAAAAAAAATTGGAAAACAAAACAAAACTCCTAAGTCCATTAAATGGTCAAGATAATTACATTTTTTCTCATAGATTATTTAAGAAAAGGAAAAAAATTATGACTATCAAATGAATGCAATGTTTAAATTCCCTTGTGATGATCAAATTGATATGAAATTTAAGATTAAAAATTAAATTGAATAATTAACTCTGTTACATTCCACCCCCAATGATACCATTATAGAATGCTCATCAATGTAAAAACATGAAGAAAAAAATTCAAATAATATACAATATCAATTTTAATGTCATAAATAATTATTTAAGCACTGAAATTACAACCCCTATCCATAATATTTACTTTTATTTATTTATTTATTTTTGTTTTTTATTTTATTTGATTTTTATCAATGCTTTTCATATTGAAATTATATATAAACAAAATAATTTCCAAAAAAAATGATTAGTGACTAACTTGGAGTATTTACAAAATTTCATCTTCTTATAATATGTATTAATATCCTACTCATAGTACCTAGTTCTTATTCTATAGTCGCTATCATTACAAATCGGGATGGCCACATGAGCCTACAATAAAATTATTTACTCTGATGTTATTAACAAGCTATATGTTATATTATGTATATATTAACATGAGTAAAGCAATAAATGGCCTCATGTTCTATCTGAATTCACATACAAACACTAATGTTGGAATGGAAATGGGGGTGGGAGCATGGACATTAGGGATTAAATTTGATGTCACATGGCTAGATTCATAATTTTTATATTGTAAAATAAAATTGATTTTTTAAGAGATTATATTAGATTTAATATAAAACTTTAAGGAAGCCATATATATAGTAATGTTTTCTCTCTCTATTATGATCTATAAAAGTATTTGAAGGTTAATTTTTAATTAATATCTACCATCAAAAATATTCATGACTTACAAGGTTTACCATCTAATTGAGGCCATGATTCCTATCCATCATGATTTTTAGAAACATATCATGACATTGATGACAAATTGTATTAATATTTTTTTCTCAAAATTAAAACACCTCAATTTTTTTTGGAATTGTATATTAGAGTATGTTTTACATGCATGTTGGACCTAATTACCTCCCTTGATAATGCAAGTGATAAATATTCACTGTACTCACGTATGTGCAACTAGAATTGAAGGAGGTGAACTGAGGTAATTAGCTAGAGGTAAATACATACAAAAGGTGCCATGGGGAAACATGTTAATTTAATAGATGTTTTATGGGGACCAGGGTCTATCAATGTATGCATATATAGATAGGACCCAAGTACCATATGTGGAACTTGTACTTCCACATAGGACCATTTCTAGGTCCTTAACCCTAGGTAAATACCCCACTCTCCTTAGTGGGTTTCAGTCCCACTTGAGGATGGTTGAGTTTAAGGATTAGTTTAATGAGATGGTATATCTAACATCCTAAATTATCATTCAGGTTAACATAGGTTTATATTAAAAGTATAGGTTACTAACCTTATATTTAAACATAATCAATGACCATAAATCAATTCATCACATGCAGATTTGTAATCATTCATGCAACAAAAAATATTGTTTCATAAATAGAAAATAGATTTAAAACTCAAGGTTTCATAGTTATATCAATGGAGGTCATATATTCCTCATAGACTTTAAGGTCAACACACCATTGTTTAAATACGTCATACATCATTTGTTTACCAAACATGGATGCCATTATTTAGAATAATGATTAATGATATAGTTATGATCAACATCATTATCCTATATGTAGTCTACAAATGAATTCTTATAATGACATTATATTTTCATAGCCAATACGACATTATGAAATAAGAGAGATCAAGACATTATTCATATAATGTACCTAATCAATTATACCTAAATTATTTGAATACTACAAGAAAATAAATTATGTATTCATTCAATAGTTAAGTCATTTTCATATATATATATAAGAAAAGAATAAAAAATATTCATACAGTGTTACATTATTGTCTAATTTAATGTGTACCTAATGAACTAATGCATTCTAGAATAAAACTCATGTTTAAATAAACTAGAAGAGGGAAGCAAGTGATTCACAACAATAAAATACAACGCAATCAAATGCAACCATTTTTAGTTGAGTCTCAAGTTGAGTGGAACCCTAATAAAATGTTCCACTGAAGGATCTCTTATAATTTTTCTATTTGGAAAGCCAAGGGAAGGAAGGCAAACATGTTCATCGATCAAAAGGGAAAGTAGAAGCCCATATAGCCGAAGGAAAAGAAATTAGCAAGCATGTATGTTTTAGTTATATAATTATTCAACATTAAATGAAGTAAAACATTATATAACTCTCTTATTTCTTCAAATTGATTCATAATGGTGATATTATCTTTAGTCAATTCATTTAAAATCTTTCATCTTCATTTTATTACATAATTATTCTATGCAAAATTATTACACATGTTTATGAAATACCTCAATTAAGTAAAAGAGTTAAATTAACTTTTGATTCACTTCATGTTAATTTCAAGGAAAATAGTATTAATCTTTAGATCTGATATATATGCATCATACATACCTTACACACAACTAGGTATGTCTTAAATAAGAGTTCAAAGGAATGATTCTATTTTAGTTTCTGTATATGCCAACAACCTATAGTTTGATTAGTTTATGCATTGCTGAAAATGACTAAAATTTTCATATACATGCATCTATATAATTGGATTTTTTGGGTGAATATTTTGTCTTCAACTAACTAAAGGCAAAATAGTTATATCGACCATAGTGTAATGAGACAAATCTCTCCTCTCAGCAAGGGGAGGTTTCCTATAAACTATCACAAACTAATTTAAACTAAATACTAATTCAAGAGTGAGACCATATCATCTATTTCTCTTTTTTTTAAAATGATGATTATAAAATAGAAGAACACTTTCTTAATACTAATTGAAAAATTAAGAAACCCACAAGAGCACAAAGTCTATCATTGCTTATTTTATTGATTTATAACTTAGAACACAGTAGAATGAGGTGCAACCCAAAGTCTTCACTAAAAAATATCACAAAATATATGATCACAAAAGATAATAGTAGTTTGATGCAGGAGCATCTACAATGGCAAGTCATGTCTTAGTTTGAATTCATATTATTGTCTTTTCCCTCCTAAATGTTGTTAAGAAGGAATAAATGTAAAAAAAAAAAAAAAAAGGTAAAAAGGTAATTGTTGGACTGTTGAGGAAATAAGCGGGAAGTGGTTGAAATGGTTTCAACCTTAGTAAATTGTTAAAAATTGCAAACTGTTTCTATTTTACCTTTAGCCCAAAATTGACGTAGAAGTTAGAGAAGAGGAGAAAAAGACAAATCCATTCAAGAAGATGGGGGGGGGGACGTAGAAAAGAAGAAGGTAGAAAAAATGAAGGAGTGAAAAGAAGAACTGCAAATTAAGATCAACAGATACCTTTCTTTAAAGAGTGCCGAAAGGAGCTTCAATGAAGAACTGCGCAATTCGAAGGGTCACCGTAATCCTGATTTCTTGCAACGGGCTGACAAGTAACAGGAGATAGATCAAATTGGTAGCTGTTTTAGAAAGGATATATTTGATCCACATGGATATGACCCAAGTGACTACTATGATGCTTTAGCTTCGAAGCTAAAGTGAGAATTAGAAAGAAGAGAACGAAAAGAAAAAAAAAGAGCCAAAGGGTAGATTTTGTAATTAGATAATAGGCAGAACAAGAAAAGCAAGTGGGATAAGATTGATGGTGAGAGGAAGACTCCTTTGCCTCCTAGAGCTTAGGATGCAATGGCTAGTACAAGTGCACATGCTGCTTTGTTAACTGCTATTAACGCTGGAGCTGGTTACACAACATTTGCGCAATAAGAAAGAAAAGAAGCTGAGGATAAAAGATCACACAAGAGATCAGCCAGAGTGTTTACATAGAAATGTGAGCTTGAAGGTTATGGCATCAGGTAGTTACATTACATCTATGTGTGGTCTTATGTGAATAGACCTGAATTACTTTCGCATTTTCTTCTATTTAGTAAAAGGCCATTGGCCAGGGAAGACAATTTGTGGATGTATATATAAAAAATCACACAGTCCTGAGTGTCATTTATTTGTTATAAGTTATCTTAAGTTTTCTGCCAATTGGTGACTAAAAAATTGACCAAGCTCCCAGTGTAGACTGCTGAGAACTTGCTATAGTATGACTCTGAATGTTTCTTGAATCACCAGTAAACTGCCATTCTCTAATCTCAAGTTTTACGCTAATCTCTGCTAAATCTATCCCTTCAAAGGGTATAACCAATTTCAATTCCTTTCCACAATGTTTAACACATACAGTAGACACAATTGATTTCTATCTTATTGCCCAAATTGTAGTGGAGTCATCATCAATGTATTTCATCTTGATTTCATAGCTGGCCAAATAGTCATATTTCACATTCCTTGAACATTGTTCATTAAAGAGGCAGTTTCAGTGTCCCCATGTTTTCATGTAAAACCATATTGAAGGTGTCATCCCATGTAGGACTTGAACCCCAGCATGCTACAATACTCCTTTTTAGATCTCCAGGTTACACTTCAATAAACGTGTTTAAGTTTCTGCCACTGCCACTGCTTCTTCCACTTCCATTTGGATTACTGATTCCATGTGAATTCACGCGTCTATTTGATATAACTCCTTTTTTGTATTTAGATTGACAAGATTGTTTACTGACATCTCACTGGAAAAGAGAGATCTGGGAAGAGTGACCCTTATATAAAGCTGCAGTATGGTAAGATTATTCAAAGAACAAAGTCAATCCCTCAAGATCTCAACCCCATGTGGAACCAAGAATTTGAGTTTAATGAGATTGGAGACGGTGAGTATTTGAAAATAAAATGCTATAATGAAGACATGTATCGGTGCTAGAACAAAGGCAGTTTTCACCATTTGGTATCAGAGCTTGAAGCTCTTGGGAATTGGTAACTTGTTGTTGGTTGTGATTTCTAATGAGTTGTTACAAGATTTGGCAAGAGGATCAGTAGGACAAAGCACTAGAATACCCTGGGGAGAAAAGGTATGAATAATTTTGCTATTTGATTTGAGTTTGTTGAAGTAAACAGGTGAAGAGGAAGACAACCAAGCCATTGAGGCTTAAGAAGAGAAGAAGACAAGGAAGGATTAGTGAAGATCCAAGAAGAAGCTTGGATAGTTTTCCAAAAGACTAAGGTGAAATAGACTTAGGTGAGGTAAAGGATGGAGTTTGAAGCTTAGAGAGCTCAAAAGTAAGATGAGCAAGTGAATGCTCAAGAGGAAGATCCAAAATAGGTAAGCTTGGATTTATGATTTGTATTTGATGAAGTGTTGTATAAGAGTTGCTGTAGGATTGAGAAAGGGATCAAAAGACTAGGATGCAAAAGGCCTAGGTGAGATCAAAAGAGATTGTCAAAAGACTAGTCAAGGAGAAAAGGCTTGGGTGAGACAAGGGATCAAGAGACCAAGGTGGAAAAGACTTGGGTGAAGATCTTAGAGATGGTAGTATTGTTGAAGGCACTGCAGAGCAGCAAGGTACATGAGGGCACCAAGAAGAAAGCAAGCATCAAAGGTATGAACAGCTTTGTAATTAATAAAGAGATTGCTAATTTGAAGAGAGAGTTAGCTAAGAATAAAGATGAATATGAGTCTTGGATGCAGATGGACAAGCAAGCATGGGTATGGCTAATGAGGAGGAGGTTGAAGTGGCCAATAGATCTCCTAGTGAAAAGAAGAAGAAGGCAAAATGAGATTGCCATGAAGAGAGAAGCCCATAGAGGCTTGAAGAAGATAAGAAGGTTGCCAAGTGAGCAACAAGAGGAAGAGGTGGAGAAGAAGGTTCTCATTGAGGAGAACAAGAGAGAAGAAAGAAAAGAGGAAGTGCCAAGAAGAGCACTTGAGAAGATGAGAGTGTTGATGAAGAGAGCACTCATAGGGACCTTGTGGTCTCTTGTTTTTATTTCTAATATTGTCTTTGAATGTATAATTTTAGGTATGAGCAGCCTTATGAAGGTCAAGAGAAGGGCCTTGGAGAATGAAGAGATTGGTGCAAGAGAGAGAAGTAAGTTATCTGCTATTGATAAAGAAGAAGAGATGCATTAGTTAATGCATGAGGGAGGTATTGAAGACTCCATACAAGTAAGAGAAGAGGTAGAAGATGAAGCTAAATTTCATGATGCCATTGAATGCAAGAGGAAGAAAGAGAACAACCAAGAACAAAGGAAGAAGAAAGGATAGATAATCAAGAAGCTATGAAAGTCAAAGAACTAATGGAGCAGCCCATTAAGGAGGTAAAAGTGAATTCAAAAATTGATTTTTTTCATTTTCATAAGCATGAAACTGTTGATAGACATGTTAGAGAAGCAAAGAGAAAGGTGAAGTTTTCAATTAACCATGGATATGTGATGCATAAATGGTGGAAGAAGCAAATACAAAGCATGAAGGAAGAGGTAGAATGCAAAGTGAGCAAGGCCAGCTATCAAGCAAGACAACAGGAAGATGTCAAACAGCAGAAATTAGTTGGTGAGTTGAACAAGTGTCATCATAAAGCTATGAATAAGGTATGGATGGCTAAAGGTGAGAAAGAAAACTTCTCAAAGAATAATGAGGTAGAGTATAAGGACACAAAGATGAAAGGTAAGTCAATTGCTTGCAATGGATGGGATAATGATTTTTTTGAATCATTTAATGATATTTTTATGGAAAATGAGGAATGGAAAATGTCTATGAAAACTAATGTACAGCAAGGAGAGAGTTCCAAGAGGATGGAAAATGAATTGAGGCAAGAACAAACAAGATGGCTTCAGGCAGCAATTGAAGATAGTAAGGAGACACAAGGTAATGGTGTTTCAATTGTTTTTGATGAGTATATTAAAGAAGTTGGTTTATGTGAAAACAAGCTAAGAAAAGATGAGATGAAGAGTGAGGCTAGTAAAGGACAAGTAATCCTTGTAAGTGATCAGCCCAAGTTTGATGAAGATGGTGAGATAGATGAAAGCTTACTAAAGGAAGAGTTGAAGATGTTAGAAGAGCTGTTTGGTAATTCAAGAGAGATGAAGGAAGGTACAAGCCATGGTGAAGACACCATTAGGAAGAGCGAAGCAAGAAAAGAATAGAAGAGTGAAGAGGCCAAGGCAGTTTTGGTCAAGAAACAAGAGCATGGAGGCAGCCAAGAGGCTTCATGGCCTCAAATGTTTTCTACTAAGGTGGCTTTGAATGTTTTATATATAGGTATGAAGGTTGCTAAAGTGAATGACATACATGAGTCATTGGAGAAGCTCATGAACCAAGAAGAACAACAAGAAGATCTAGAAGATATGTATGAAGATGAAGACGCATGGAAGCAGGAGCTGGCAGCGGAGAAAGAGATGAGGAGAAGAACATATCAAAAAAGGAAGAAAAGTAAAATGAAAGGCAAAGACTATCAAAGACAAACAACAACATTGGTATTGGCAACAAGACCTTGGGATCTAGGGATAGAATGAAGACTAATGCATTGAGGAGCTATCTCATTTGAACTAAGGTTCAAATTGTTTCTAGAGGGAGAGTATGATGCAAGAGCATCTACAATGGCAAGTCATGTCTTAGTTTGAATTCATATTATTGTCTTTTCCCTCCTAAATGTTGTTAAGGAGGAATAAATGTAAAAAAAAAGAGGTAAAAAGGTAATTGTTGGACTGTTGAAGAAATAAGGGGGAAGTGGTTGAAATGGTTTCAACCTTAGTAAATTGTTAAAAATTGCAAACTGTTTCTATTTTACCTTCAGCCCAAAATTGGCGTAGAAGTTAGAGAAGAGGAGAAAAAGACAAATCCATTCAAGAAGATGAGGGGGGACGTAGAAAAGAAGAAGGTAGAAAAAATGAAGGAGTGAAGAGAAGAACTACAAATTGAGATCAACATATACCTTTCTTTAAAGAGTGCCAGAAGGAGCTTCAATGAAGAACTGTGCAATTTGAATGGTCACCATAATCCTAATTTCTTGCAACGGGCTAACAAGTAACAGGAGATAGATCAAATTGGTAGCTATTTTAGAAAGGATATATTTGATCCACACGGATATGACCCAAGTGACTACTATGATGCTTTAGCTTCAGAGCTAAAGCGAGAATTAGAAAGAAGAGAATGAAAAGAGAAAAAAAAAGAGCCAAAGGGTAGATTTTGTAATTAGATAATAGGCAGAACAAGAAAAGCAAGTGGGACAAGATTGATGGTGAGAGGAAGACTCCTTTGTCTCCTGGAACTCAGGATGCAATGGATGCTACAAGTGCACATGCTGCTTTGTTAACTGCTATTAACGCTGGAGTTGGTTACACATCATTTGTGCAACAAGAAAGAAAAGAAGCCGAGGATAAAAGATCACACGAGAGATCAGCCGGAGTGTTTACACAAAAATGCAAGCCTGAAGGTTATGGTGTCAGGTAGTTACATTACATCTGTGTGTGGTCTTATGTGAATAGACCTGAATTACTTTCGCATTTTATTTTATTTAGTAAAAGGCCATTGGCCAGGGAAGGCAACGTGTGGATGTATATATAAAAAGACACATAGTCCTAAGTGTCATTTATTTGTTGTAAGTTATCTTAAGTTTTCTACCAATTGGTGACTGAAGACTTGACCAAGCTCCCAGTGTAGACTACTGAGAACTTGCTATAGTACGACTCTGAATGTTTCTTGAATCACCAGTAAACTACCATTCTCTAATCTCAAGTTTTATGCTAATCTCTGCCAAATCTATCCCTTCAAAGGGTACAACCAATTTCACTTCCTTTCCACAATGTTTAACATGTACAACAGACACAATTGATTCCCATCCTATTGCCCAAATTGTAGTGGAGTCATCATCAACGTATTTCATCTTGATTTCATAGCTGGCCAAATAGTCATATTTCACATTCCCTGAACATTGTTCATTAAAGAGACAGTTTTAGTGTCCCCATGTTTTCATTCAAAACCATATTGAAGGTGTCATCCCATGTAGGACTTGAACCCCAACATGCTGCAATACTCCTTGTTAGATCTCCAAGTTGCACTTTGACAAACGTGTTTAAGTTTCTGCCACTACTGCTTCCACTTCCATTTGGATTACTGATTCCATGTGAATTCACGCGTCTGTTTGATATAACTCCTTTTTTGTATTTAGATTGACAAGATTGTTTACTGACATCTCACTGGAAAAGAGAGATCTAGGAAGAGTGACCCTTATATAAAGCTGCAGTATGGTAAGATTATTCGAAGAACAAAGTCAATCCCTCAAGATCTCAACCCCATGTAGAACTAGGAATTTGAGTTTAATGAGATTGGAGATGGTGAGTATTTGAAAATAAAATGCTATAATGAAGACATGTATCGGTGCTAGAACAAAGGTAGTTTTCACCATAGTTCAAAGCCTTTCCAATATCCTTTACTTTAAAACACTAAATCATAAACTAAAGATAATTATTATAGCACAAAGTGTCCATAATCAACTTTAGAACATCTACCATATTATTCTCACTCACACTACTATTTAATCAAATAGATAAGATCGTATTAGGAAAAGGACATAAGAATAATTTCCAATACAACACAAGTTATTTCAACACAAATTTTGAATGATCTCTTGATTTCTTATTCACTTAAAAAAATTTGATTTACAATTTGAACTCAAAGTTTCAAAATGCTCTTCAATTTGATAGAGTTTCACTTCAATAATTAAAAGATCCATAATTACAATAGAGGCCCTCTTTATTTATAGGGAGAGGCCTTGAAAAAATTTAGGAAAAACCTAATTACTTTTACTTATTCAAAAATAAGAGTCCATATTGAGTTGGGACTTCCTATGTTTTTACATGTAATTACATATGAAAAAAGTACATGTAAATATGTCTTATGTTGTTTCAAAAGTACATCTGAAAAATGAAAAATAAACTAAGGAAAAAAAATTTCTTCAATTTGTTTATTATGCATGATGATTATTTGTCTACATAACTCCATTAAGACCAATTTGTTCGAGGGGAATCTTGGAAGTATATAAGGATGACTTTAAAAAAATCTAACCCTTAGGTATAAGAAAGAAGGAAACTATAAGAACATGCATCCAAAATAATTTACCATTGTCCAAGCCTCATTTGGCACTCTTCTTTATTCTAGTTGAGGATCAAAAAGATATAAGAATACTACAAATAAAACATCATTTACTCTCCTAAAATGATGAATAGAACCCTTAAATGTTAATTGAAAATAGTATTGATACATAGGGATAACCCTCTTATCTCCTTCTGATGTTAGACTTGAAAAGATTCTTATATAAATTATAATATACACCAGATAAGAAGTCATGTAGAATTTGAAGGTAGTGAATACCTTCATCAATTGTTCATGTAAAGCATTGCTGATTTGTTCTCCCCAAAAGATGGTTTGTTTGCCTTGGAGTATTACCTTGATGAAAGGATACATCCATTCATGAAATAGTGAGAAAGAGGATAAACCTCTTATCCTACTAAGAAGAGTTATCAGATCACCAACTTCTTCTATAAAGTCTCTTCTAGGAAAACTCTGGCCACCTTGATAAATTTGACCTTGACGTCTTGATCCATTTATTATTGATTACCTTCTTTGCCTTTTCAATGTTTTTGTCATACTCTTTTTGTGATTTAACAAAATAAAGCTTTAACACTTTTGTAGTAGGAGGGCACATAAACACCTTATCAATGAATTTAGGATCTAGTCTGATTATCACATTGCCACTAGCATCCATCATAACCCTAGTATCTATGTTATAAAACTAAGCACACTGAAAGACAAATTCTATGTTGTGGTCTAACACTAGGAAAAAAGATACCAAATAAATTTTACTATCAATTATCTACTTCATTGTAGAGCTAGGATTGCTTGAGTTGGTTCTCTCCACAAACTCAACCATGTCCACATGACCAATCTTTGTATCTCTAATGTCATCGACATTAGAATTAACTAAGGTGATTGAAAAAACAACTTGATAATTGTACTTCATCTCTTTCTATTTCTTTAGAGATAACTTAGTTATCTGAATGAGCTATCACGATAAGGATATTGATAAAGAAAGAAGATCCACAGAAGAAACTACAATTAAAAAAATCATGATCATGCAATTAGGGGAAATACTGGTAATCTAGGAAAATTGCATGTCGATGATCATGACTATGGAGATGTGCTTGAAAGTTCTAGAGTACGATCAAGCCAAAAAATCAAAGTAAAGTGGGCTAAAAAAAATTGAAAATATCACAAAGTTAAGAAATTTTGAGAGAATGTTTACATGGGTAGCAAAATTTGCCACCCTTTCATGTGAGGGATATTGTGCACTTGTGTTAGTGGCAAAATTCACTGCTATCAAATATTATAATAAAAATGGTTATATGTTGGAGTAGAAAAAAATGTCGACACTACAGGTAATGAGGAAATTCCAAGTTTAATGTTTGAGCAACAAATTTTGTTGACAATGCATATGGTATAAATGGCATTTGATGTTCAAGTGGTAATTTTTGCTGATACCACATGTAATAGGAGTTTCAAGGTTTTTTTGTAAGGGCAGAGGATTTCACCACCCATACACTTCCACTTGAAAGCATCTTTAAATACATAAGCGGTGAAAAATGCTGAGTTTATTTTTTGACTTATTCATAATAGAAAGAAGTGAGAGTGGTTAATATAGCTATCATTACAATGTTTTTGTAAGAATTGGTTTTCAACTAAAATGTTTTCAAGGGTAAAACCTTGTCAGGTTAAACCATCGATGACACACATCAACTTAAAACCTAGGGCACAAAGAATGGTGGAATAAGGGTTTGACATAAAAGATCAAACAAAATGATAATATCAATCTGAAACTTAACGTATTACAAACATTTTTTTCAAAAAAAAAATGATGAATTCAAAACAATACAAAAACTAATCAATAAACAAAACCCTAGAAGTCAAAATAGTTAAAATGACTTACCTATTGAGTTTAAAACCCTAAGCTTGATAGTGGAAAATTTTGAAATCTATTTGAATCCTCCATCATCATGGTTGAGCGGTTTTGAGAAAGGTCAAGGAATAAACTAAGAAGATTCGACAAAAGAAATGATAAGAAAAAAAATAATGAAATAACACATTTAAAATATTGAAAATAAGCCCTTAATTATTGGCACTTGTGGCCATTAATGCCACTTGAAGTTCAATATCTTAGAGATCTTGCTCAGATGGCAATTTTGGCTGACCTAACACATGCCTTTATAAAATTTAAAAAGTGGTAAAAACCACCAACCATGCACATACCCTTTTGATCGAGAACATGTAATGGTGGTAAAGAGTGTCGTTTGAGCATGTGAAAAAGAAAAACTATGTAAGAGTGGCAAAAAATTGCTGACTTTACATAATTAAATACTCAAAATATGTAACAGTGGAAAATTTGACCACTCTAACACATTTAGATTCAAAATTTCACTAACACCTTCAAAATGATGAAAATTGACATTTTGATTAGTTTATGACTACAACAAGCTTCATGATTTTTGAGAAATCATGGTAGGGGAATGTCACAAACTCTCTTAGGATGTCAAATGACTTTGCTTGAGATCAAGAGAATTTTGTCTTGATCAATGAACTTAAAGTGTAGATTATGAAATAGATAAGTTTCATAGGGGTTGTCTACAAAATAAGCGTAGCTAATTTTAAGAATAACAACTATCTTTAACTAGGGAACTTCCATCGATAAAACTTTTAAATAATCTAAGGGAGATGAATCTAGTCTCTAAGTGCCTTCATCCATGCCATTAGGCTATGGAATCAAGCTACCAAAAATAAAAAGACACAAAAGACTAAATAAAAACACAAAACTATAAAAATGTATAAATGAACTTATCTGATCCTTCAAAGATTGAAGTGTTTCAGATCTTTCCCATTGTGAGAAAGCAAGAATGGTGTTCCATCTTGATATTATAGTAAGAAACTATTTCTACCATAGAATTGATAATGGTGAACAGACCTCTCCACAAGGAATCAAACTTTCCATGCATTCCTTTTAGTTCTCTCCTCTTGTCCCACAACAAGAATTGATCTCCAATCTGAAACTCATGAGTCCTTGCTTTCTTATCAAAGAGTTTCTTTACTTGACTTTGGTGCTCAATGATACGGTCCACTACCATAGTTCCCTACTCCTTAAGTTTAGTTAGGTAGATGATCTTTTTCTCAATAGAACTTTAAAAATTCCTATCTTCCACTACCTTTGCCAACTTTATTGCTAGAAATTCCAAGGTAATTGGTATCTCTACATTTAGATCATAAAAAAGTTAAAATGATGACATACCTATTGTCCTTTTAGGGTTAATCCTGTCTACCCATAAAATATTAAACAATGTTTTATGCTAAGTTCTCTGATTCTCATCTACCAGTTTCCTGATAATAGTAATTAGATTCTTGTTACTTGATTCCACTGACCATTTCCTTATAGATAATAGTCTGAAAAGTGGAAAAAAATGATCCCATGCTTGTATCAAAAGTTAGTAATCTCATGGGAAGAGATATAAGAAGCATTTTCTACTTAATATTATTTGGAACTCCAAACTAGGAAATAATGTTTTCCTTAAGGAAATTGCATACCACTTCAAAATTAGCATGCTTAATTGGGATGGCTTCCACCCACTTGGCAAAATAGTCTATCACAATGAGAACATAGTTGTGTACCATACTTTATGGTGGGTTCACAATACCAATGAAGTTGATGTCCCATTACTGAAAAGGTTCTTCAATCACCACCAACTTGAGAGGTAATGTGGCCAACTTAGGTTTTCCAATAAATTTTTGACACAACTCACACCTATGCACCCAAATGTACACATCTTGAAATAGTGTAGGCCAATAGTATTTGGATCACATAATATTGTGAGCCATCATGGGTGCATAAAAATGTCCTCCACAAGCTAAATTAGGGAAAGACTCTAGAAGTCTATTTTGTTGCACTTTATTCATGCAATGAAGAAATACTCTTTCAAGGCTTCTTTTATACAAACCATTGTCCCATAAGACATAGTTAGTAGCCTTCAACTTAATAGTTATTTTCTCCTTATAAGATAGATGAGTAGGACACTCACCATAGGTAAGAAAATGAGTGATATTTGAATACCACTCATCAGTAGTAGTGACAAAAAAAACTATTGGCATGTTTTCAACTTCTACTTCTTCATCCCCTGTCTCTTTTGGTATGTTATCAGCAATCAATTGACACAAAAATTTTCCACACACAAGCTTAATAGGTTTAATATTATGATCAAAATCTTGGATCTTATCAATCCAATTTCCCCTTTTAGTGCCAAACTCTTGTTGAATTAGAATAGACTTTACTGTTGTGTTAGGCACCCAAATAACAATATGTGAATTCAGGATATAGAACCAGAAATGCTTTACCACTTTAACCAGATCATAAACATGCTTCTAAATTTTTGAATATTTCAATTCATGAGATTTGAGAGGACAACTCATAAATGATATGGGAGATTCCACACCTTCTTCATTCTACTAAAATTGAATGGCCAAAAGTGTATGTTCAAAAGCATAGCTATATACTACATAATATTTAGTATAATCAAGACAAACAAGGACTAGAGCATGAGCAATAACCTTCTTGATATCCTGAAATACCACTTTACCTTTCATAGTATAATATAAAGTATCCTTACCCTTCATCATGTTGATAATGTGATGGGTTTTCTCTACAAATTCATGAATGAACCTTTGCAAAAAATTCACCTTTCCAAAGAAAAAATGAACTGCAGTCTTACTAGCAGGCAAAGTAAGACTTTAAATAGATTTGACTCTTTTTGAGTCAATTTTAGTGCCTTCTTAGGATATAATTTGACCAATAAATTTACCTTTTGTAACCCTAAAAACTTACTTCTTAGGGTTGAGAGAGATACCATTTTTTTGATAGCATTCCAACACTTGTCATAAATGGTGTGCATGATCATGATGATGTTTATGGAAAATAGTCAAGTCATCAAGATACACCATAATGAACTTCCCCATCTCATCTCTGAAGGCAAGGTCCATTTATATTTGGGATGTGGCACTAGCATTGATCAAACCAAAAGGTATTATGTGATATGCAAATATGCCCCAAGGTGTAGTGAAAGCAGTTTTATACTGATCTACTTCATTAACTTCCACTTGATTATACCTCAAATAACCATATAGCATAGACAACATTTATGAACCAATTATTTTTTGCAACACTTAGTCCAGGATTGGTAGGGGCAGTTATCCATTAGAGAAGATTGGTTGAGATTCTTGAAATCAACACAAATACAAATTTCTCCATTCTTCTTCCTTACAAGAACTATGTTCATGATCCAGGTGGAATGATGAATTGGAAAAATTATCCTTGCATTCAACATCTTTTGAATCTTATAAAGGCTAGTGCCTGATATTTTAGGGTTGTATTGCCTTTGTTTCTACTTGTGAGGCAATGACCCAACTTTAAGGAGAATTTCATGTTGAATTTACTTAGGTCTGAAGGACTTCAGATCATCATAAGAATATGCCAAAACATCAATGTAATGATGAAGGAGAGTAATGAATTTGAATTTTTCATTGGCAATGCAACATTTTCCAATGTTGACCATTTTAAGATCTACATCTGAACATAAATTTACTTGCTTAAATTCTATAGAAGAAATTCAATCCAGTTGCTGCTACTATTTGATATATTTGTCATGCTTATCAAATAGCTTTTCAAGGGAAACCAAACCTTCTAGAATTTTATTCCCTTTTAATTGAAGGAAATCTTCACCAATTTGTGAATCTATTTCAAAAATGTATTCCTATAATGGAGATTCACTACCTTCAAAATAGATCTCATCAAAGCTATCCATCTTTGCCAAGAAAGTAATGATTTGATTATCACCATTGAACACCTACCAATGGTCAGAATTATTAGGTACACTTGGTCAAAAGACCAACTTAATAGTGCACTTATTTCCTTTGAAATCTTTATGAGAAACCATGAGAGTGGCAGAGACAGCTAATGAATTTTCATGATCATTAAACTCTCTTGGAACTATAGAGATATTAAAAGCATCAAAAAATTTAATGAAATCCCATACACAATTATGATAATGTCACAATCTTTCATTTTTAGTTTGATATAAATTTATTACTTGACAAACCACTAATTCAACAACTCCTTAAGCATGAATAATCTTAACACCTCTAGCATGAGCAACTTTCAATTTGAGTAACAATGACTTATATTTGGTGGTGTTGTTGGTATTGTCAAATTGCAACTTATATGAGAAAGAGAAGACATCAATTTGTGAGGATATAAAAAAAAATTTGGCTCTAAAACTGGTAGAGGAACAACTGCCATCAAATTCTAAAACTTAGACCTCATTAGAATTTGATTTTTTTAAATTTCAGTGATCAAAATATTTCTATTCATTAGTGAGGGAAGAATCTGGCATTATTATGCTTTCACCTGAACTTTCATCTAAAAAATCTTCTAATTATTCATCTAAATTGTTTGAGCTATCACCTGATGACCTCTCATCTGATGAACTAGAAAAATCTTTAGTTGATAGAAAATAATTACCCATTCCCAAGGACTCAAACAAAATTTGAGCTTTGGGATTTACCATTTGGGTAACAATATATTTGGCCTCCTTCTCAAGAAGTAATTTTTGCATGATGACTTTAATAGGTATCCTTGCTTCAGATAGATCCATGTTCATCTCTCCACCTACATCCTTGTAAAAATTATGTCTGAGCATAATGCCATAAGAAGCTAGAACATTAGCTACTAGGACTGTCATCTTAATCCTCTTATCTAAAAAAGCTACAAATGCAAATTGGGTGTTTTTGATTTGACCTAAAAGTAGTACTTGCTTATTTTACATGGATAAACATCTCCCAAAAGTCTTAGTTAAGGTGAGACCAAGGGAGTCTGCTACCTTGACTAGCATAACATTATCAGAGGCTTTAGAATCTATTATGCAATTGCTCAACTTATGACTATTTACCAATAAATAAATATAAAAAGGTTTTATTTTTCCAAATGCAACAAGGGGAGTATTGACAATATTATTTTGGGTAGATTTGTTTTTTGAGGAATCATGGTTAACTTTTAGAAAATATTGTCTTATAGGGATGGTTTTGTTTTTAACGTATTTAGCCAGCCTATCAAACTGTTTAGGATTAAATTGTAAATACTCAACTTTAGATATTTGGATCTTGGTCTTCCTAACATGATATATTATGTCAAATAACTATAATGAACTAAAAATAGAGGAAGGAAATCCATCATTCTGATTTTTATTTGATTTAGTAATGGTCTGAGGGATAGAAGTAGAAGATACATGATTGTTAGATGTACTTACTTGCTTATTTCCCATTGGGTCCTTTGATTGGAAAGGTAGCAGAGTTCCCCATTTAATAATTAAGATCATTGGTTGAGGTTCTTCTCTTTCTTTTCCCTTATCAACTTGCTGAGTTGAATAATTTTGGGACGTAGTAAAAATAACATATGCTCCATCATACACTTCTTTTTTAGCCTCATTTTGGTAATTCAGAAAGTTGATGGTAGAGTCACCAGCTAATTCTTCTTCTCTTTTTAAAAATATATTAGCATCATTCTCCTAGTCCAACTCATGTTGGAAAAAATGATCATGTTTGGCTTTATAATAGCCAACTTCTGAGTTGACTAGTGCTACTTCAATGGCAAGCTTCCCTTATATAGGTGGAAGATGATTGATTTTCCCTTGATTTTTAGTAGAATTACCTTGATATTAATTGTTGGGAAATATCCTCCTTGGTATATCTTGATAAGAAAGAGGAACAGACTTACCTTAGGATATTTACCTTTTTAGAGATAACAATTCATTTGCTAATTTTTTCAACATAGAGTCAGTGGTGCTTGTAGAATAATTCTTAGTAGAAGAGGAACCTTTATTTATATTAGAATCTCTTTTATCTTACCCACAAGGATAATATCATCTTCAATTTTGGTAGCCAAAATATGAGCTACAAGAAGATATGTAAGGCTAGCCCACCTTAAAAGAAAACTCACTTCAAGAAGTTGAGTATTGATAAAGAAATACTTAAGATTATCTACTATTGGTTGAGTAGTTGCAAGAATCTTATTTCTCATATTATTGAACTTAGTGATGAAGTCTTGCATAGGTTCATGAGGCTCCTTTTTCATTTATGTAAACTGAGCCAATAAAGTGTGTGCATCTTCTATAGGTTTGAACCTAGCCTCAAACTTGATCTCAAGAGTGTTTTAGTTAGTTATAGTCTGAAATTAAAGATGATAAAACCAATTTATAGTAGCACCTTGCACTATTTCCAAAAAAATCATTAATACTACATCTTCATGTTCAACACCTATCACACTACAAGCTATGCAGAAAGCTACAATGTGTTCATCAGATTAAACTTTCCCGTCACTATAGAACTTAGAAAAATTCTTTCTTGAACTATGACGTAGTTCATGTAAAAGTGGTGTTAAATTTAGAGGACCAAAAGTGTTACCCTAAGGGCCTTGGGCTGCCATGATGTGTTGATTAAAAGGTGGGATAACAAACCTTTGTGAAATATGAATAGACAAAATTTTGCTAGCACTAGAACTAAAAGCTACACTAGTATTGGAGACCTGGTGTTGGTAGGAGGAAAACTCATGGTTCACTGAAGGTGAGGTCACAGAAGCAAAATACCAAAATTATTTTGTTGCATTAACTCAAATACATGATCAATGATACCTTGAGCTCTCTTGCTTCTCGTATATCATGAATCTACTAGAATGTAGTATAATCAACAAAATTTTGTAACAAATAAAAAAGAACTAAAAATTCTTCAACTCAGAGTGTGAGGCTTCAAGTTTCATGCTCCTTCCCCAGTGAAGTCATCAAAAACTATTGGGTGAATATTTTATCTTCAATTAATTGAAGGCAAAATAGTTATATCAACCATAGTGTAATGAGATAAATCTCTCCTCTTAGCAAGGGGAGGTTCCTTATAAACTATCAAAAACTAATTTAAACTAAATATTAATTCAAGGGTGAAACCATATCATCTATTTCTCTTTTGTTAGAAATGATGTTTACAAAATAAAAGAACACTTTCTTGATACTAATTGAAAAATCAAGAAACCCACGAGAACACAAAGTCTATCATTGCTTCTTTTGTTGATTTATAACTTAGAATACAGTAGAATGAGGTGTAGCCCAAAGTCTTCACCGAAAACTATGACAAAATATATGATCACAAAAGATAATAGTAGTTCAAAGCCTTTCCAATATCTTTTACTTTAAAACACTAAATCATAAACTAAAGATAAATGTTGTAGCACAAAGTATCCACAATCAACTTTAAAACATCTCCCAAATTATTCTTACTCACATTACTATTTAATCAAACATATAAGATCATATTAGGTAAAGGACATAATAATAATTTCCTATACAACACAAGTTATTTCAACACGAATTTTGAATGAACACTTGCTTTCTTATTCACTTGATAAAATTTGATTTACAATTTGATCTCAAAGTCTCAAAATGCTCTTCAATTTGGCAGAGTTTCACTTCAATAACTAAAAGATCCATAATTATAATAGAGGCCCTCTTTATTTATAGGGAGAGGCCTTGAGAAAATTTAAGAAAAACCTAACTACTTTGACTTATTCAAACATAGGAGTCATTATTGACTTGGGACTTCCTATGTTTTTACATGTAATTACATATGAAAAAATTACATGTAAATATGTCTAAATTTGTTTCAAAATTACATCTGAAAAATGAAAAATAAACTAAGAAAAAAATTGTTTCAATTTTTTTATTATGCACGATGATCATTTGTCTACATAACTCTATTAAGACCAATTTATCTGAGGGGAATATTGAAAGATTATAAGGATGACCTTGGAAAAAGCCAACCCTCAAGTATGAAAAAGAAGGAAACTATAAGAAACATGCATCCAAAATCATTTACCAATGTCCAAGCCTCATTTGACACTCTTCTTTATTCTATTTGAGGATCAAAAAGACATAAAAATATTGCAAAGAAAGCATCATTTACTCTCCTAAAATGATGAATAAAACTCTTTAATGTTAATCAAGAATAATATTGATACATAGGGATTACACTCATATCTCTTTCTGATGTTAGACCTGAAAAGATTCTTATAGAAGCTACACTATACACCAAATAAGAAGTCATGTAGAACTTGAAGGTAGTGGATACCTTCATCAATTATTTGTGCAAAACATTATTGATTTATTCTCCCCAAAAGATGGTTTGTTTGCCTTACATTATTACCTTGATGAAAGGATACATCTATTCATGAAATAGTGAGGAAGAGGATAAACTTCTTATCCTATTGAGAAGAGTTATTAGATCACCAACTTCTTCTATAAAGTTGCTTTTAGAAAAATTCTATGGCCACCTTGACAAATTTGACCTTGAGATCTTGATCCATTTATTATTGATTACCTTCTTTGCCTTTTCAATATTTTTTTCATACTCTTTTTTTTATTCAACAAAATCAAGCTTTAACACTTTTATAGTGTAAGGGGACATAAACACCTTATCAATAAGTTCAAGATCTAGTTTGATTATCACATTACCTCTAGCATCCATCACAGCCTTAGTATCTCTATTATAAAACTAAGCACACTGAAGGATAAATTTTGTGTTGTGGGATAACACCAGGAAAGAAGATACCAAATAAATGTTATTGTCAATTATCTTCTTCATTGCAGAGCTGAGATTGCTTGACTTGGTTCTCTCTACAAACTCAGCCATGTCTATATGGCCAATCTCTGTATCTTTAATGTCATCGACATTAGATGTAGCTGAGATGATTGGAAAAACTCCTTGATATTTACTCTTCATCACTTTTAACTTCTTCAGAGACAATTTAGTCATCTGAATGAGCTATCACCAGAAGGATATCTATGAAGAAAGAAGATCCACAGAAGAAATTGAAATAAAAAAATCATGATCATGTAATTAGGGGAAATACTGGTAATCTAATGAAATTGCATGTTGATGATCATGACTATGGAGACGCGCTTAAAAGGACTAGAGTGTGAGCATGCCAAAAAAATTAAAGGAAAATGGGCTTGAAAAAACAAAATTGAAAATATCCCAGAGTTAGGAAAATTTGAGAGAATGTTTGCATGGGTGGCCAAATTTTCCACCTTTGCATGTGAGGGATATCGTGCACTTGTATCAGTGGAAAAATTCACCACTATCACATATTATAAGAAAAATGGTTATATGTTGGAGTGGTAAAAAAAGTCAACACTATAGGTAATGATGAAATTACAAGTTTGATGTTTGTGCAACAAATTTTGCTGACAATACGTATGGTATAAATGGTGTTTGATGTTCAAGTGGAAATTATTTTGATACCAAATGTGATAGGAGTTGCAAGGTTTTTGTGTAAGGGCCATAGATTTCACCACCTATACACTTCCTCTTGAAATCATCTTCAAATACATAAGTAGTGAAAAATGCTAATTTGCTTTTGATTTATTCACAACAGGAAGATATGAGAGCGGTTAGACATCATTAAAATATTTTTGTAAGAATTGGTTTTCAACTAACATATTTTGAAGGGTATAGCCTTATCAAGTCAAACCACCGATGACACACATGAAATTAAAACCTAGGGTACAAACAATGGTGGAATAAGGGTTCGACATAAAAGACCAAGCAAAACAATAATATCAATCTAAAACTTAACGTATTACAAATGGATTTTTCAAAAATAATTGATGAATTCAAAAAAATATAGATACCAAGTAATAAATGAAACCCTAAAATTTAAAAATAGTTAAAATGACTTAACTATTGTGTTTGAATCCCTAAGCTTGATGGCGGAGAATTTTTAAATCTATTTGAATCCTCTGTCACCATGGTCGAGTGATTTTGAGAAGGGTTGAGGAATCAACTAAGAAACTTTGAAAAAATAAATGACAAGAAAAAATAATGAAATATCACATTTAAATTCTTGAAAACAAGCCCTTAATGCTTGGCATGAGTGGCCATTAATGCCACTTGAAGTTTACGATCTTGAAGATCTTGCTCAGGGGGTGATTTAGACCGACCTAACACATGCCTTTATAAAATTCAAAAAGAGGTAAAAACCACCAACCATGCACATACCCTTTTGATAGATAACATGTAATGGCAAAAAAAGTGTCGACTTTACATAATAAAATACTCAAAATATGTAACAGTGGTGAATTTGACCGCTCTGACATATTCAGATTCAAAATATCACTAACACCCCTAAAATGATCAAAATTGACATTTTGATTAGTTTACAACTACAACAAGCTTTGCAATTTTAAATAAATCATGGTAGGAGAATGTCGTAAACTCTCCTAAGATGTCAAATGACTTTACTTGAGATCAAGAGAATCTTGTCTCGATCAACAAACTTAGAGTGTAGATTATGAAATGGACAAGTTTCATAGGGGTTGTCTACAAAATGAGTGTAGCTAATTTTAGGAACAACAAGATTCATCAAATAAATGTGATAACTAGAAGTAACTATTAATCTAATTCCAATTCTTTAATTAATATGATGTATTACTAAATCAAAACAACATAATATATATCTAAACGACTATATAATCTAACCAAAAGGGTTATTCTTGCATTAGAATATACATACACAATATATGGTTAAAAAAGTTAGTATAATTATCTAAGTAAATCCTACTTA
>JARHVA010003773.1:90000-192500 GCA_037957365.1 Torreya grandis
TGTGTGTGTGTGTGTGTGTGTGTGTGCGCGCGAGCGCGCGTGCGTGTGTGCGTGCATGCACATGCATGTGTTCATGTATATGTATGTGCATATATGTGTGTGTATATTTATCTCTGTGTGTGTGTGTGTGTGTGTGTGTGTGTGTGTGTGTGTGTGTGTGTGTGTGTGTGTGTGTGTGTGTGTGTGTGTGTGTGTGTGTGTGTGTGTGTGTGTGTGTGTGTGTAATTTTTATACACATATATACATATGTATACACATAAATACATATCTATGATCATATACATATACATACATAAAAACATACATACATATAAACACAAACACACACACACATTAATTATAGATGTTACATCTTGAGTTCTTGTTAAGTTAAAGTTAAAAATTTTATTTTATTATTATTACATAAGCTATGATTTATACGTTGTTATGAGATAATTAATTATTACTTAGATTACATGATTATATTGCAATGAGTTAGTTTTAGTTGATATTATTTACAATATGAATTATGTTGAATTATTATTCAATAATATTTTATGATATACATGTCATAATGTTATGGATTAAATAATTACTTGTTGTGAGTTGGATGCAAGAGAGATTCATCCCTCAAAGCATGATAGAGGGAGAAAATAATTAGAAAGGGTGACATAGATAGAGATATCAAGAGATGATAGTGGAATGGTTACAACCTTACATACACTATATTAAATAGTACATATTAGATGCATGGTTTAAATTATTAGCGTTGGTGCATTTTTTATGTTTTTGCATTTGGATAATGGTTTATGCATGATTAATTATGTGTGTTAGCTCATATTTATGCTTAGATCATTTAATATTGTGTGTTTGTGTTATGTAGTGTTAATGTTTTCATGATTGATAATGTTTTCAAACACTTAAATTTGTGTCAATAGTGTTGGTGTTACCTTATGTGGACTAACCAATTTCTTTGAGGACATTAGCCAATTATTTATATGCTATCGAGAATATCATTAAGTAACTTAACAGATGACAAAAAGGGCAGGGATAACCTAGACAATGTAGTATTAGCAATGATTACATTTTTATAATTTGGATTTAAATAATAAGGTGTTAATTACATTTTCAAACTTAGAGAATAATAATGAATTACGTTATCAATATTTCTATTACTAATTATTTGTACTAAATTTTTATTTATTATTAAACTAATTGGTAAATATAAAAATAAGAAATAAAAACAAATAATAAGAATCAAACAAGGTAAGTGGTTTTAAATGATTAAAATAGAAAATCAAAAAGAAAATTAGGGAATTAAAATAAATAAAACAAATTAGAATGAGTATATTTAGAAAACATAAATCTTTAAAGATAATCAAATACTCATTCAAAAATCATAAAGAGAAAGGAGGGCACAATTCTGAGGCAATATGGAGCATGGAAGTGAAGTGAAAACAAGGAAGCAAAAGGAATAGAAGAGCATATTTCTAGGTAAGAGATGCAATTAATTTCTATGTTTATGATGAATATTGTAGAAAAATGTGAATATGTATAGTGATTCACATGTTATACTTCAAATTATTCAAAACCAAATTCTTATGAGGTTAAATGTAGTGAACTATTAATGAAAAAATAGTGACCAATATTGTTATAAAAACTTACTAAAACATTACAATAAGAAAATATAGACAACAACATTTAGGTAGGTTGATCTATATGATAGCAATCGCATAGGTCTTAAAATAATATATAAGTATATAGAGACAAGTATATGTGTCTAACCACATAATCATACCAAGACAACAATCTAAAATATGAGGTAGATATCTCCCGACATATAATATAAGCATATGGAATATAATGATTATATATGATTCAATAATCAATTCTTAAAATTTGATGTTTAAATGATTATTGGAATAATGACACTCTGGATTATTAGACATATTATTTTATCTATAGTGTATATGTCATGTTATAGTGTATATGTCATTCTATCTATATGATCAAGATATAATGATATTTAAGGAGATGCTATATGTCATTGTTTGCTTATGATTTCACCATCATATATGTCACTTTGTATGATCTCAAATATATAAATAATGGATTACATGTACATTGAACCAAGCAATATAAATGTAAAATGACCGTTAGTATATGTAAAAATTATATATAAATAAATTGCATTATGAATATAATCCATATTAACATACTAAGTCATGCTATAAATTTCCAGCAATCTGTTGAATGGAAAATAGGTTGATTTTATGTTAGATCATTGATGCTATTGATGTTGTATCAATGAAAAATAATTCACTGTATAATACATAATAATATAAAATATAATATATACTTCCATGGAATGTAATATCAATTTTTATTTTATACTAGCTTCATATAGATTATATCAGATAATATCAACGATTATATATTATTAATATCAATATTGTACCATTGAATTTTAATAAAAATAAATTAGCCATATAAATTAGTGATTACAATGATTTGAACTCTATACTTGTGCATTAAATATAATTGTTATTATACAAATAATTAAACACAACAATCCGAGAAAATTATAAGTCTTTGGTGTAATATGACAAATTATTTTGGTATAATGGTACTAATTAGATACTTGCTTAGGCTTATATGAAATAGGTTAAATAGAGTTCTATTGAATAATAAAGTGAATTATATATAGGATAAGATGTATATAATGACTTGGTATATAATATTAACAATCTATGATCTAAGATAATATCCAAGTGATATAAACAATTATAAGGATTATAGCTATATAAGTGATAATAGCTTAACAATAAAAGAATTGTTAACTAAGATCTGTTATAAGTGATGTTATTTGGTTGATGGATTTATTTATATCATTGAAGTTAACTTAATAATAAAATTAAGAAATGTCACTATGTTTACTCAATTTTAGAAATGTTGAGTTGTACATTACCATGGAGCCCATAATATCACTTACTATTACCATGCATACCATGCATTTGCTTATCAAGATTATGGTAATAAAACTTTGCTTAGAAAGATTCCAAAATAATGAGTTTAGGTATATATTATGATATATTAAGTATAGTATCTATATGATTTTTGAAGTGAACACTTGTATACTAAATGATATTCAATGTTTTCTATTGTATACTTATGATATTTGAATATCTAAATGATATTTGTGTACTAAATGATAATTTTATATGTGGTGATATACCAATACAACATATAGTTATATTATATTTAACTTATGAGGTGATTTCTAGTAGGGTTGTGATATAGTATTGAGAGGATCAATATTGATATTTAGGATATGAATATATTATCCAAGAATAATTTGATGTTACTGGGTTTTAGTATTTAACCCTTTTGTAATTTTGGTTGTGTTCTTTGAAATAAAGGAGTTTATTAATAAAAAAAAGTTGATGGAATTGAACTTGTAACAAAATTCATAGGATAATATGCATAGATGAACATAAGAAATTGTGAGTGTTTGAAATTAATAGTTTTTGCCTATGATAACTTGTTCATTGATATTATAGGAATATTAAAATCTATAATAGATAGTCAATGAACATTCTGAATAGAAATGGTATAATGATCAAGTCATTGATCAGAGCTTTAATGACTATTGATCTTTATAAACCATATATGTATATTGGTAGGTAATTTTACATGAAACATAGAAAGAATACACACACACACACACACACACACACACACACACACACACACACACACACACACACACACACACACACATGATAAAATAGAACTTATATTATTTATAAAAATATATATAAATTTACAAGACTATTTACAAAAAAGGTTGGTATAAAGAGAGCACATCATAAAAACACTCTCGTCTAAGATCCATAAACTTAAGCAATATTACACTTGCATAATTTAATTCTACTTTACATTATCAATTTATGAAATAATTAAAAAAATGACTTATAAAACATGAATTTAAAGAAAATAATTCACAACATTCAACAATAATTTGATAATAGAGTTCAGCGAAGGTCTATGTCTCTGGGTCCAATATTGATAGATATATATTAGGAAAAACATTTAAAAAGTACTTAAAAATATTTTTGAAATGAAAAATGAACAACTACAAAGTTGTTAATTGGAAAAAAAATAATATAATTTTAGAATTTTTCCCAATTCTGACCTGAGCACCCTTCAAAAGCTCTACAAGCTACATGGCTATAAGTCTTTGCAATGGCTACTAAATTTTCTATTATATTAAAATATAATTTTTCCCACTTTATATAGTGCTTAAAACCCATAGATGGTGTGAATTTAAAATAAAATAATTCACAACATTCAACAATAATTTGATAATAGAGTTCAGCATGAAGGTCTATGTCTCTGGGTCCAATATTGACAGATATATATTAGGAAAAACATTTAAAAAGTACTTACAAATATTTTTGAAATGAAAAATGAACAACTACAAAGTTGTTAATTGGTTGACTTTTTTTCCCAATTCTGTCCTTATCCTTTTAGCTAGGAGATCACGTTTAATTTCCCAATCCTTAGGTTTTGGGTTTCTATCCACTTATTCATGGGATTTAAGATTATCATGGTGTTTTTTTTTAAATTCATTTTTTTTAATCCCACATTTGTGGGTTTGGACTTATCTTAAGGCTTTATTAAGCCTTATCCTCCCCTTTGTCTTCTTGGCATTGGCCACATTCTCTACCTTTTGCTTTGTCCACTGTTATGACATGGTTGTTAATGAAAATGTGGATTTGGTTAGTGGGGATGTGTAAATATGTGGTGGAATGTGGAGGATTATGGGTTTGCTATGAAAATTTGTGAATAAAACATGACATGATTTGGATGGTATGTGGTTTGAGCATGGGGTCACATGGCTATTACATGGAAATGGGTTGGTTATTAGGTTTACATTGAACATTCAAGAAAATGGTAAATTATTGGTGACAAGCCATGTGGTAGATTGAAGACCCACCACATGGTCCAATCTCCTCTCATCACTTGTCAACCTCTAGCCATGCCACTTGTCAACATCCAACTAGATGTTCTGTCTAAACCCCTAATTTTTTTATGCCAGTTGCATTTGAAGATGATCTACATTCCCTTGTCTATGACTATATTAATTTGTAAATGACAAGTTTTATCGTACCTTGTGCTATGTGTCATGTTCTTACTAGTCCATATTTTACCACGTCATCATGTTGACTACGTTTGACCATAACTTTGATTGGCCAGATCTTTTACATCCAAACTCCATTTCTTGAATCGTAAATTATGTCAAAAAGATTATGATGATATATTTCTATGGAATTATTATTGAATCATTATATAATGGTCAATTTCTATAGTTTGACCAACATTGACCTTTTTTGACCATCTTGATTAGAACTTTGACCAGCTGTATAAGGAGCTTACAAGATCCATTTTTTTCATTCTACATACCATTAGAAAGGTCTCAGTGGGATCTATACAATGGTGTAGGTTTAAATATACTATAAAATATTTTTTGAATTGACCTATAAATCAATCCTCTCCACTAAGAAGGCTTTTTGTCCTAAAAAAGCTAGTATTGGACGTAGTGCTCCATGTGAGAATCTTTGCATGGCTCTAGCTCTTGACTCTAGATTGAATGATATTATGAATGTTATTTGGTTCTAGAGGTAATATAATGGGTATTAATATATAAAATGGTGAAAATATTGTAGGACATTTGGTGTTATAATAATCACCATTTTATGAATGTCTTTTTAGGGTTTTTACCTAACAACATAGTTTACAAACATTACCCTTCTTGGGTCTTTACAAACACTGTAATAATTATAAACATTTCCCATACTTGGGTCTTATGCATTTATAAATAATGCCTATATTTAAGTCTTATAATTATAAATCAAATAGACATGGTTACACACTCTACATAGATTAAAATATACAACCTATTTCTTGAGTTGTTCCTGATGCTTCTCATGATGGCATCTTTCTAATACCTTGCAGTGTTCCTATTTACAATATAGATGAGTAAAATAGCATTAGAGGTACCATTTACCTATAATAGTTACTATTGATGTGCTTGCATGAGATATTATATCCCATCTTTTACAATGCTATACTAATTTTCCTTCTTGGAGGAAGTTATTTTTATTTGAGACAAATATGGTTTACCTAGGATAATGCCACTAAATTGTAGTGGAACCACATCTAATTCAACTTCATATAAGAAGTTGGTGGTAATTAAAAACCTTAATTTATAGGTTTTACTTACATGTACATTATTACCATCATCTATTCTATCTAGAGAATAGGATTAGAAATGTGGCTTAGCTTCCAAACCTAGTTTTTCTACAACATCTTCAGATATCAGATTCCTTTGATAATTCTTATCAAAAATAACATCTATATTAAAATTCTTAGAAATTATTATTTTAAAGAAATGTTTCTTACCTTTATAGGGTTATAGACTTTGAACTGTTAGCTTCTCATTGACTATCATCTACCTCACTAATGTTATCTCAGGTTTTGACTAACTAGATTCTGTCTGAGGAGGCTCTATCTTCTATTTGACTAAAGTTCTAGTTAAAAAATTTTCTTGAGGTTGTGGATGATTCTAATTATCTTCCTTCAACATTTATCCCTTAGCATTGAATTAAAATGCTAACTTCATTTCTTCTTTAGGCAACCTCATTTTGACAATTTTCTTAAATTTCCTTTTAGGACTCTCTTGTGCATAGTAAAAAAATACATTTGAGTATTTCTTACTTATATAACTTGATGAATCATTTGAATATTATTCATCTAATGTAACTATCACATCTTCATTGAGCACTTCTTCTAGCTCTTCAGGATGTTTTGACTTGTTGCTTGAGTCACTTTTTAACTCAGTTTCTTAGGACATTTGTCCTTCACCTCTATATCCTAATCCTGCACGGAGTGGTCTCTTTGCCACTTGGATAGGCTTGATAATTCCTTGACCATTTCCTTCAAATCCCATTTTTTATAATAGATTAGAACCTATTCCCTTCATGTGATTTTCAAATGACTTTGATAAATCTTTAGGGTTAGTATATTTAGTATCCCTAACATTGTCAATATAGCTAGAAGAATTGATTTCATTACTTTCTTACTTAGAATTTACATTATAAGATACATCAATAATTAGAGAATTATTTGCTTCTAGATTTACAATACCATTTTCATTGATAGGACTAACAAGAATATATGAATTAGAAGAATCACTAATATAACTAAAATTTACCTTTGTAGTCTAACTTGTTCTGAATTGAATCTTGTAAGTATGATTGGTCATCAGTTCAATTCCTTCTCCTAATGTAGTGTTTCTGGCATGCCAAGATGTGAGATAATAATGACCCAATGTTATTTTCTTAGCTTCTCCTAAAAATATATCAAGAGCTACTTGATCAAAGAATAGCACTCTGATGCCAAAATGCAAAATGCCATAATGAGTTACATGTCCTTATACTATTGCATTAGTTCCTCCAAATGTATTAATGTGTAGTATTGGAAGAGTCCTTAGCTAGAGACATTATACAAGACCTTCAATAATATAATTAGCTCTAGAACTCTAATTAAAATAGATATACATGAACTTCCCTTCCACAATAGTAGTGCAGTTCTAACTTTGACTTTCCTTGGAGCATAGCATAATATCTGGTACTTATGTTAGAAAAATATACAATATTGGAGACTCCAGAGTTACTTGATAAGGTACTATTAGTTAGATGGATTGACCACTACTAGACATGACTGGTACCTTTCCTCTTTCTTCATTTTGCCTTCTAAACCATATTGGAGCTTGATTGGGGTGTAGGATCTAGCATTGATCGATAATATGACCTCATCAGGCATACTTTCCATAAATATTTGTATCTCTATGCATCCTCTTATTTTTTAAATGTTCTTGTTACAGTTCTACTCATAGTGCATTAATTCTCTATTGGAATCTCTTGATTTGTTGCTCTTGTCATTGCTCTACTACTTGCTAACTTTGCTCTTGGGCTTGTAGGAATTACATTATCATAGTGATAATATAATTCAATAATAACTAAATCTGAGCTAGCCTATCATTCTACAATAATTGATTTTGGTTAAAAAAACAAAATCACAAATTCACCCACTAATTTAGTTCTAATATCAAACTTGATGTTTTAGAATGATGTTTACACAGAGGTTAACCTAACACACTAATTGCTGTGATACTAAACTGATCCATTAACATACTCAATATTATGGTTACATAATTTAATTTTTCTTTACATTATCAATTTATGGAATAATTTAAAAAAATGATTTATAAAACATGAATTTAAAGAAAATAATTCACAACATTCAACAATAATTTGATAACAGAGTTTAACTTGAAGGCCTATGTCTCTGAGTCCACTATCAGTCAATATATATTAGTAAAAATGTTTAAAAATTACTTAAAAATGTTTTTGAAATGAAAAACTACAAAGTTGTTCGTTCAGAAAAAATAATATAAGTCCCTTTTCAAACTTTTTCCCAATTCTAACCTGAGCACCCTCCACAAGCTCCACAAGCTTCCTAGCTCTTAGACTTTGCAATGGCTACTAGCTTTTCCATTGTATTAAAATACAATTTTTATTGCTTTATATATTTCTTAAAACCCATAGATGGTGTGATTGGTCCTTATCCTTTTAGCTGGGAGATCACGTTTCAATTCCCAATTCTAAAGTTTTGAGTTTCTATCCACTTATTCATGGGATTTAAGTTTATCATGGTGTTTATTTTACAAATTCATTAGTTTTAATCCCACATTCATGGGTTTTCTCTTAAGGATTTATTAAGCCTTATCCTCCCCTTTGTCTTCGTGGCTTAGGACACATTCTCCACCTTTTGCTTTGTCCATGGTTATGACATGGTTGTTCATGAAAATGTGGATGTGGTTAGTAGGGACATGGAAATATGTGGTGGAATGTGGAGGCTTATGGGTTTGGCATGGAAATTTGTGGATAAAATGTGAATTGATTTTTATGGTATGTGGTTTGTGTATGGGGTCATATGGCTATTACGTGGAAATGGGTTGTTTATTGGGTTTACATAGAACATTTAGGAAAATGGTAAATTATTGGTGGCAAGCCATGTGGTGGCTTTAGGACCCACCATGTGGTCCAATCTCCTCTCACCACTTGTCAACCTCTAGCCATGCCATTTGTTGATGTCCAACTGAATGTTTTGTCTAAACCCCCAAAATTTTTTACACCGATTGCATTTGAAGATGATTTGAATTTACCTATCAATGACTATATTTGCATGTCAAAGATAAATGATTGAAACCATAATTTTATCTCACCTTGTGCCACGTGTCATGTTCTTACTGGTTCAAATTTTTCCATGTCATTTATTTGACTAGGTTTGACCACAACTTTGACCAACCATATCTTTTACATACAGACTCCATTCATGAACCATAAATTATGTTGAAAATTTTGCAATGAGCTCTTCACCATGGAACTATTCTCAAATCATTTCATAATGGTTAATTTCTATAGTTTAACCAACTTTGACCAACTGCATAAGGAGAATATGATCTCTATTTTCCTCATTCTACATACCATTGGAAAGGTCTCAGTGGGATTTATGCAATGGTGCAAGTTTTAATCTACTACATAACCTTTTTTGAATTGACCTCTAGATCAGTCTCAGCTTAGGAAACACACATGAGGTAAAAATACAAAAAATACAAATAAACTAGAGCATGCATAGGAAAACTCTATAACATAAAGAAATGAACACTTAACTAGTAGTAGTGAAGAGATAAACTGATAAGGGATTGTGATTAGTAGGATCAGTGCATCCAACACTTGTAAGATATTTGTTATATTTTCTATAGAATGAAAACCCATAAAAGAATATATAACATGCATACACATATTATTACATGTTTCCTTCTATGATAAACAATATTACTAAAAGAAGAGTAATATTAAATAGATAAATATCATCAAATGTTTACATGACATGAAAGGTCAAACATTGAATTTAATCATTATGTCAAAAAGATGACACCAAAAAATTTGGCCATATGATGAAATAATATATGTAGTAGGTTAGAAGAGAATTTACATATTTTAAAAATGCAAGTAGTAATAATGGTAATCATTGATAAAATTTAATCCTTTTCTAATCCTTAAATGATGTTCAAACCTATTTTAGAGGTGTAATTAAAATATTATAATGAAAGAAAATTATTATTTTTGATTCACGTGTCATTTATGAAGGGAAACTTTTTTTATAAAATTAAAAAATAAGGATTACATTTTGAAATATGTCATGCTATTGTAAAGCATGTTTTGGTCAGATACTTCAATGGTTAGCCTAACAACTACCTTAATTAATATGTATACTCATCATAATTTAATTTTATAGCAACCATAATTATTTGGATAATGTTTTTAATCCTAGTAATATAATTTAAAAAAAATAAATGTGAGTGTGAAAAGTTAAAATATAAATTATCCTCATCCTACCATAATTCCCTCGCAAGTCTCAGTCTAACCACTTTTTGATATTTGGAGTCAAATTAAATAAGGAAAAAATTATCTATCTTGTTTCGTTCCTCCCCTTCCACTATATTTCTGGTAAAAAATAAATTTCAATTTTTTTAGCTTTCTAGTTCATAGATTTTAGTAATACTATGTTAATTATTAAATACATGTTTTGTTGAGATGTTTAATTTTATTTTAGATATTTAAGGCTTTAATATCTTTTTACACTACATTATTGTATCATTTAATATCATAACAACTGATGAAATTATCATTTTATATCATAACAACTGATGAAATTATCATTTTAAATTTTAGATCAAACTTTTGTACTAGTGTATGAAATAATTATTAACACATTATGGTGACATTTGGGGCCTTAAGCCATCTTTGTGCATAATGTTTCAACCTCCACATCTACCTCAAGGTTATCATGTCTAGCGAACATTATCATACATATGGTCATGAACCTATCATGATCTTTAGTACATTTATCACACAACTTTTTAGAGTCTATTAAAGGCAAATTTTCATAGATATATTTCCCACCTTTCTCATTTATATCCATTATATGGTGGCATTCCAAACCAATTATTAAATAATATTAATTTTGTTCATATATAAATAGGCAACAAATAAGACTCATTTATTCAACAAATGCAAGTAACAAGATTCAATATTTTTTATTTTAACTAGTTGAATCTAAGCTTGCATTAATGTAATGAACCCATCATTCATAACTACATTCACCAAAACACATGAATGTTTGTAATGAATAATATTATGTTAACATCCATAATTAATCCCTTCATATCAATATGGGAGGATTAGTGGAATAGTCTTAGTTTTCAAAAAATTACGTTAATATCATGTGGTATATGGTTTATAGGTCCATGTTAAATAATTATTCTAAGGATTAGGTCTATATCTAAATTATTAGATACATTGATTTCACCCAAGATAATGCTATAAAAAATATAGATATATAAATATATCTAAAGCTAATTATTAAGGATATATGTCTTGCTCAAGACTATCCTTAATATAACTTAAAAACCATTCCAATAGCTCCATCAAAGCAAAAAATCATGGAAATATAACCATATAAATGGCTGTGTTAAAATATGGAGCATAAGGTTTATTTACATCCACAAAGAAGGCTTATGAATGTCACCCAAAATAATTTATAGGAAAATAGAAGATACATAGATTTTTCTAACTCATTTATGCAATTTTGATGATTTGACAAGTAGGATAGTCATCAATCATAAAACAGATGCCCTTAAGCTATCATGGTTGACTATGTCATCAATTTTATCAACTAAATGATGTCTTGTCCTCATAGCTATATGTTTGATGTTACATCACATCATTTTGGGACTTATGGCTTTGTTTGAGTCTTCAAACATGAGCCATATCCCTTGCTAAAAAATACACATCATGATGACATGTTACATTTTCTTTAAAGTTCATAAAGAAGAGTCATAAAGACATTTTGTGCTTTTGTAAATAATATGGTACTATGAATGAGAAATATATGGCTCAAAGTGGGGGTCTCACCCCTTAAAACTAAGAGATTCCCAAGGGTCCATTCATGTGGTGGCATTCAAATGATAAAAAAATATTTAGGATGAGGTTTTGATTTTAAGACCTGATGCACTAATTCCAAGTGGCAAGTTATTATTGAGTTAGAATACTACATGATTTGGACTCAATGTTGACCATTTTGTAACTTGTGAGTGTGAGATTTTTAAGAATTATCACATGTGGCACAAAGAGGCCAAGTAAATTTTGTGACTTATTTTTTTTTTACAAAGAGTTGTGTCATGATGTGAGGATGACACACAACATGAGTTAGATAACCTAGAATATATTTATCCCATTTTCATCATAGTAATGGGAAGCCATCTTTCCCCTTCTTGGTTTACTTAGTTTTACAATATGGAAATTATACCTCGGGTAGCATTTTTTTTTTTCATGTCTTCCTCTACTAGATGGTATTTCACTTAGATATCTACTTGAATCATTTTTAAGTGACCAAAATATATCATTAATGCATCATAATCCTTATGTTTATTATTCAAGGCAATGTCAATTATTAAGTTGATTCGCCTTTAAATAATAATAATCCATGAATCCAAAAAATAGTGAAGGCTTGGTGATTTTACAATCAAAGATGCATACATAGCTATTTATTATAATGTGCTTAACATTAAGGACATATTAATTTAATCTACTTATAATCCTAATCTAATGACAAGGCATTTAATCTAATTAATATTAGTTACCTTACCTTATGAAGCAAACATTTATTTACATACTATCTAAATCATGCTTAGGCATCCTATTCTAATTTTTAATAATAATAAATTTCACTATTTTGCAAAAGTTTACCTTGAAATTAAGTTTAATCCTTTATATTATCTATAAAATGAGATATAAACCAATAATACTCCTTTATTTACTATTTTATAATTATAAAAAAACCGAATTAAGCATAATTGCTCATGTAAACATTCTCTTATTTTTGCTTATGCAACGTTGAGGTCTTATCATCTTATATGAATTATTAGATAAAAGATATAATTTTAAATGGATTCACCCTTGTATAATATAGCATTCAAAATCACCATTATATTTAGGCTTAGTTTCATTTTAAAAAAATAACCATATTCCAATTGATTGAGGGACTAAACACATTTTTAAACAATATCCATTTCCATTGAATCTATAATAGCAGTAAGATTTAATATTTAAGTTGCTTAGATTTCAACAATAGCTATAATATGAAATATTTCATTTGTATCATCTAGATGTATTATATTTATATCTTAATTAAGGTTTCTCTCTTAAAACCATCCATTTAGCTTTGAGGCTATTCCCAAAACATTCAACATAGCATTTATGTAAACATACTTAGAGATTCACTTATTCTTAAGATTTAAATAAAAATTTCCTTTAGATTTTGATAGCTAAGTTACTAAAGAGTATTATCAAATCCATGCACATAAGTCAGTATCCAAGAATGCACTAAGATTTATTAATTTCAAGAGATATACTTCATTACATAACATATGGAACATACATGAGGAATAAACTCAGTCCATCAAGAGTCTTAACTGAACCTTCTTACCAATCAATATTGGGTCTAATTTTCACATGAAAAAGGGGAAATATGGACTATGGGATTCATCCTATCAAATGAATATATCTCAAAGCTTATAATAAAAATAGATAAAGATATTAGCCTATCACTAAAATAAAAAATAAATAACGACTATTTGAAATATATAGAAAAGTGAATTGCATTGGATAATCTCCTATTCAAGGAATAAGTTACAAAGCTCTAAGACTAAAACATTAAAATTAATTTATGTTATTTTATCCTATAAATTACATTACACATGTCTCCCCAAACATTGATTATAAGGGAATCTAGTGTATAAAATATGTTCCCAAGGAATTAGATCTCAGGGATTAAACTCTGGATTCTTATATTTTCTCCAACAAAAAGAAGTATCATGAGTATTATATCTTAGTTAGTTATAACTCTACCTAATATCAATATACCTCTCAAGTAATCATGAATATTATATCTTAGTTAGTTATAACTCTACCCAATATCAATATTAAGATTTAATATCATTATTTCCTAAACTCAAGAAAGATGAGGTATGGTTGAGTTAGAACACATTCACATGAATAACAAACCTAGTTTTTGATCAATAGGATTCAAGATTATAATGCAAAATTAGTTATGAGAGGATGCAGTGCTATGATCCACCCATCCACCCACATAATGTTTGCATCAAGTCCATAAGACGAAACTAAAGATTCTAGTTTGTTGATCCAAAGGTTTTCTTTAATTGAGCATTATGTGTGGCTTGTATCAATTTTTTTTAACATGTTACAACTTTCCTTTCATGAAGACTTTATTTATTTAAAGGAAGAAGAAGAACCATAAATAGGACCAATCAAACATGTGTGTGTGTGTGTGTGTGTGTGTGTGTGTGTGTGTGTGTGTGTGTGTGTGTGTGTGTGTGTGTGTGTGTGTGTGTGTGTGTGTGTGTGTGTGTGTGTGTGTGTGTGTGTGTGTGTGTGTGTGTGTGTGTGTGTGTGTGTGTGTGTGTTTACATACATACAGACACACACACATAGATATATACATACATGAATATACATACATACATACATATACAATAATAAACCACCAAAAAAATTCAAGAATTATTAATAGAGTACACAACAAAACTACATGTAGAATTCACTACACCACTCTACCATGCATGACAAATCAATGTGGTCTTACACCATATTAGTAGATAACCCATAATGGATTTGGTTAATGAGACACTTATTTTAGGATGACAATCGCTAGAGGATTCCATAAGGAAAGGGGTTGCCTAAAAGGTGAGACACCATTCAAGAGGAGTTAGTGTGTGGGTCCACATTAATAACCTTCAAACCTTTAGAGGGTATTCATTTTACCCATCAAACCACGTAGGGATACTCTTCCCCATATAAGCATTTGATAACCCTATATGATTATGACTTGGTAACTCATAAGGTAAGAGGTTCACTTAAATCCTTAGATATCCATCACCTGGATACTTATCCAAGGTGAGATTCAACTTAAAAACTAGACATCTTACTAGCTATTATTGATTATATCATCTAGATAAAGGAAGGTACCATAATAGGTACAATAGGTTTTGAAGGTGAACCAATGACACCATTGAACCAAGCTTATATTATTTCCATGGGCATTGGGTAAGCATATATATATATATATATATATATATATATATATATATATATATATATATATATATATACAACCAACATGAACATTTAATGTTCACCAAGGAAAAGTAATCATGCTTGAAAAAGGGGGCATCACATCCTTTATCTATCCCATTATATAACCAAGGACACATCATTATAGAGTTATTACCTAATTTAGTATAATCAGTGATTTCTCTAATGAACCAATATCAATAGTGCTACCCAATTAGATTTATGTTCATAGATCCCTAATGATAGTGTTCTCATACTAGAATTTCATTTCAACTCTTTAAATTAAGGATAATATGATTTAGATAGGAGATAAATGGTTTACTTGAGTGATAGTACATGTATTAGACTAATTACCTTATCAAATATTAGGCTAGATATAGGTTATATTAGTGATTAGTCAGTTGTTACATAGCATAATGCTTGCATATGTCTAATCATGCAAACCAAGAAGCAGTGTACCAAAATAGTAGTACATTGGGAATTACAGCATCAACCCACAACTCGAGTTAACAAGTGTTATTATGGTTGATTTCATTTAATCTCAAGATGAGAGTAACCCGTTTATTAACTTACCAGTTGACTATGGTTTTATGCTTTCACTACCCATAAGACATATTCATAATAAATTATCATATCTGAAATTCACACCCTTAAAATATAATAATTGATTTGTTGATTTACCAATTTTTCAATGCTTGACATAAACATTTTAAAAAATAAATACACTTATATTATTATTCCTTATTAGTAAGAATATTATTGTAAGGACAAGGTTATCTATTTATTTTGTTTCACAAGTTAATATGGGAATAGAAACTACTAAAATAGCATCATGAAACATGTTTCCATAAGACCATAATATAGTGTATTTAAAATATAGATTTCCCAAAAATAATAGCATGCTCAGGCCTTAATAACATTATGTATGAATGCAAGTATATAATGAATATATATACACTTAATTGCTTAAGCAATAAATCTTCACAAGAATGGATTGTTATTGTATATATAGTCAGAAATGCCCCAAGTACATGATAATTAACCAATATGGAAATGAATATAATAATCATCTCACATACATAAATTAATAACTGAGACAAGTTGGATAACATTGACACATATGCGCAATTATTTTGGCCATGGCTAATATAGCCTAAATTATCAATTCTATGTGGG
This sequence comes from Torreya grandis, assembly GCA_037957365.1. Classification (NCBI taxonomy): domain Eukaryota; kingdom Viridiplantae; phylum Streptophyta; class Pinopsida; order Cupressales; family Taxaceae; genus Torreya; species Torreya grandis. The sequence continues at coordinate 106,500 of JARHVA010003773.1, forward strand.
TAATTATCCTTATAACAAAGGATTTAAAAAAACATAAATTTAACCATATTCAAGTGAATTACTCAATGTATAGCTGCCATGTTACCTTATGATCCTTACTTCTAAGATGTTGATTAAAATAAAAAAAATGAATACTACAAAATACAACATGAAGTTTCAAACAATAGACCAGATCATTGAGTCCAAAATTATATGAATAGGTTTGATACAATAACCTAAACAACCCTCATAGGTTGGTAGTTTTATCATGTGAATATAAATACAATCTCTAAGGCATAAGGACAAGGAACCCATTATGATACCCAATAAGTATAATGTTTGAATAAGGAATTCAATAAAATATATATCAACTATAATGATATAGCATTACATTAAGATAGACTAATAGCTTTGTCATCCACACCCTCCATGGTTTAATAAGGACATACATGACCTTCAACAAGTAACCCATTTAATAGGGAACCGAAATAAACAAGGAAACAACCGACCAAATGAAAACCCCTACACTAAAAGGGTGCAAATAGATGTGTGAGATTAAGTTGGAAATGTGTTCCTCATTCAAATCAAATATTCTTAGAATCAAATTCTATTTTAATAAAATAAGTTATGCAATGGAAACAACCAAGATAATTTAATTTCACACAAAGGAAGTAAGCATCCCATATTTTCTAACTACGACAATTAATCTATTTATAATAGAGCAATCAAGAATTAACCCTTTTATGAAATTTCAAAAAAACAAGACAATGCATAACCATGTAATATCTTGAGAGATAATATCAATCATGTTCATCACATGTAGTAATATAATGTACAAAAATTAATAGTACTCAACTCTTATCCATCCATAAATTATTCTCTTACTTCAACAATTCATTTTCTCAATGAGTGTTCCCATCCAAATAAAAATAACATGATGAAATACCAATGGTAGCTCAAATACCTCCTTTAGAAACATAAAATTTCAAATAATTCCATCCATCACTAAGGAAAGACAATATCAAAATAGAATATGTATAATCAAGGCTAATATCAATAGACTACTTGACCTTACAAGATTAAATTTTCACAACATTCTTTACTAAATGAAAACTAAATCTAAGCATTATTAGTAAGAGCATAAGAACAAAAACTTTAACATTTCCTCAATAAATCAATGGTGTTTTATCTTTCAAAAGTTCAACTAAATGCTTGTATTCTAGTTTTCCTCCTTTATTTATTTCATACTACACCACACAACCATGATCACCTCAAGTTCAACAAGCACCAATTCAATAAACAAGCATTATGCATTAAAACCCATATAAACATGTATAAATACATAAGATGTTAATTAACTCAATATATACATTCCTATAATTAAGCTTCCATAGTTTGTCAACCAATGACAAATATTGTCATATAAGACTAAATACAGTTCAACAAGTATTTCTAAAAATTACTATTTTTACTACAAGTGGCAATTTAAGCCAACGTGACTATCATATCAATAGAAGATGTTATGCAATAATTTACACTTTATTAAAAGTTGAAACCTATGTTTCATCAAGTATGTAAGGTGGTTCAAGTGTAATATTTTTTTTTGATGTATTTTATACCCAAAGAGGAAATAAAAAGGTGATATGCCCATCACAGTTGTTTAGATAATAACAAGATTTTTATACCAAGGCAATGTTAATTATTGGGGGAAAAACCCACCCCATCTTCAAAAAAATAAAAAACTTACTATTTTTATTTTTTTAATAATATGACCTTAAGGAAATAGAAACCATAAATATAATTCCACTAATCAATTTATAGAACCCTCTATCTATATTTAACATACACAATTGACAGCCATTACTCAAAAAAATTACTAGACATTACCAGGGTCATACCTTGTCTTTCCTAAAGTAAATTAACCAATAATTTTCATACAAAAAATTTAGGTTTACCCTTAGTTATGGCATATAATCATATGAGAATAACCAATATCTTCACAAATGAATATACCCAACAGGGTTTTCAAATAGCATGAAATTATTAATACATTATTTAAAAGTCATAATTTACATCTAGAAAGGAAAAGATAACACATATGCAGAAGATCAACAAACAAGAATTTATAACTTGAAAATATTATCACAAAATTTGAAAAGTATAATATAACATGAAAAGAGGAATTAACATGCTTGGAAAAAATGTGCATAAAGGGTTTTAAATTCTACCTTTCACCCATGATGGTGCCACCAAATATCAACTTCATTCTTTCAACCTTGGCATTGATGTGCTAGTTTTTCCACAATATACCCCTATTATGGCAGCTCAAAAGATGGTATAAATATCTTCCATTCTCTCCATACTCCACTCACATGGTGGTGATTGAGGTATAGGCTTGTAACTCTTTGTTTTCTCCATTTTCTTCACCACCCTTCCTTCAAACCCCAAAGCCATCTCTCCCATAGGGTCAATGATTCAAAAAAACAAAAAATAAATGATAGTCTAGACATATAACCCTAACACCACTCTACATGTCAAATTTAATTTACTAAACAAGTCCATGGGTTAAAATTCTTAGCCAAACAGTTTGATATGCATTAAGCAGGAGACATACCTTAATACAATTTCTATTTCTTTCTGAGCCCACATAGGTGGTGACTCTAGCAAGGATTTTGGTTAAATGGGAATTATAATGTTTATTTTGTTTATATTGTTTTTAATCTTGTAATTCACATAGGCATTCAAGGAATCACTCCTAAGCCAATATGCTACAAAAACAAAATAATAAAAACATACATTTACTAATTCTTTTCAAACCCAAGTCATATGGATTAACCAACATTGGCCATGGTTAAGGGGAGGAAGACAATGTTTTAATTATTTCCCCTCATAGAATTTAATGAACACTCAAAATTTAATACGACACAAAAAATTTATCAAACACTAAAAGAATTTCCCTTATCTACAATGCCACACATTATCCAAGTTTAACATTTTGACAGCCATGCAAAATAATTACCAAACGATTAAAAAAATAGACCTTAAAGTAATTGCCATAACTTTAATATCCATACGGATTGCCAAAATGGCCAAGTGTCATGACTTGGGACAATTCAGTCCATTTTAATTACACATGCTAATGACATCAAAGGCATACCTCATAATCTCTTAGGTATAATGAAATACACTCCTCATGATTGTATGTAAAATCATCGATACACACACACACACACATGCACACTCACACACACACACACACACACACACACACACACACACACACACACACACACACACACACACACACACAAAACATAAATAGATTTCCTTAATCTTGAATACACACACACACACACAAAGACACACACACACACACACACACACACACACACACACACACACACACACACACACACACACACACACACACACACACACACACACACACACACAGACACAGAGAGATAGAGAGATAATTAAATCATTAGATCCAAATCAAAATATTGTTCTAATTAAGACCTCAATCCAGATAAATATACACTAGACCTTAGTAACTCAGTTAAACCATAGTGTCGATCAATGGGGTTGTGACATCATCTCTTTATTAAAGGGAGTCATCCCAATGACAAAGTGGCAACAAAGAATCATGATAAACCAAATAAAGACTTTATCACTCTTTTCATAAAATGTATGTGCATTACAAGAATTTAATAGATAAATTAAGTAGAAAACAATCAGATTGATAACTTTATCAATTATTATCAACATAACAGTCATGCATAAAGCATTAAATATTGTCATACACTTACCTTATAATAATAAAGCAAGAAATATTGTCATAAAATTACCTTCTTAGTATAACAATAATATTATTAACTCACATCGTGAGTAAACACATAGCCTTACCTCACTGAAAACCATGCGCTACCTCTAGGACAATCATGCCCTTCATTAAACTAGGCTAGAAAACCATCCTTTTAACTTGGTTTCCTTTTTATAAAGCTAAGGTGAGAAGAATGAGGGGTTTCACACACCTATACTAGTCATGAAATTTTGCAATAATGTAACTTAATCATAAATAAAAATCTAGACTTTGTGACATACCAGGTCACATTTTTTCTCAAGAACATTAGCACTTATAACAATAAGTTTTTCTCTATCTTAATGTTGACCTTACCTTGGCATTTTTATTAGTGAGCTACCATTTTAAAGAATAAATATTGAATATTACTTAATCATCAGCCACCTATATGGCTAGACAATCAATCAATTCATGTAGAAACATGCATCAATGGATGCAATTATCAAATATAATTCAATATTTAAAAAAAGAAGAATTTTTAAGTACTCTTTAAACCAAAAATTAACAACTATTTACCAAAATAAAGCAAAGGAATATATGGGAATTTCATCTTAGTCACAAACTCATGACCAAAATTTAAATAAAAAAGTAGTTTTTAGCAAAACCTTCCTCACTATGAAGAATTATTATCACATAAATCAACAACTTCGATAGCAGTTTCCCAAAAGCAACCCAACAAATTTTCCCAAAATCCTTGGATTTTTGGTGTCATCTTTGACAAGATTTAAGTTATATAACTATATATGTATGTATGTATGTATGTATTTAGACTCATATTTTTATATCATTCTACAAAATGTTAAACAACACAATATTTATATAGGTACATGACATTGCCACCACCTAAAGTATACTTCATGCATACTATTTCATTTATTCTAGAATGATAACTAACAACCATACTACTATGGTCTCCACCACAAGTGTGACACATGAATACCTTTTTTGTAACATTCATCACAAAATGTCAACAAGAAGATAGATCCATCAAACCATGATTACTTATCTTACACCATTTACCATTCATGTGTTAGTACAACATCCCACAACCACCACCTCAAACATCGATTAAGCCATGTCGACACTCACAAGCAACCTAAAGATTTTTTTTATGTTCTCCACAATTTTGTGATCCTACACAATGTTTACATGGAGTATAATCTCACCATCACACTAAAATGACCTCATGGTATCATAACAAAATACATAAAAATAATAAAATCCACCTGATCAAGACTTAACATTGATCCTCTTGAGCATAAAATCAACATGCATTTCAATGATGCTTAATTAATCAAAATAATAATATCAGGTATATATAATAATACCTTGCATACAACATGGTTGCACTTACCAATCAACACATGCCAATACATTAGAGAATTCATCTAGAACATCATTTTTAGTTAATTTAAATATTATCTCATGAATAGCATGCTTGAATTTACATGTCAATACATAATTAAATTTCAACAAGTTCATCCTTGTTGATTATTCATAAATGTCCAATTTCCAGGACTAATTAGTGATTTTACAAGGCTACATAAAGATATTTCACAAGTTTATTTGTAAGATAGCCTCAAAGATTTAGGTAAAGGAATACTCAATCTAAGAGATGACTATGCATGAAGATCCCATGGCTATCTTATGGCACTCATGGTCCACAACCTAAATCAATCAGGTGACTACTTCATGTAAAGGGGAGAAGTATATTTTCAACCTATGTGAGACATAAATCCTTAGGATTTACCCAATCTAATCCTTATAGATATAATTTTATCTTCACCCTAAACCTTCTAATTGCGTGAAAACTCAATGCTAAAGTAGTGATGTGGGATCACACTAAACAACACATTCACTATACCCTGGTAGATTTCCAAATCAAATAGGTTGATTTTGGAAGGAAATTTACATCATAAGATGGTACATGATCACCTCAAAACACCCAATCATATACATAAAAAATATGGATCTTCAAGGAAAAATGGGGTTTAAAAACCAAATACATTCATAGAAAATAAGAATTTTTAAGTTTACATGATTAACAAAATCAACAAATGTAAAATGTGTCCACACACAAAGTAGTTTACATTCACTGAAGGGAAATACAATATTATGATGCACATGTGGGTCAAGGGGCTGGTATATTTGCCAAGGTATTTCAAATCACAACACTTAAACACATTAAAAAGTGAAGTATAAGGATCCATGGTCTTCATCTATCTATCTACTATCGAAATGTCAACAAAGATGACATAAAATATCTAACATGTAACATCATGCTTATTTTTAAGGATCTCAAGTCCATCACCAACTTCTTTAAAGGAAGGGTGTGTTCTAACATAGCCCAAAAGTCTACATCCATGAATCTCAAAATATTACAAAGAAAATTCATGTCTCATAGATTATATGGCTCACATTATCCACTAGCAACAAGAGATCTTGAAAACCTCTATACTTTCCCAAGTAAGTCATATTTACTCATTAGGTCCTTTAGGCTTAATCTACATATTTGGACCTCCTATGAGTATTATACCTCAATCATCATAAGATGTCCCACCCATAAAATCCACCTATGATTATTGAATATGGTTTCATAATTCTAACAACAAAATCTATCATTATCCTTCCCATTGACTCATGTCAATAAGTCAAAGTTTAACTAGTAATGATTGCTTTAACTCAATATGATTTTTGGATATTTATAAACCTTAAAAATGTAATAAAAACCTTTTTATCACTCAAAAAATGGAACATGAAATTGTACACTTAAAAAATTATTATATGTTCCTAGTTTGACATCGAATCTCTTATCAGTCAATCAAATTTTGAATCATCAAGTGAAGGTGGAGTTTCTTGTTGAAAATGGCATCAAAACCTACCAGGAACATATAGTAATTTTTTAAGTGTACAATTTCATGTTGATATTCTTCCATTTGTTTATTTATTTCAAGTTGTTTGTTTGTTTTTCTCTTTATTTTTTGTTTGTTCACTTGCCTCTTTTTTTGTTTTCATCACTATTGCCTTGACTCAGTCTATATGCATTCATTGGGTGATTCTTCGATCACATTATTCTTGAGTCTATCTATATTGATACATCAACATTATCATCATGGTTTTTATCATTGGTATATTATTTTTGAGTGTTTATTGGATCGAGATTCAGTCCTTATGCATATTTTAGGATAGTGTTCATGGTGTTCTATCATGAAACCTATCATCACATGCTATAACAAAAATTACTTTTTCATACCCTTGTGAAACAATATTTTAGTTTACAGGAACATATTTAGAATCCTAGAGAGACATTCTCCATACCTCAAATCCTCATTTGTACTCCTAGGATGCTACTAGTAAACTTGAATAGTGTCAATTATTAGAGATGTCTCCCTCTACTGATAGTGTCCAAGGTCCCTCAACAGTTTTTGTTTCAAAATTAGAAATCTCCATTAGGTCAGTCTAAACATGTTTTATGACTGGTTTAATAACTCTTCATTCTTGTCCCTTAAAATTTCCTCCATCTCTAGAGACTTCTCTTTAGCTCCCTCAAGGTTTTCTACTTCTACTGTCAAAATATACCTGTAAGCATTTTTTACCCATGAAATACATTTATTTTTTCTACTACCTAATGTGCATGAATCAATTAAATGCCCTATCTGAAAACAATGCCTACATATGAAAGTTCATCCTTCATAGTCAACCATTTGAACCCAAATCCTATTTTTAACACTCAACTACTCTTAGAAGAACATAACCCATCACCAAACCAATAAACCTCTTCTACCTATTCATCCTTGGAGTATGTGTCTAAACCAGAAGAGTCTCCTTACCCTTCAGGAAGTCATTAATTCCCTCAAGTAGTTACACAAGGAGATAAAAACTTTTCCACCTTCTTAGATAATAATATGTGAGGACTTCAATGGCTAGCATTATCAGGTACACTTGGCCAAAAGACCAATTTAATAGTGTATTTATCTCCCTTAAAATCTGGGTGAGGAAGGATAAACGTATCCAAGGCTCTATATGAATGTTACATCATCATCATGGAAATCATAGTTTCCATAGCCATAATATATTTGTAATATCAAAAGACATCCTCATATATATATATATATATATATATATATATATATATATATATATATATATATATATATATGAGTACCATGACATCCTCATGGATGCCAAAAATTAATCCAAAAATCATATAATAATCACATAGATGTGAAACATAACTAGGGGCGCCCGTCACATTATGGGATTAAACATACCCATGACTAGAATAACCACATCATGAGATAAAAATATGTCCATGCACTCAACAACCCCTAGCCTTCTAAGTGACAAAATCATGAACTCCTTCATATATCTCAAAGGGCCATAATCACATAACAAACCAAACATAAATTTATCTAAATACATATATTTTTATCACCTTATTATTATGATGCATAATACTTGTTCACTTCTAGGTTACAATCGTCACAATTCACCCAACCATAACTAAGTTTCCCATTGAAAACCGATCCTGACTTATCTTATAGTTTCATCATTTAGAACCAAAAAATGCTCCCAATCATTAAACATCATACTTATTAATTTATTTCTTTGATGGAAACCATTAGGTTCAATGATGCATAAACCAAACAATAATTTACCATTGCTTAACTCAATTGTCAATAATTACAACTAGATAACTCATAATTTATCCATGATGAGTGATAATAAAACAAAAAAAAGAAGCAAGGAGCATCCCTTTGAGGTTCCCATTAATCCATAGAGAATATAACAATGCCTTTCAAGGTATTTATTATTTATATCTCCATCTTTGCACAAATTAATCAACCAAATTGATATAAACACACAACTGTGAACAAAAACATTAAATATACCCAATAATTCAACATACTTTTGCCAAGATTTACCATCATATCTCCCTAAAATGGAATTCTTCCTTATAATAACATTTCTAAACAAAAATTAACTCAAACCCATGGATACATTCTATATCCATTTACAACCATGTAACTTACAAGGGCATGTTAGTTCTTTGATTCGAGCTTCATCACACTCTTCCAACAAACTCCACTGTATATTTGGTTACTAAGCAATAACCTACAACAATCTTACCTAAGGGTCTAATAATGGTTATCATCACCATATATGCTCTATAACTCCTCAAAGGTTTAATAAATTCCTTTGACAAGAGGAAAGCATAAGCTCAAATGATTCACCTAGAAAGACCAATTCCTTGTACCCAATCTAGCCTTTTATGTTAAAGTTAAACCCTCAGTCTTCCTAGGGTCATAATGTTCTAAGTGTCTATTGGTGGGATACCCATACAACCCATCAAAAGATATTGGACACTATTTTTATTTATTTTAAGTGTGAAACCTTTACCAATTATCTCCCATTGACCCACCCATACAAACCAATGGTCGACAAGTGATGCTTGATAGAATACAACCAAAATTGGGAAGGGTCAACCCAACCAAAGAAAAGGTAGAGAGAAACATCCATCAAAAAAAAATAAAACTTCTACCATCTTATTGTCATACAATGACACCAATTCAATCACATTACCTATCACCCTTGTAGGATGATATACCCATGTGTGTATACACATATTGCATTAGTCACATTATCAGCTTTTAAACCCATATCAATAGGTGGTGGAAAATATCTTAAGTTCAAAAACATTGGGTAAACCACACCAAACACCCTCACATGTAGTCCAATATATATGCATAAATCAACTCAAATTGGGGTAACCTCTAGGAAACATTCTCAAGATTACTAATCACATGTTCTTGTTTCCAAATAATGCTTTGAATGGATTCACAAGTCATTACAACCCTAATTAGGACTTCTCCCCACTTTTTAAGACACCCATGTCTTGGATTTGCTCACATGATCACCATCTAACTTGACTTTATCCTTGATTGGTGAATCATAGGATCGACTTTTGGCCTCTTTCCATTATGAAGCCTCACTTAGAGTATCCAATAGAAGGAAACTGATAGAAAATACAATATAACTTAGTTGTAAAAAGAGTCAAAATTTGTATTAACTTCCAAGAAGTGAGATGAAAATAAATCTTATTCTCAAAAATAATCCTAACACAATCTCTAATACCAAATATAACAATCCTAATGAATTTTTTTGGGAATTATTTAGAAAGTACACAATAAAATTGCATCTATAATTCATTACACCACTCTACCATGCAAGGCACATCAACATGGTCTTATACCATATGAGTAGACAACCCATAAGATATTTTGTCAATGAGATATTTATGTCAAGATGACCATTTCTAGAGGATTACATAGGTAAAGAGGTTGCCTAAAGAGTGAAATAAAATTCAAAGAAAATTAGTGTCTGGGCCCACACTAATAACCTTAAAATCTTTAGAAGTCACTTAATTTCCCCATCGAATTGCCTAGGAATCCTCAACCCCATACAAGCATATGATAACCGTATATGGTTATGACTTGGTAATTTATGAGTTAAGAAGGTTCACTCAAATCCTTAGATATACATCACCTATTTACTTACTCAAGGTGAGATTTAGCTTAATATCTAGACATCTTACTCAATATTATTGATTATATCATCCAAATAAAGTGAGGCAAACCAGTGACACCACTGAGCTAAGCTTACAATATTACCATGGTCATTAGGTAACTAGATAAATGCTACCATCATGAAAATTTAACATTCACCAAGTACAAGTACTCATGCTAAAAAGAAGGGGCACCACATCCATTATCCATCCCTTTATATAATAAAGGACACATCCTTATGGGTTTGTTACCCAATTTAGGATAATCACTAATTTCTATGATCAACTAGTATCAATAGTGCTACCCTATCAGATTTATGTTTATAAATATCTGATTATAGTGTAAATGCACTAGAATTTCATTCTAAATCCTTAAATTAAGAATAATGAATGATTTATCTAGGAGAGAAATGGCTTACTTGAGTGATAATTCAGCCATTAGGCTAATTACCTTATCAAGGATTAGGCCAGCTATGGGTTATATTAGTGATTAGATAGTTGTTACATAGTGTAATACTTGCACTTGAATAATCATGAAAACTAAGAGGTAATGTACCAAAATAGTAGTATGTTAGGAATTGGATCATCAACCCATAACTCTAATTAACAAGCATTATTATGATTGATTTCATTTAATCCTAAGATGAGAATAAAGTTTTTTTTTCCAATTGACTATAGTTTCATACTTGCATTACCCATAAGACATACTCATAATAGATTATCATGACTAAAATTCACATCCTTAAAAGATAATAATTGATTTGTTGATTTACCTATTTATAAATGCTTGACATAGATGCTAAAAAAATAAGAAATATGCTTTTATTATAACTCCTTATTAACAAGAGTAGTATTATAAGGAGGAGGGCATCCATTTAATTGGTCTCATAAGTTAATTTGGGATAAAATATACTAAAAATAATGTTCTGGAACAAGTTTTTATAAGACCATAATATATTGCATTTATAATATGAATTTCTAGTGCTTAATATCATGGTAAGGCCATAATAACATGATGTAAAAATGAAAGTATATAATGAATCTATACACTTAATTACCTAATCAATAAGTGTTCACAAGATTAGATTGTTATTGTATATAATTTGGAATGCTCCAAGTACCCCATAATTAACCAACAAAGAAATGAATAGAAGAATAATCTCACATACATAAATTAATAACATAGACAAGTTGGATAGCATTGACACATATGTGTAATTATTTTGGCCATGGCTAATATAGCCTAAATTACCAATTCCACATGGGTAATTTTCCTCATATCAAGGGACTTCCAACCACTCAAATTTAACCATATTCAAGTGAAATTACTCAATGTATATCTACCATGTTACCTTATAATCCTTATTTCTAAGATGTTCATTAAAATAACAAAATAAATATTACAAAATAAAACATGAATTTGAAAATAATAGACCAAATCATTGAGTCCAAAATTACATGAATAGGGTTGATACAATAAACCAAATAACCCTCATAGGTTGGTATTTTTATCACATGAGTATAAATATAAGCTCAAAGACATAAGCACAAGGAACCCATTGTAATACCCAAAAAGTATAATGTTTAAATTAGGAATTCAATAAAATATATGACAACTATAATGATATAACATGAAATTAATCTCAACTAAAAAATTTATCAGCCCACACCCTCCATGGGTTAATGAGGATGTACATGTACTTTAACAAATCATTTGTTTAACAAAGAACCAAAAAAACAAATAAAGAGCCAACTGAATGAAAACCCCTACACTGAAATGGTGGAAATAGATGTGTTAGATTAATGTGTTACTCCTTTAAATAAAATATTATCATAATCAAATTCTATTTTAATAAAATAAGTTCCATAAGGGAAACAACCAAGCTAATTTAATTTCACTAAAAGGGAGTAAGCAACCCAATTTTTTTGATTTAGCTAGGAGAGAAATGGTTTACATGAGTGATAGTTTATCCATTAGGCTAATTAACTTATTAAATATTATGCCAACTATGGGTTATATTAGTGATTATCCAATTGCCACATAGTATAATGCTTTCATAGGTATATTCATTCAAATGAAGAGGTAATTTACCAAAATAGTAGTGCATTGGAAATTGGAGCATCAACCCACAACTCTAGTTAAAAAGCATTATTATGGTTGATTTTATTTAATCCCAAGATGAGAATAAACCATTTATTAACTTTCCATTTGACTATGGTTTTATTCTTACAATACCCATAATACATATTCATAACAAATTGTCACGACTGAAATTCACACCTTGAAAAGATAATAATTGATTCGTTGATTTACCAGTTTTCCAATGCTTGACATAAACACTAAATAAAATTGAAATACACTTATATTATTATTCCTTATTAGTAATAATAGTACTATAAGGACAAGGCTATTGATTTAGTTGGTTTCACAAGCTAATGTGGAAATAGAAACTATTGAAAATAGTATCCTAAAACAAGTTTCTATAAGACCATAATATAGTGTATTTACAATATGAATTTCCCATAATCAATGGCATGATAAGGACTTAATAACATTATGAATTAATGTAAGTATATAATTAATCTATACACTTAATTTCTTAAGCAATAAGTGTTCACAAGATTAGATTGTTATTGTATATATAATTTTGAATGCTCCAAGCACACCACAATTAACCAATAGGGAAATAAATAGAATAATCATCTCACATACATAAATTAATAACTGAGACAAGTTGGATAGCATTGACACATATGTGTAATTAATTTGGCCATGGATAATATAGCCTAAATTACCAATTCCACGTGGGTAATTCTCCTTTTGACAAAGGATTTACAATAACACAAATTTAACAATATTCAAGTGAAATTACTCATTGTATAGCTTCCATGTTACCTTATAATCCTTAATTCTAAGATGTTGATTAAAATATAAAATGAATACTACAAAATACAACATGAAGTTTAAAATAATAGACTAGATCATCGAGTCTAAAATTATATAAGTAGGGTTGATACAGTAACCCAAACAACCCTCATAGGTTGGTAGTTTTATCATGTGAATATAAATACAATCTCAAAGGCATAAGGACAAGGAACCCATTGTGATACCCAACAAGTAAAATGTTTTAATTAGGTATTCAATAAAATATATGTCAACTACAATGATATAGCATTACATTAAGCTCAATTAATAGCTTTTTCATCCACACCCTCCATCGGTTAACAAGGAAATACATGACCTTCAACAACTAACCAATTTAATAGGGAATTAAAATAAATAAGGAAAGAGCTAACTAAATGAAAACCCCTACATTGAAAGGGTGGAAATAGATGTATCAACTTAAGTTGGCAATGTGTTCCTCCTTCAAATCAAATATTATTAGAATCAAATTCTATTTTAATAAAATAAATTATGTGAGGGAAACAACCAAGATAATATAATTTCACACAAAGGAATTAAGCAACCCATAATTTTTGACTATTGTAATTAATCTTTTTATAATAAAGCAATCAAGAATGACCCTTATATGAAATTTAAAACAAAAAAGATAATGCATACCCATGTAATTTCCTAAGAGACAATATAAATAATGTTCATGATATGGAGTAATATAATGTACAATAATGAAGAGTACTCAACTCTTATCCATCTATAAACTATTATGTTACTTCAATAATTCATTTCCTTAATGCGTGATACCATCTAAATAAAGATAACATAATGAAATACCTATGGTAGATCAAATACCTCCTTCATAAACATAAATTTTCTAATAATTCCAACCATCACTAAGAAAAGGTAATTCCAAAAATGGAATATGTATAATCAAGGTAATATCAATAGACTACTTGTAACATGAAAATTAACATGTAATTATTAATACATAATTCAAAAATAAAAATTTACATCTATAAGGGGAAAGATAACACATATTCATAAGATCAAACAAATAATGTTTTATAACTTGAAAATATTATCACAATATTTTAAAAGAAAAATATAACATGAAAAGAGGACTTCACATGCCTAGAAAAAAATATGCCTAGAATTCACATGCCTGTGGCACCACTAAGCACCAACTCCATTCTTTCTACTTTGGCATCAATCTACTAATTTTTCCCTAATGTAACCCTATTATGTAAGCTCAAAACATGGTCTAAAAATCTTCCATTCTTTCCATACTCCCCTCACATGGTGGTGACTTAGATATAGGCCTACAACTCTTAGTTTTCTCCATTCTCTTCACCACCCTTCCTTTAAATACAAACACCATCTCTTGCATAGGGTCAAAGCTTCAAAAAAATTAAAAAAAAATGATTGCCTAGACACATAACCATAACACCACTCTACATACAAAATTTAATTTACCAAACAAGTCTATGGATTAAAAGACTACACCCAACATTCTGATTTACATTAAGCAAGAGACATACCTTCATATAAGTTTTATTTCTTTCTAAGCCCACGTATGTGGTGACTCCAATAAGGATTTTGGTCAAATAGGAATAATAACATTTATTTTATTTTTATTTGATTTAATCTTCTCACTCACATAGGCATTCTAGGAAGCACTCCTAAGCCAATATTTTACAATAACAAATTAATAAAAACATATATTTACTAATTGTTTTCAAACCCCAGTCATATAGATTAACCAACATTCACCATGGTTACATGGAACAAGACATTGCTTTAGTTATTTTCCCACATAGAATTTAGCAAATAATCAAAATTAAATATGCCACAAACTAATTATCAAACACTAAAAAAATGTCCCTTATTTACAATGCCACACATTGTCTAAGCCCAATGTTTTGAAAACCATGCAAAATCATTACCAAATGATTAAAAAAATGGACCTTATAGTATTTGACACAACTTTAAAATCCATATGGCCTACCAAAATGGCCAAGTGCCATAACTTGGTACAATACAATCGCTTTTAATTACACACACCAATGACATCAAAGACATATCTCATAAGCTCTTAGGTATAATGAAATAGGATCCTCATGATTGTATATACATTCATATATATATATATATATATATATATATATATATATATATATATATAGAGAGAGAGAGAGAGAGAGAGAGAGAGAGAATTAAATCATTAGATCTGATTTAAAAGAATGTTGTAATTAAAACCTAGATCTAAATAAATATACAACGGACCTTTGTAACAGAATTAGACCACGGTGTTGAGCAGTGGGTTTATGACATCCTTCCCTTCTTAAAGGGGAGTTATCCTAGTGAAAAAGTAGAAACCAAGAATCATGCTAAACCAAAAAAAGACTTTATCACTCTTTTCAAAAAATGAATATGCATTATAAGAACTTAACATATAACTCAAGTAAAGAACAACCTTATTGATAACTTTATCAATTATTATTAACATAATAGTCATGCATATTATGCATTTGCGTAGTCTAATAATAAAATAAAAAATATTATCATACACTTACCTTCTTGGTATAATAATAAGATTTATCATCTCACATCCTGAGTAAATAGATATCCTTACCTCACTAAAAACCATGTGCTACCTCCAGGACAACCATGTCCTTCATTAAACTAGGCTAGAAAACCATCCTTTTAATTTGGTTTCCTTTTTATAAAGCCAAGGTCAGCAAAATGACGGGTTGCACACACCTATATCAGTCATGAAATTTTGGAATTATGTAATTTGAATCATAAATAAAATCTTGAATTTATGACATACCAGGGCACATTTTTGCTCAAGAACATTAACACTTTAAATAATAAGTTTTTCTCTAGCTTAATGTTTCCCTTGCCTTGGCATCCTTATTATTGAACTGCCATTTTAAAAGTAGAAATATTGAATATTACCTGATCCTCAGCCACCTATATGGCTATATAATCAATCAATTCATGTAGAAACATACATCAAAGGATGTAATTATCAAATACAATTCAATATTTAACAATATAAGAATTTTTTAGTACTCTTTAAACCACAAATTCATATCTATTTACCAAAATAAAATAAATACATATATGGGAATTTCATCTTAGCCATTAACTCATGACCAAAATTTAAATAGAAAAATATTTTTTAGGAAAACCTTCCTCACTATGAGGAATTATTATCAAATAAATCAACAAATTCAATAATAGTTTCCCAAAATCAATACAAAAAATTCTCAAAAATTCCTTGGATTTACAGTGTTGTTTCACAACATTTAAGTTATATAATTGTATATGTATGTATGTATGTAGACTTGTAATTTTATATCATTATATAGAATGTTAAACAACACAACATTTATACAGGTACATGACATTGCCACCACCTAAATTATACATCACACTTACCTATTTCATTCATTCTAAAATGAAAATCAACAGCCATACTACTATGTTCCTAACACATGTGTGATGCATGCATAAATTCTTGTTAATATTCATCATAAAATGTCAACAAAAATATAGATCCATCAAACCATGTTAATTATCTTAAACTATTTATAATTTATGGGTTAATTCAACATCCCACACCAACCACCTCAAACATCGAAGAAGCCATACTGACACTCACAAGCAATCTAAAAGTTTTCTGCATGCTCTCTATAATTTTGTGAGCCCATAAAATGGTTACAAGGATTATAATCCCACCATCACACTGCACTTGCCTCATGACAACATAATAAAATACATCAAAATAATAAAATCCACCTAACTAGGACTTAACATTCCTCCTTCTGTGCATAAAATTATCATGAATTTTACCCATGCTTAATCAAAAAAATAATATCAAGTATATACAACAATACCTTGAATATAACATGGTTGCATTTACTATTCAACACATGACAATAAATCAGAGCATTCATATCAAAACACATTTTTTAGTTAATTTAACCATTACCTCATGAATAACACACTTAAATTTTACAAGTCAATACGTACTTATATTTTAGCAAGTTTAGTCTTGTTGGTTTTTCATAAAAGTCCAATTTCTAGGATCAATTAGTGCTTTTAAAAGATACATAAAGAGATTTCACAAGGTTATTTGTAAGATAATCTCAAATATTTAGGTAAATTAATACTCAATTCAAGATATGACCATTATGCATGAAGATCCCACATCCATTCTATGACACTTATGGTGCACAACCCGAACGAATCAAGTGTCTATTTCATATAAAGGGGAGAAGTGGATTTTTAGCCTATGTGAGACTTAAATCCTTAGGTCCTACCCATTAAAATCCTCATGGATATAATGTTATCTTCACCCTAAACCTCCTACTTGCATCAAAACTCAATGCTAGAGTAGTGATGTGGGATCACACTACACAACTCATTCACTATACCTTGTCAGATTTCCAAATAAAAGAGGTTGATGATAGAAGGAAATTTACATCATAAAATGGTACATGATCACCTCACAACACCTAATCATATACATAAACAATATAGAACTTCAAAGATATACGGGGTTTAAAAACCAAATACATTCATACAAAATAAGAAGTTACAAGTTTACATGATTAACAAAATCAACAAATGTAAAATGTGTCCACACATAGATTAGTTTACATGCATTGAAGGAAAATTCAATATTATGATGCACATGTGGGTCAAGGGTTTGGTAGATTATACCAAGGTATTTCACATCACACCACTTAAACACATTAAAAAATAAAGTACAGGGGTTCATGGTCTTCATCAATCTATTTGATGTCCAAATGTCATCCAAGATGACATAAGATATCTAACATGTAACATCATGATCAATTTCAAGGATATCAAGTCCATCACCACCTTCTTTAAAAGAAGGGTGTGTTCCAACATAGGCCAAAATTCTACATCCATGAATTTCAAAAATTTACCAACCAAGTTCATGTCTCATGGATTAGATGGCTCACACTATCCATTATTAACAAGAGATCCCCAAAAACTCCTTATTTTCCCAAGTAAGTAAGCTATATTGACTCACTAGGCCCTTTAAGTTTAATCTACATATTTAGACCTCCCAAGAGTATTATACCTTAATCATCATAAGATGTCCCACCATTACAAGCCTCCTATGATCATTGAATATGGTTTCATAATTACAACAACAAGCTCTGTTAGTATCTTTCTCATTGACTCGTGTCAAAAAGTCAAAGGTTGACTAAAAATGATTACTTTAATGTAATATGATCTCAGGTAAAGGACGAACTTAGTCAAGGCTCTAGGTTAATATTATATCATCATCATGGAAATCATAGTTTCCATAGCCATAATATATCTATAATCACCAAAGACATCCTCATATATATATGAGTAGTATGGCATTCTCATGGATGCCAAAACTCAATCCAAAAATCAAATAATCATCCCATAGATGTGAAACATAAATAGGGGCATTACCACCACCTTATGGGAACAAACATACCCATGATCAGAATAACCATATCATGGGATAAAAATGTGTCCACACACTCAACAACCCCTTGCCTTCTGAGTGACAAAGCCATAAACTCCATATAATTCAAAGGTCCAAAATCACATAGAAAACAAGGCCTAAACTAAGTTGAATACATATATTTTCAGTGCCTTAGTATTATGATGCATAATACTTGTTCACTTTCAGGTTATAATGGTTACAATTCAGCCAACCATAACTAACTTTTCCATTGAAATCTCATCTTGACTTAGCTTATAATTCTATCACTTTGAAAAAAACAATGTTCCCAATCATTAAACATAATACTTAGCAATTTATTTCTTTGATGCAACTGATCAGGTGCAGTGATGCATATACCAAGAAATAATTTATCTTTGCTTCCCTCAACTATCAATAATTACAACTAGATAACTCATAATTCATCCATGATGAGTGCTAATAAAACAAAAAAAAGAAGCAAGAATCATCCCTTTCAAGTTCCCACTAAGCCATTGAGAATCTATCAATGCCATACAAGGCTATTTATATTTTAGATCTCTATCCTAGCATAAATATGTCAACTAGATTGATATAAACATACAACTATGAACAATAAAGTTGAATACACACAATAGTTCAACACACTTTTGCCAAGATTTACCATCGTGGTACTTTCAAGTCTGGTTTAGACTGCATGGTGTGCACTCTAGATGGGGATTGTACATTATGTTAGTGATATGACATTATGATGGGATGTCTTTTGTTTTAGTGTTTATATTTTTCAAAACTTCCTTATTTACCTTATCTTCCAAAGCTACCATCTTGTTAATGGTTGGGGAGGTAAGGGCCATTGATGGTTGGGCTCATAGGGCTAGTTGGGAGGGTCTCTCCTGATTGTTTCTGCTACTCCATTTTTGATTGACATCATGGATAGGTATGATTTAATTTATAGTGTTATTTTCATGTTGTCTATATCTTTATTAGATTGTAAGTATTTTGATTCCATCTAGCATGAATAGTGGTAACAATTATATTTACTTCCATTGAATTTCAATTTATTTGAAGTGGACTCTTGGCATGCTAACCTTGTATTTGGTTAGGGATATTTTAGGATTAAGAAGCTCAAGATTATGTTTCTAATTATGATGTAGTATGCTGGAGCTCACCTATAGTCCTGAATTCCCTATTTGGGTACATTTGGGGTTTTAACTTAGATTGTTAATAAGATATTCCTTTTAGTTATGCATTATTACCCCATATTGTTATTATTTTTGATTCCTTATTATGTTATTGTATAGCTAATATTTATAGTAATTATAATTGGAAATTGGTTTGACACAATAGCATGGAAGTGTTTTATTGTAATAGCTTATAGAACTCCAATATGTTCATATGATATAAAATACCATGGAAAATTTTATTAATGATGGTTTAGGCAAGGAGTTGTGTTATGATTAAGCCTACTTGAGTTTTATATTTAGATTTATAATTGTTTATCCATTACTAATGCCATGTTAGTGGATTACCAATACTAAAGCTATATTGGTGAATTGCTTTGTTAATCATATTAAGGAATATACGGTATGTGATGTTGTACATGCCTTCACATGGCATTGGTTTTATTATGCCATCTCATAAAATTTATATATATTCTTCCTTAGTTTGAATCATCACAAAGATGTTGATTTAGAGTTTGCATAGGCAATGGATTCCATGTAATGGGGTATCTTGACATGCATGAGTATTTTTGGCTAAAATCACTAGTAAGTTAGAATCTTAAATTGAATGAAAAATAATGTGAGCTATATAATTATCATCTTTGTATACCTATGCTTATGCTCACTTTTTTTATACTCATTTGAATCTATATTGATCTATCATAGGAATATTGAACTACCTAGAATTGGTTTTCAATTTGTGTATGGAGTATAAAGACCCCTTGGGTGTTCAAACTTACAAGTGGAAAATGTGATGTTTTACATTGTAATTTTGGAACAAAATGCTAGTTATGAATAGAGAAGGCAAATCTTAGATCCCTCAAAATGTGAAGTTAATAGAATGTTATTGAAACTTTCCTTTATTTATATGATTATATAAATGAAGTGACTACAAATGTCTATGTGGATACCATTTTCATGTGATGGATATAAATATTAACCTTACCTCTAGTTAGCCATATTTCCTCATTAAGTGGACATGGTGGTTGGTATGTTTAATGTGTGTATCCAACCTTATGTAATCCCTGTTATTTGTATTCTTCAACAAATTGGCTCATTTGGCACCATTGCATGCTTGGAAAGTAGAGATTATGCATAAGCAAAGCATGTTACTCTTTATTGCAAGAAACACTTAGTAGGATGTACTATGGATTAAGAAAACTCATTAATGAATTATTTAAGGGAAATAAGAGGTTAATGATGCAAAATTTAATCATACACAATAATTCCTATTTATAGGATTGGCTAAAATGCTAATATGAGTGTGCAAATTCATTGGGCTAGTATGCCTTTTATAATTTAAACATCTGTTAATAAATTAATCAATGATAGGTATTTTATACATATACATATGCATATATGTGTGCATTTCCATGTACTTGAGGTGTATTAATTCCTCTTCCCATCATTGCTAGTCTATCATATTGGCCATATGCCAATTTGGAATCGATTATATCAATTCAAGGATTGGCTTCCACCATAACAATACATGCTAGAGGTTTTAGTAAGGCATGATTGTAACTTTGTCCATGTACTTGAACCATTTAAAGCATGCTCAAGAATTGATTGAAATCATTCTCTTAGGATTGCTATTCCTATTGAATGTTCTCAAGCTTTAGTTTATATGTATACTTTTTTTTGAGAATGGGTTTCCTTATGTGTTTTGTATGTTGGACATATCACCCTATTGCCATTAGGTAAAATGTCTTCTGAGTTTCCATGTCAAGCCTTGTTATGATCTTAAATGACTTAGAAGGTAATATTACCCTTTTTTATTATGCATACATAGGTATGCTAAGCGTGTATCAATTGCTTTAGCAAGTGAGGTTTTGGGTCCCTTATGCATCTATTATTTCAAAAAAAAAAAGGGGTTATTTCAAACTATAGGTATGTTACAAGTTACATGATACATGGTAGTAATTTATGCATATTGATAGACCCATTTATTGAAAAACCCACAAATTATTTAAGAGTCCACCTTCAATCTTGTGTATTCAATCAGGTAGGGCATACTCAATTAGATGAAATATGGGGAAGGATCAATGGTATAGATTTATTAAATAAGTAGCATGATTTACAACCTTATTTTTCATTCTAAAATCTAATATTGAAATTATAAAAACTAAGTATTGACTAGAATAGAATTTAAAAAACCGATAATAACTCCTAAATCATAACAATTTTAAATGGTAACTCCTACAGCTCTATAATCAATTTTAGAGGATGTTGAGTGGCCCTAATTTATTATATTTAATAAAATAAATCTAAAATCAAACATATACTTATACTTAACATTTATTTTACTAAATATATCCTTGTAAAAAATCAAACATGACATAAAAAATTGTATTTTAAAGTTCTTAACCTCTAGTTGTCACACACACACACACACACACACACACACACACACACACACACACACACACACACACACACACACACACACACACACACACACACATCTTTCAACAAACTTGAATTGATAAAAAATAAAATTTCACTCCACAAAGGGCGTGGGTCCTTTGCATAGGGTGTATGCCCTTTAAACATTTCATTTTTTTTGCATTTTCCTTCCTAAGTTGCCTTGGGTACAGGCTTAGGGAGGTCTGAACCTACCTTGAAATTGGTCATGGATCATCCCACTTAGTTTTTAAGAAATTTAGGAGTCTTTTTCATCTTTGTCAACACATCTGATCAGGGAATTGTTATTATTGAAAAAACATTATATGGGTTTGTAGAATACAAAGTTTAATTTTAGAATATATATATTTTTAATGGTAGAATATTATTTGTAATTATTACTTAATTTATACATAACATAACTCATTATTGAATATAAACATATCATCACAAATTCCCGTATAACTTTTTAAATATAAATTGAAAGTTTATAAAATTTATATCTCAACAATCTACACATTGTCAACTAAGCTTTTTAAAAAAAATGATTTTCATAAAGTTAAGGTCAAAAATTTGTGTTCATACACTTGCAATTTTAGTTTTTCAATTTTCTTGACTTGTAAAATTATTTGAAAATTATATATAATAAAAAATTAAAAAAAATATTCTCAACAATCTATGATAGTTCACCTATCTATATATGAAATTTCATATAAAAATTCAATCATTAACTAAAAAAAAGTGTGTTCATACACATGCACTCTCATTATATTTTTACAAAAAATGACCAACCTATTATCATAAATGCATCTATTTCACACACTTTTGTCATCTGGGTTTTGAAAAAAATTATATATTTAGAAACTAAATTCAAAATGCCATTATTCATGTTATTATATAATTTTTAAATTCATTTTCTAAGTGTCTCTAACATTCTCTCCATGTTTAACTATTGTTATTTTCATAAAAAAAAGTCACTTTATACCCCGTCTTTTGTCCCCCATTGTCCTGCATCTACCCTAAAAATAAAATTTATGTACTCAGGTTGGGTGAATTAATAAATTATGTGTTAAAAAAAGTGCATACAACATCTTATTATGCTCATTTAAGTGTCACTAAGATGATACATGAGATGATAAAGCTTTATTTTTAGCCTAGAATGAAGTATGATGTCACTAATTTTATGGCAAAATACCTAGAATGCTAGTGGGTTAAAGTTGAGCATTGCCAACTAAAATGTGCAACTATTTAAAACATGATTATTGCTAATGTATAACTGACTGTTATTTTTCCTTAAGTTGAATTATTTGGTTGGACTTGAAGTAATGATATTTGAACTATAGGTTGATGACTTAAAATGTTTTGAATCTACACTTGATGATATAGATTACTAATATAGTTAATATTTTAGTATATTTCTATAATTTTTTATCGATTATTTGATTAGGTACTAATGATGTAATTTGTGGTTGAAAGTATCATCATATGAGCTAGATTGATGTTGGCAACATTATATTGGAATATCGAAGTGACTTATGCATAGTTAGACGAGTTATGATAGGTATTCATGTATTTTTGATTATATTCTTCACCATTGAAAATCTTGATTTATTCATTTTTTATGTCACTATCTTGACATTTGTACCTTATTATATTTCATTTGTGTACTAATTTATACTATTGTATATATAGTCGCATGATTGACATGGAATCATTTTGATTATGTTATTATTGTCTTAATGGTTCATAGTGAAATCCTCCTCTCACCTCTATGAATGAATCACCATTCCTTCCATGAAAACTCTACTTGCTTGGATGTAGACCCCTAAGACTTACTTAGACCTCCCTATGACACACCACCCCCATGGAAAATTACTTAGACTTCATGGTTTTTGTGTTAGCATGGTTATGTGGGTTTGAAGACATTAACCTTTTAATTTGTTTTTTTATTTATTATGTTAATGGTTTGTTATTTGATTTTATGTTTTTTTATTTGGTTCAACTATTTTGGATGGTCATTTATGACTATTGTATTAATTGAGTTTTTGGTGGGGTGTTACTTTGGGAAGCATTCGATGGTAATGTAGGAGGATTTATTTCTCTTCACATTGAATGGGGTATGGGGATTTGGATGGAAGTAATGGGGAGTTATTCGATGGTTGAAGAGATTGGATGGGAGTAAGAAGATGGAGGAAAATGAAAGAAATAGAGGGAGGTACTCGATTGGTTTTTAACATAGGCTTGCATGGTGTTTTTACAAATAGGATGAAGAGAAAAGTTTATTAATTTTGTTTTAAATCTTGCTAACTTTTTGTATGATTTTTATCCTTCTACATTTTTGGGTAATAATTTCTGGACCGTGTCTGGTTGTTATTTTCTACTATGAAAGATTATTAAAAAGGAGGTTTCATATAAGTCTTATGAATTTCAAATTCATATCCAACTATTCTTATTTTATAGGTAAATTATCAAAACATGTTTCACACACACACACACACACACACACACACACACACACACACACACACACACACACACACACACACACACACACACACACACACACACACACACACACACACACACACACATACACACACACACACACACACACACACACACATGTTCTTTTGGGATATTTGAACTAGTATATTATTTGGGTCTTGGACCCTATTTTAAATCCGCTGTGTATTTTTTTTTTTTCATTTGGTACTAATCTAGGAAAACATTGGTGTCTTTTATATTTTATGAAGAGAGTGTCATATTTTTAGCGTAGGTTTCTTGGATTGAATACTTAACTAGTTATTTGTCAAAATGGGCTGTGATACTTCTATTGTCAATTGCATGCATATATATGCTAAAGTTTATTGAATTATGGAAAATCATTTTTGGGTTCACAGTAAATTATCAAAACATGTTCTTTTGGGATATTTGAACTAGTATATTATTTGGGTCTTGGACCCTATTTTAAATTGGCTGTGTATTTTTTGTCATTTGGTACTAATCTAGGAAAACATTGGTGTCTTTTATATTTTATGAAGAGAGTGTCATATTTTTAGTGTAGGTTTCTTGGATTGAATACTTAACTAGTTATTTGTCAAAATGGGTCGTGATACTTCTATTGTCAATTGCATGCATATATATACTAAAGTTTATTGAATTATGGAAAATCATTGTTGAGTTTCCTTATATTCTTTGACTAATATATATATATATATATATATATATATATATATATATATATATATATATATATATATATATATATATATATATATATATATAAGTCGTGGGTTCTTTGGAACAAGTTTTTAAATTGGGGTTTCTTTGTTAATTCATTTACTATAGTTTTTATACATATATATGTATTGTGGGTCCTTTGGAATAAATATTTCGACTAGGGTTCCATGTTGATTGTTTGTTGTTATATCTTCCAGGGTTTAATGATTCTGTTGTATGTGTCTATATATGTGTGTGTGTGTGTTTATTTGATGGCCCTCTGTGTATTATTTGAACAATACATTCTAGGTGGCTATGTTATTGGGAAATTTTGTGCATTTCATTTTGTAAACTTTCTTGCATGTCATTTAATGACCTACCTATAATGGGGTTTAACATGAATATTAGATATATTATATTTTTTTGGAAACTTAGAGGAATTTAGGTGAACTGTATTAAGGTTTTATTTATATATATGAATATAAGGGTTTTATTTTGAACCTGCAAGTGTTTTTTCTATGAAAAAAATATTTTTATGTTGAATTTAGTTAAATAATCAAGTCTTATTCAATGACTATCAGAGTCATTGAATGTTGTTTGGGATGTAGTATGATTGAGCTTAATGAATGACATAACTAGTTACTATGATTGTTTGGTCATGATCTAGTGGTGTATAATGGTTGAGTTATATATTATATTTTTATTTTGATTGCTTGGAGTGCATCCTTATTGGGTCACCATTCTTAGACTAGACCTAAATAACTAACCAATAGTTGGTCTGCTTATATAATTGGGTTATAAATTTATAACTAGGATAACTTAGGCTGAATACATACTTGGATGGGATTTAAGTTGATTTTTATGAAATCTGTAGAAATGGATTTAGCTATTTAATCTATTAATATATCCTTTGAGTAGCTTGTAATTAGTTATCTTCACTTCTGATTTGTATCGATGATGGGTTAGTTATTTTCATCTCGTCTTAGAGTGGTGTTTATTTATTATCATTTTTTAATGTTATGTTGTTGTGTTGAGATGTCCAATGGTTCAGAATCTAACTTGTTCAGAACTCCCTTCTCATCCTTAGTTGTAGAAACTACTATATTATTGATGGTTGGGGTGGTAAGGGTCACTGATGGTTGGGCTCATAGGGCTGGTTGGGAGAGTTTATCCAATTTGATTACTTGCTACTCCATTCTTGGGTGATCTTACGAATAATGTGAAGTAAGTGATAATGAATTGTTTTATGTTATTTATACATTATTTACTTAGTTTTTAATGTTATTTGATTCATGAATATAGTTAGTATTCTATCTTGATTCGATATTAGTTTTATTATATATGACATGCTAACCTATGTTTTTAATGAAATGAGGGAGAAATAATGTAAGGATTAAGTATTTATTATGGTAAGATGTAGAAGTTACTTATATTTTTGAAGATAATCTATTTACATATATGTTAAGTTATTGGATTGCTTAGATATACTTCATTTCTATTGATAACTTAGAGTAATATATTAATATTATTAATGCAACACTGATATATTGATTTAGTTATATGATCTTGTTTAGTTATATAAGAATACTTGATGGTTATAATGAGTAGAGGTTTACTTAGGTATATACATAGTGTCTACTTTATGTACAAACATACAAATTTTATAGTATAAGTGAATTAATGTTTCAATTTAATAATGGTTATTATTGATTCATTTTAATGGATACTTATGAATTGTTTATATCTGATGTTTTAACCATTAGAGGTTGTATAGAACATGAAAATTTTATAGATGTTCTAGCTATGCATGAATTATTTGATTAGTCCAATTACACTTGCTACTAGTGTATGCAAAAACATAAATAAAATCTTTTCCCTAATGCATAATTTATCCATACCTAGTTGCATATAAAGGTATGTACATTGCTAATATGAAATTTGAAAGTATTGCTTTCATTTTTTCATTTAATATTAGAAATTTTGTTTAAATGAATATAATTTCTAAGTTAGTTGATTAAAAGTATGCCTAAAATAAAAATAAGTTGGAATTCTTAAATTAATTAAAATAAACTTGATAAAGGAAACTATATTAGGTTACCCTAGCGAATGAAATGAAATGGTTGAATATTATATTCTACTTCGTTTGATTCTACATAAATGAATGATTGCTATATGTATACTTGATTATTTTTATCCCTATGAACTACATGTACTTTCATCTCCTTCTGATAGATGGACTTGTTTACCATGATGTACCCGATATTATTTTTGTAAAAATTTCTTAAGTGAAATATTTTATTTGGGTTCCACTCAACTTGAAACTTAATCAAATTCCTATTTGTAGGAGTTGTATGTATTTAAATATATGGAAATCTTCTATTATTCATGTAGTTATAAATTATATGGTTCACTTAAAACCTATCTAATCCGTGAAAATATTATATTTATACAAATCTGAAACATGTTATTTTATTGTATTGATCACATTGAAAATATTATATAAAGGGAATTGTTCCCTTAATGAATTTATTTCTATACAAATATATTAATGAGATAATCGTTCATCATTTCAATACAATTCTAAGTTAAAGTATGGATGAAAAATATTATAATATATGTGAAATATGAGTTGAATATGTTCTTTCTCTTTAACCTTATAAATGATTATATGATAAATGATTATCTGAATATAAATACACTTGGTTGTAATATGTTTCAATTTGATTGAATGCTCTCTTATTTTATTTCATTAGCTATGCTTATATAATGTCATAACATGGATTCAATTATAGGTTTCCCATGAAAGTTATTTGATGAACATGATGTTGATCATAATTATATCATTATATGTTTAATCAATAATGGCATTCATGCTTATTAATTGAGTGTTGTGTAGATTTAAAAGGAATACATTGGCAAGGGTGCAATGACCTTTAGGCTATGAGGTGATTAACAACATGTTGATGATTGAATGTGTACCAATAGGTCAACATATAGTGTTTAAGAAACACTTCTCATTTTTGGATTTGAAGAATCCATTGCATGATTTTTTGGTTGTGATCTTCCCGAGATCTATAGTGGAGTAGCAACCAAGCTAAATGACTTTTTCACAAAATGAACATGTAAATGCTTGTTGTGAGCAATTGTGGTCCTAAATATTTGTGAAGATGAAAGTGACTTGAACTAAGTCCTATGAAATATGTCCAAAACCTAAAGTCTAAACCCTAAGATAACATGCGTATTTATAATGACAAGCTAAACTAAAGTGAATTGGTCAAAAATGAGCAAAAGGAAGGATGGATTAGAAAAAAGGTATTTTTGATTTTCAATCCAAATATTATGAAATTTTTAGATTTCATCCAAACATGTATTTATCCAATATATAATATGAAAATAAATAAGCACAAATCCTACTACATACCAGACAAGGGTCTAAGGAAAGGTGAGATAATGCAAATAAGAACAAGATTTACTTTAAGAATTATACACTTGCAAGTAAATAACATTAGCCTAGATGCAAGAAGAGAAAAGAAAGAAAATTAAAACTAAAAATGTTCAACTAATCCAACATTAACACAAATTAACAACTCTACATTCATATTAGCCCATCTAAAATTCATGAAAACTATTCAAGTCTAATTATCAAATAAGAAAACTGAGGAAGTAGCCATGATAATAATTCACATAAGAAATTATGGACACAATTTATATAACTCCTTAATTAGATCAATTTTCTCAAAAATTACAATACATTTTGGATCTAATAACACCCCCCTTTACAATGGGAAATACTTCTTTATATAGACCTTTCATGAGATATGCCGATCATTCCTTCTCAACATGCAATTGGACAAGTGTCATAGACAAGTATCCCTTTACAAATGCTCCAAGAATAATGAACCCTTTTCAAATATGACTAACCAACATCTATATATGTTCCATAGTAATCTTGCTTTTATAGAATATTCTTACAAAATACTATGTCAACTTAATTGATTTTGAGACTCTTTTACACTTTTAGCCTCCCATTCACTAATCAAATTAAGTCTAAGACACATTTGTTCATTTTTATAATCTTCATTGATATGAGACAATTATAATTCAATCATTTTTGGGTTCACAAGACCTTTTAATTCAACATGCCATGCCTATGTGGCAATGCTCATGCCGATCTATTTTTTTAAATCTCAAAATGTGACTTTTATTCATGGACATGTGTCAACACATAATTAGTTCTAGATATTTGAATGGCCCACCTAGAAATAACACTATTAGATCCATTATGGAGACCATTAGCACTAAATTCCATCATGAGTCATTGATCTTCATCTCCAAGATCACGTGATTATGCCACATGACAACATCTCATGAAATCTGGTCTTGTTTCATCATTTAGGCGCTATCATTCCATGTGAAAGCCTCCCCTTAGATCTCTATCCCCATTGAACTATCAACTCTTTGCTTGCACAGTTGGATCTTTAAAATATGCTTGAGCTTTAATCATGAGCCATGGTATTGAAACTTGTTGCTTCCTCATTTGTTCTAAGTTTCTTTGAATTGATCTCACATTGTTAGATATGTAGTGCCCAAGTTAACATGTACCATAGATTTTGGGGATTAAATTTGAATATCTTTACCTAAAAACATGACATTTGTCACTTTTAAGTTTGGTTTTGAACATGGGCATTCCACTTAGTATCTCCATGGGGTCATAGGTCTATTGACTTGTTGACATTATGGAAGGGCCCTCAGACCATTGATCTACCATCTAGGCTCTTGAGATGTTGCCACTTGGCACTCTCTGGTCTCTTAATAAGTATATTGTCTTTATTAACTCTACTTTATGCCATTTTATCTATGATTAGAAAATAAACATGCATCATCAATCAATCTTTTAAACCTATTGACTTTGTAGATGCTTGCATACCATTTATTTTTTACTCAAGCTCCTAAGATGGTGGCACCTGGAGGTTTAGCGTTAGTTAGTCCTTACAGGTATAAAATTAAAAACATAAGTGTTCAAGAACATAAAATAATTAGCATAAAAATTTAGATTAAAATTTTAATCATGTTAATAAACATGATTAAAACATTAGTATAAAATTTAAGCTAAGTTTAAAACATAATAAAAGAGCCCCCACATTTAATTAGTCCCCACGAACCATAAAATAGACTAAGAGAGGTTTCAAGACATAAAAGACTTAGGATTAAAGTTTTAGACTAAGGTATTTTAGACGTATTAATAAATATACTTAGGACTTAGTATAAAACTTTAGACTATGTGTAAAATATGATCCCTCACAAATTTGAATAGAAAAACTTGCTTAAATTTTGAATCTTATTTAAAAAAACCTAGGCTAAAACATATTAGACTAAGGTTTTATCATGGTTTAAACATATATTTAATTAATCAATAACAAACCAATGGTTAAAATAAAAGGATTAAGCTAGTACTAAGGCATAAAACCCTGAACCCTATTCCTACAATATGGAAACATGTGAATCGATGTTAACAACATTACATGAAGTTAAAAGAAGGTTATATGCTAATAGGCTTATGTAAACTAGATCAATAAATGATTTCTAAAATAATATACTTTGATAAAGTTAAATGTTCAATTATAGCATAACTTTGCAGAAATTTGAACAACAGTCCCCATTTTTCAAAATGGGGGTATGTTGACCTCAACACAACCTTGACCGGTAGTACCTAATAATTGCTTGTAAAGTCTAGAGATTCAATCTATTCTTGTTTTTGATCTCTTTTATAAAATGGTATTTTTTGTTGTATACTTAACATAAATCTACATGTGTTGAATTGATTTTTGGTTGCCTTTCGTCGTTTACTTTTTTGAAATCATACATGATTATGAGATTATATCAACAAAGTAACTTGTGCTTTTAATAAAGACCTGTTTAACCTAAATGATAACATGGGTTATTAGAGTTATCATTTTTGATTAGATTAATCATAATATCTTAACCATCCTTGAGCAGAACTAAAACCCATTGAGGAGAGTGAGGTATTTACCTAGGGTTAAGGACCTATAAATGGTCCTATGTAGAGGAAAGAGTGGCACATATGACTATTGGGTCTTATCCATATATACATATATCAATATGCTCCAAACCCCATAAATATCCTTAAGGGTAACTTGATTACCCATATCACCCTTTGTATGAAGTTACCTCTAGCTAATTACCTTATTTCACCTCCTTTGATTTTGGTTGCATGTATGCAAGGGCACTGAATATTTATCGCTTCCATCAATAATCAAGGTATTGGGTTCGACACACATCCAAAAATGTACTCTGATATAAAATTCCAATTATTTTTTGAGGGGTTATTTCAACATTGTGATCTTATAAAGGATAGAGAGAAGAAAGATCTCAGTTGGGACAATGTTAGCTTGCTATTTTACTTATATTTTATAACAAACATGGTTTTTGGAGGGTCTTAGTCATTTGCTGGGTCATAGTTTGATGGTTAATTGTTGATCTTGAGAGCTTATTTTTGTTGGATTAGATGCTAACCATAGAGGGATTATTTGTTGATTGTTTATTGAAGGGGTTGGCCTAAAGATTAACAGTCTATTTAAAGGTTAGTAGGTTGTTACCTGGCTATTTTTAATTTTGTTTCTAGTTTTTTGCAAGGAAAGGTGAGTCAAGTGAGATTGATTAATTTATCTTGTTATCATTTGTTGAAGGTTTCAGAACCTTATAAAACCTATGTCCTTCCCTATATCTTATATATACGTATACAAATACATACACACATATGTATGCATGCACACACACATGCATGCATGTACTCACACATGTATGTGCATACACACACATATAAACACTATTTAAGTAGTGAAAAATTGGTAAAATAAATCATATCAAAATATAAGGAAAAAAATAAATGTTAATAAGTTCTACAAATGTTACCATATAACTTAAAATTATCTTACAAGTGATAGTTTTTCTTTAACATTTGAAGGAACATTTAGTTAAAGAAATGAAAATTGTTAACGAAAAAAATATTATTCTTAAATAAAAATTACAATTAAAATTAAAAACTAAATTCTTAATAAAAATCCAATTAATGGTGATCACATATCATCATCACTATTATCATTGTATCTTATACTATTAGAGAAAATATCATCTTCCAAAAATTAGTGTTAAATAAAATCCTATTTGAGCTCCACTAATTAAGTCACAAAGATAATTCTTCAACATATTTATCTTCTTATTTTAGGCTGCCTCCTCTCCATCTTCCCCCTCTACTTCATCATATTTATATTCTTCTTATTTATTCATCTCATCCACTTTTCCTCACCCTCTCAATCATCCTAAACTTGTCGTCATCATGTTTTAGGCTTCTAATAGACTTGATTTTTGGCATCTTATTTTTTTTCTCTAGTAATTTTTTAGCTGCTTCTTTTTTTTTTCTTTTTCTTCTCATTTTTTAATTTCATTCATTTTTTGGGGGACATGAATTCATAAAGAGATAAGATATATAAAATAACTATCAATTCAACATGATAAGCTTGCACGCAAAGTTTAGAATTTTGTATATGTTTAAATATATAAGTTCTGGATAAGACTTGAAAAAATATACTCGAGTGCACCTGCAAAGAATAGTAGTGTCTATATTAGTCTATGCTACCATAATTGAGATTATTATAGCGATGTAGTAGAAAGGTCCATTCAAATAAAAATGAATGGACACTTGATATATATAATTTGGATCATCATTCCCCTTACTCTTTGGATACATGGATAATAATTTTTGATGCAAAAGATTAATTAATTCTGATGTACTTGAAAAGTTATTATAAGACTTATCCAATCTGACATCATTTTTATCAAAAAAATGTGTATTTTTTAATTTTTATTATCTTTGTGACACTTTTAGTGATGACATTCAAAAAAAATATTTGGAACATATATAACATAGAAAAAGGACGTTTTGAAAATTGAAAATAAAAAAATCAAATTGGATTTTATAGTGTGAGTAAAGTTTGTATCAAAATTCAAATTAAAAGAAACTTGGTGTTTTCTAGGAAAATTTAAATTTTAAGTAGAGTTCTTAAAACATAGATGTGCATGTGTAAAATGAGTGTATTAGTATTTTATTCAAGTTTTTATATAAGATTAGTAGCGTTAAGAACTATTTTAAGTTTTGAAGATATATAGTTTCACCCCATTTACATCACAAATTAATTTATAAAAATATATATAATAACTTTTTTTGAGCACACTTTTCATGATTTATAAAATTATATATAATAGTTGTGGTGGTTGCACTTGTTTATTTTTGCATTTAATCTATGTTGTTATATCATTTTAGGTATGACTTCTGTCAATATGATTCTCACATTCTCCCTTAAACAAAACAAAAAATACTTGTTTAAAAGGAACTTAAAAGATAATACTTGTTAAAGTGCAAGCAATTTATGGTTCATGGGTCAAGGGACATATGAGGGTTGGATTAAAACATTATTATATTATCTTATAGTTATCCAATTGGTTTGGTATATAGGTTATGTACATAAATACACCTACCTCAAATAAGGTATGGACAGAAATACACCTAACTCAAATAAGGTATGTTAAATGCGTAAAATTGAAAAAATAAATGTTTAATTAAGTGCTAAATCAAGCATTTAAGGGAAAGGGGAGTATGACATATTTTAATTATATTTTTATGTTAAATCTGATGTAATAATTTACACTTTAAAATGTGTATTTGAAGTTATCATGATTATTACATTAAAATTTAAAAATAATTTGAGAGAGCTCTTAGGTTAATATAACATATAGATGTCCTTGATAAGTTTTCATGACCTTAAAAATATTATTTGTTAGGGACTGTCACTTATAATTTATTTCATTGAAAATATTTGCTTGTATGTTATGTTTTGTCTTCTTTTCCTAATTTTGCATGGTGTGATTTTATTATCTTAAAATGTCAAAAGTTTGGGTTTGAGGGTATATAATTGAGAAATCCACTAATATAGTAAACCTTTAAAATTATAACAAAGATATTTATAAACAAAAATTACATAGAACATGTGATTTCAAAATTCTTCCAAGAGTGAGCTCTCCATAATAAAATGTTAATTAGGAAATGGGAATGGCTCAGTGTGTTTACTAATTGGATGAACCTAACAAATTCTCTATTCATAAGTTACTTGAATTCAAAAATTAAAAATATTCATGTACATGTTAACATCTAATATAAAGAAACAAGAAAGGGAGAAAGAGTTTGACAAGCCAGTGCAAAAAAAATTAAAAAATCATAAGTTTTTAGAGTGTGTGTGCAGTCTTACTAGGCATCGGTAAATTCAAAATGGCTCAAAATAATAGGTTGAGTAAAAGTTAAAGAATGTTTCAAGAAATAGAATTTGACATACTACCTAATTTGGACCAATTACTCATACATATACAAATATTCTAAACACTTATAATATAGCTTAAAGTAAATATCAGGGGTTCATTTTTAGGTGTCTACAATTTTTTTCACTTTGAGAGGCCTGTTTAGCCACAAACTAGATGGTCTAAGCAGAAAGATACATCAATATATATATGAAAATACATTATTATTGCAAGTCTCAAAATGATAAAATGTTAAGTATTATATCCCAAAAAATTCCCACTTACCTTCCCTATGTAAACATGGGCGAACTAAAAAATGATAAATGTTTAGATGTATTAAATTAATTGATTATATCAATATACCTGATTTGTTTCTAATATGTGAAATAAATCTCATGGACCTATTGCATGTCTATCATAAAATTTAAGAATAAGAAATAGTGGAGTTGGAACCTTATATGTTTTAAAGTAATGAACCTTCACATCAAACATTAAATCTAAATCATTGCTTTGCTATGTCACAGAGTATTGGATTTTATAGTTGTACCCCTAAAGTCGTAAGAAGATAGGCACTAAATTCTATATCATGAATAATTTATCTAGAACCTAACATAATAAATGTCAAATTAAAAATAAAAATAAATGCACAATATGGATATCCCCTTGAGATATGAGTTGACTCTGAACTTAAATTTGAAGGTCAACCCTACCTATCATTACTTTTTTTTCATCACAATTATTTATTCAATTACTTATCAAATGCTAATATCATTTATAATAAAATAAACATGAGAGAGAGAGAGAGAGAGAGAGAGAGAGAGAGAGAGAGAGAGAGAGAGAGAGAGAGAGAGAGAGAGAGAGAGAGAGAGAGAGAGAGAGAGAGAGAGAGAGAGAGCCACGACCCTGTCACATGCACCTTTTTCCTCCATTATTCAAAACATTTGGTTAGCGAGCAAATTTCAACCTTAGTCTCAAGTGATTTTGTATGATTTTATGTATATATATAAATATTAATATGTGTGTCTATATATATATATGTATGGATGCACACACGTACAAACACATATGTATACACATACACATACACACACACACACACACACACACACACACACACACACACACACACACACACACAGAGAGAGAGAGAGAGAGATATACACATACACACACATACATATATACACATATATGTGTGTATTTGCTTGAGGTGACCTTTTAAGTGACTAAACTAAGTGATGGTTCTTAGACCTCTAACTTGGTCTGACATATCTTATTTTAAGACATTCTGCTTTATCTAAAAGTTAGCATTACAATTGAAAGAAAGTGTATAAAGTATATCAATAAATTGATTGGTTTTAAATGTCATGCATTGGCATGAACCTATCTATCTATAAATGGAATATTAATTGTGGACTTTTGATGGTTAAAAGTCTTGTGTTGCATTGGCCTTGTTAAATATGTATTTATTGTTAGTACCTCCCAATACTATAGTGAAGGCCTTAGAGTATTATTTTTACTTGACTTTTGTTGACTGCCAATAGGAAACTATTGTTTGCTATGAATCAAACACATTTTCCTATGTTCATAGAGCACTGCCAATAAAAAAATAGTTTAGGATAGAAGGATGGATGAAATGATAGGGATCTTTGAATACTAATTTGGTCTTGAGATCAAATCAAAAAGTGATAAAATAAGGTGATTAGATAAGTAATGGCCAAGGATTACCAATAGATAAGGCCCTACAATGATTCCAATCTATCAAGGAGATTTGGAGATGATGGGATCAAATACCTATCATTCTATCAAAGAAGTGATTTGATGGGTGCTAGGATGAAGAGGTAATGATAGAATAGTGATGGGATCAAGAACCTTCCATACTAGAAAAGGGTAATTAGATGGGTGCCAGGTATGAAAAAGCCTTGATAAGAAGTGATGGGTACTAGATTAAAGTCTTTAACAAGGTTATGTATGTTGATAAGACCTAGCCAATAGGATAAGATGGAAGAAATGAAAGGATGGGTGACCAATCTGATTTGGATCTAGGACAGAATGTGGTATCCAAAGATGGAAAGATATGAGATGAATGGAAATGGATAAAACTAGGGGATTAGGCATAAGACAAGACATGATGGACTATTTTTGGCTTTTTCAAAGTTCATAATTTTTAGGGTTTTTGACATTTTTCAATTTTTAGGGATTTTTAGAATATGTATATACTTTGTATAAATAGGGTTACTAGCAAAGGGAATACCAAGCCTAACAACTAGGAGAAAGATGGAGGGATGAAATTATGGATGGGATGATGAAAGGGATGAGGGTGATGCAAAAAAGGGGATAAGGACCCAGGAAGAATGGACTAGGGATTACCAATGACTACATTATGAAGGAATCAGATGGTTATTTTTTTAAGTGTCCATTGGAGGATATACCAAGATGGTTTGAGGATAGTTATAAAGACACCTTTCACTTCCTTACAAAGGTCAAGATGGGAAGGAAGAAGAGATAGGATGTATGACGAGATGGTAGATAATGGGTTAGAATAATAGAGCATGGGATAAGATGATGGGTGATATAGACAAGGTGGATAAGGAATGTGATAATTAGGATAGATGAAATGGATGGATTTACCCCCAAGCTTGAAGAATAATGTAGATGATAGATTATTATACCATGATGCTGAAAACTATTTTTCATCATGGTACTTGCCCAAGGCACTGAAAGACTAGTTTTCACCATTGAATGAATGTTTTTTTTGACTTTTCAAAAATTTTGACTTTTTATTAGGCATCTTGATTTATTGGCTATGGGCAAGATGCAAGATGCTGATGTTAGATGGAGATGTTAGCCAACACCTATTCTAGAAAAAGGTGATGCTAGGACTGTGTGATGTTGACCTTTATTAACTCTTGATTTAACATCCTTTGAACATTTTAACTAGGTATCTTCATGACCCCTATAAGGGATAATACTTCCTAGTGATGTGAGATGTGATGTGGATTAGAGGATGTCATGATTGTGGTGATGGGAAGGAGGGATGCGATCATGAATGATATGATAGGATGGAGAGCATAAATGGGGTTCAATAGTTGCATGCACCATTAGATATGGTGGAGGGGATTCTTGAGATTGGTGTCATGAGATTAAGGGATCCAAGACCTTTTGATTTTTGGATTCTTTGATCCAAGCATTAAGAGGATGATTGGCTATATGATTTTTGACTTTATTGCCTCCTTTGCTAGTTTTTGGAATTTACCAGAGGGGATGGATTTTTAAATTTATATATAATGATTATTTTGACTTTGATATGCCCTTAGTGCTAGATTTTGGGCTTCACTAGGGGGAGACATTGTGTGATTAGGTTGATAATTTGACTTTGATTGACTATGAATTTTGGGATCAAAGATGATTTGATTATGATTTATGATTTTTAGAATATGGTCTTAGAATTTTGTATTTATGGCACATGATGTTAAATGCAGAGGGGAATCTAATGATGCATGTTTCTTGTTCATCCCCTTTATAGAGTGGGATATAGGGATTATGGAAGCAAGGTGGATGATGAATGTTGGGTGATGGATTAAGGGGATAATGGGAAGCATAGTCCTCATAAAGGTCACTAGGATCACTATCCTTAATGTTAGAGAAAGTGTACTCAATAATCTCCAAAAGATCACGAATACACGTATCTAAGATAAGATCAAAACCACTCTAAAAATCTTCAATAGATAAAGCATTCAAGAATTTAGTTATGAATTCATCATCTTGATTAGGATCTTCTAAAGAGTAGGGATTATCATCATTTTCTACAATATTGATAAGGGATGATGATTATGACGAGGAATCTAATTTCGATGCTGGAATAGAACATGATCTAGATGTAGATAAAACTTGTACTGAATCCAATGCTAACTTTGATGTACTTGATGTAATGTTATGAGTAAAGGATGATTTGTCTATATTTGTCCTCTCAATGGAGGATATTTG
Organism: Torreya grandis; assembly: GCA_037957365.1. Classification (NCBI taxonomy): domain Eukaryota; kingdom Viridiplantae; phylum Streptophyta; class Pinopsida; order Cupressales; family Taxaceae; genus Torreya; species Torreya grandis. The sequence goes on from JARHVA010003773.1 coordinate 145,497, forward strand.
ATGCAATGAGTGAGAGGGAGATGATGGATGAATAATGGGTGAAGCAAAGATAGGTCCATGAAATGGATTATGGGATATAGAAGGACTAGGTTTATGTAGAGTAGACTTGTTTTGAATGTATGTGTGGTCAAGGGTGGGGGGATCATGGAGGATAGATAGGATGTTTTAACCTTGGTTTGTAAGGGGAAGGGTTTGATCATGATAGGGAATGGAGTCTTGGAATTCCTCTTATTGTTCACCTAGGGATTTAAATTCATATAATTCATCCTCAATTACTATGTCACCATAATTAATGAGGTCTTGGACATAATATTGAAAAATTTGACATTGTTTAAGGGAGTGCCCCCAAGTTTGATGATATAGACATAATAAATTTGATTTATACAAATAAGGCTTAGGCTTGGTAGGATCAAGATGTCATATGGGTGGATATACCATCATATTGGTGGTGACTAGTTGTTGGAAAAGGTCTTCCAAGGATATAGGAAGGGGAGTACAAGGATCCAATTCATTCTTAGATGTGGAAGCATTGGATTTTAGAGTAGATGGTGTTTGATGGGGATAGGTAGATGGATGGGTGGTGAAGATTGGATTCCCTTTGTTAGTAGGGGAAGGTGTAGATGATTGGATATGACTAGTGGATGGGGGATTGGAAGGAGACTTACATAAAGGGGTTTGTAATGACGGTGAAATAAGTTTAAGGGGGTTAATACCTTTGGGAAGTGGTATAACCATCATAATAAATTGCAAAAGGATTTCATCCTTATTGGTAGCTATGTATTGGTCTATGAGATTAGGGTCTAATTTCATGGTGGTGGGTGATAAAGGTGATGGATTATGATTAGTAGGTGGAGGATCTGACTATGGATGGGTATGAATTAGGGCCAAGGGGTTTTGAATAGGGATAGTGGATGGTGGATGGGGATGGGATAAGGCTTGATGTTGGACTTGTTTAAGAGGTGATTTAAGGCTTATGGGGTTAAAATCATTAGGAAAACAAGCACCCATCTTCCATAGCTACAAAAGGAATTCATCTTTGTTTTTTACAATATATTAATTAATGAGGGTGATTACATCAAGGAAGGTGGAGATTAATTTTGTAGGGATACGAGATGTTGATTTGTGGTGAATGGGATTAAGTTCTAAGGGTAGGTAAGCACCTAACTCTAGTGCTTGCAAAATGACTTCATCCTTATTGGCCAAGATGTATTGGTCTATAAAGACTAGGTATAAATGAATGGGAAAGATGGATGATGATGCGAAGGTAGACTAAGGATTAAAGAAGGATTCTTAGATAACATAGATCAAGGGATTGAGTTAGTATGATGATGGGTGATAATATGGATGAGATAAACTAATGGATTAAATATCAAATTTTAGGTTGATAGTGCAATTAGTGATAACAACTTATCAACAATGCTTAGTTGTCAAGCTATCAAAAGGATTGAAGGATTTTGATGGGTGCCTAAATTCAAACTAACAAGAGGATAATATGATGGGTGCTAGTAATGAATAGGCAAGATGATAGAGACTATATTGATTGATGATTGATGGGTTGCTAAATTAAAATTGACAAAGTGACAAGATGATAACAAGCTATTGATTGTGGTATGAGATTTGACCAAATGGATTAGGATGATAGGATGGTGATAAGATGATAGTATGATATAGGGATTAGGATAATAGGATGATAGGATTAACTCAAGACCTTAGACTAATTTTTATCAAGATGGGATGGGGTAGGATTAGGTAATGAAGGTGATTAGGACAATGGAATAAAGATAAGTATGATGATAGGTGATGATGAAATGATAAAGGGGTAATGAGAGGTGGATGCTTTAGACCCGTATGTGACATAGAAGCCAACTAGGATAATATGAGGTGATGATTATATGGGTGATGAAGGCAAGGTCAAGACAAGTGATCAGGTATAGATTTAAGATAAGATCTGGATGATGAGGTATGATTAGGATGTGATTAGGGGATGAATAATGATGTTTATATCTAGTGATACGATGCAATTAAAAGTATGTAAAAGAGAGTGAATTATGTACAAGAAGGTAAAACAAGAATATACAAGGTGATGGGTTAATGAGACAAGATGGTATGGGGATGATTTGGACTATGGACGAGATGGACTTAGGATAGAATGTGGATTGTGAGACAAGATGGGATTAGGATAGGTGGATATGATTAATAATAGGTATATATGGTTAGACCTTGGTGAGATGATATATGGGATATAGAGAATAAATTCAAAGGGGATGATGATAAATATGATGATAATTAAGATAGGTAAGTAGATGGAGAAGATGAATGATGGCAGGTGATATGGTAGACTAGGAGGGGATTAAGGATATCCAAAAGGATAATATGTACAATGGGATGATGATAAGTATATACAAGGATATACAAGACAAGATGTGTAATGGGATGATGACTAGGATGTTGGTTAGGATATGGACAAAGGATGATAAGATAGGGGTGTATATGGTGATAGGTTATGTAAATTATGGGGAATGATTAGACTAGGAAAATGATAAGGATAATATGTACATGAAAGGATACAAGATGATGATTAGGATGTGAAGTGATGAGGTATGACTAGGACATGATAAAGATAGTATGGGATGTGTTTAAGATGGGAGATAATAAAAGATAATGTGGGCAAAGGGATGACCAGATGATGGTATAAGAGGATGAATGGGTATGACTAAAAAATATGGGAGAGGGATAATGAAAAGGATATATAAGGAAAGGGTGATAGAGATGTACAAGGTGATGATTGGGAAAGGATGTACAAGATGATGGGGTAATGACTAAGGATAATGGGATATGGTGAGACTAAAAAAGGATGAGGTGACTATGATAAGTGGGTGATGATGTGGACTCAGGTAAGGATGTAAGATGTGATTTGGGTAAGGGTATGGATAAGGATGAGTGGGTATGACAAAGAGAAGGATATACAAAATATGTATAATGATGACTATGATATACAAGATGAGATGTGGGTGATGGGGAAGTGGATCAAGATGAGGATGATGACTAGGATGTATACAAAGGATGGTGGGGGAGATATGTAAAATTTGATAACATGATAAGGATAAAATATACAAGAGGATATTATGTAAAGGACCTAGTTAGCATATGGATGGGTAAAAGGATGTCTTGACTCACAAAAAATATAGGTTTTGTACAACACACACCCAAGCAAGCAAGTGAAAACCTATGATTGGTAAATTGATGGGTGTGTAACCTAATGCCCACACCATCCAATAACTACACAAGTGAGGTTTTATATCAGTGAGATATTATGGAATCAACCAAACCCTCTAAACCTTTATAGTCAAAGTTCCATATTCTAAGGTATACAAAATGATCTAGGGGAGTCCCTGCGATACACAATGGTATGTTGGGGCCCAAGTTCATGTAGGGTGTTATCTAATACCTAGTTTAGAGAGTTAACTCTTCCCATTCATGGATGACCTATATGGGGTCAACCACTTAGCCTAATAACAGCTATCCCTGATTTTTATACTCTATCAGAACATGGAGTCTAGTTAATATGCGGTGATGAAATCCACAACACTAAGCCTTATAGATTAAGCTCATGCATGGGTGTCAATTCTAAGTCACATGCTATTCTAAGGGAGGGATTAATAAATAGGAAAACACATGATATGATTAATTAACTAAATAATTACCTGTGTAAAGGGTACGATATAATGATTATTTACAAGTTATCACACACACGCACACAAGTATATATAAGGAGAAATCACACAAGATAATAAAAAATGATATATATAATACAAAAATGATGTGAAAAAGTGTCAAAATGGATCTTTGATTAGTATCCTGCAAGCACGTGGGTTAGAAGTTTGATATGGCACTCAAGAAAGGTAACCTGCAAAACAAAATGTTAGACCCAAAATATAACCTATAAAATGATGTTTAGCAAAGATGACCCCTACAATAAACAAGATGTTGGTCAAATATGCCTTAATAAAACACCCTAAAAAAATAATAGTTTGGCTCTAAACTTCTTTGGGGTGAGCAGGACACAACACAGGGGTCTAAGGGTAGTATCCCCTAGTGGGGTCAAGGGTTAACACCCCTTATGGGGTCAAGGGGAAACACCCCTTCTAGGGTCAAGGGGTAGAGCCCCTTGTGGGGTCTAGGGGTAACACCCTGGCATGCTCCCTATCATGGTATAGGGTGGGGTCGAGGGGTGGAGCCCCTCACTATTAAAGGCAATTTGGGATTTGTGAGAGGCTTGGAGTGACTCAAAATTCATGAAAATTGACTCAAAAAATGATCTAGAAAAGGATTAAATTTAATGCAAAAAAGGCTACAAAATCATAATTACATAGTACAAAATCATGACTTCCAAGACAAAACCATGACAAGGAGAGTTTTAGGATTGCAAATGTTAGCTAACTTTGATAATTAACCACAAAACCATGATTGTTTAGAAAAACTCATTACTAGGATAAAAAATGTTGTGATTTATTATATAACAAAAAATTATGGTTTTGTGATAAACTATAAAACTGTGACTCAGAATGAGAAACCTATTGATTTAATCAACAATGCCATGACTGATAGAAAAATTCAAGTAGTGATATTGCAGTCTTAGACTAAAATAATATATAAATGTCCTAAGTAAAGATAAGTCCAAGAAATTAAAATTAATTATAGGGCTTTGGTTTAAATATAATTATTTATGATAAAAATACTATCAAAGTCTAACATGAATCCTACCTATTCCTAACTAGAAAGCCGCTATTGGGAATGATAATGCCACTATTTTTAGGGCAACCCCATGACTGAGGCAATCACAGTTTTTCAAAATGAGGTTAAAATAGTTTGGAGGATGGGTTTTTAGATAATCTTCTTGTTCCTATGATTTTTTAGGATCTCTATAAGATAGAAATTTCCCTATGTGAGTTGATTGTTTTCAGATATGGAAGAAGGCTAAGTTATCTATATAGAGAAATGCTTACAAAATTTATTAGCAAAAGATGGATCTTCTTTAGATTTGTAACTTAACGACCTTGACCTCCTTAATATTATAACCTAAAATCCTTACAAAATAACAATAGAAAGGTGATAGGGGTATGATTTTACCAATTTTTGATGAGTATGTAATGATACTATTTGAATCTACAATACCATGATTATAAGAGCAATACCTACACAAAGATACTTGTGGGATTTTCAAAGTAAGATATCTACCTAGACTTCAAATGATTGCCCTTTATGTCCTACACACAAAATTAACAACAGACAAGCAACCTATAGGTGCAAAGGGTTACTAGAGATAGGATATATTATGGACCCAACTAGTAGATTTAACAATACCACTACTAAAAATGACAACCCTATGATTACCAGGGAAAAATTGTAACTAGGTAAGTGGTGGGATTGTCAAAAATAGACCTACAAGACAAACCATTATAAGTTTACAATATCACAATTGGTATTGAAAATCTTGTGACTAACAGGGCAATATCACTATTGGGATAGTTGTGGGATTGTCAAAAATAGACCTATAACACAAAAACCATTAGCAATTTACAATATCATGATTGGGTTTTGCAAAATCATGACTTGCCTAACAATATTGATAAATGTAAATCATAGGATATTTAAAAGGTAAAAAGTTGCACTATCAGATAGATAATTAGTAAGGGGATGGTTAATACAATATCGCTACTAACAATTACAATACTGTGATTAGTAGGAAAATTTTGTGACTGCAACCTATACGTGCAAAATTTTAAAATTTTAAGATTTTATTGATTCAATTAGACTTGTAGGTCAGTAAAAACACATTTAGGATACCAAATTGTTAGTTTGGGAGGGATAGTCCCACCGTGGTCACCAAAATATAGTAGGATTTTGAGCACACTATAAATTTAAACAAACTAAATCAAGACTCAAAATGCAAACTACGTAATAGGAAGGATTTATTTAAAAAAATCAAAATGATTAAATAGCTTACCAAATCCATTCTTTTATGTTACCTCCTTCTAGGATTTGCAAGTGGATGATTAGACTCAAATTGACTCCATGATAACTTGATGTTGGATTATTGATAATGGATTTAATGGATGGTTGATTATGGACTTTGCTATAAGATTTCTAGATTTACTTTGACATGGTTTTGGTATGTATTCTCTAATTAGTTTGAGGTTGGAGGGAGAGGTTGTTTATATCAAAATTTTGAGGGAAAATCAAGGGTTGTTATTTGAATTTAGGGAGATGAGATCAATAGTTCTAGATTATCCAAGGAATATTAAATTCCTTGGGAAACCTCTAGAATTAGAGGTTTCTAGAAACTTTGAGGGAAGTCTCAAATTCTTGAGAATTATCCATTATATTAGAGATAATGGAGGATTATGTGGGGGTTATATGGGGGATTAGGTGAGGATTAGATACATAGGGATGTAGGAAAGGCTGGGGTGTAGGTTAGTAGGTGGGTAAGTGGGGTTATGGGAATATTAAATTCCCATATAATAGATAAATAGGATTAGATAAGGATAATGGGATATTTAGAATAATTAATGAGGGAATGGGATGAAATAATGTTAGTGAATATAGGATAATGGACAAGGGATATTATATATATGGCTAGAGATAAGATAAATTAGTAGGATAAAATGGGTTAAGCAAAATTAGTATCGACTAATAAGAATATTAGTTGATGTAATGAAGTGAGTGATTTTAGGTGTATAAATTTAGTAATTTTAAGTATTTTATATGATTAAAATAAGTTTTTGAGGTCAGTGAATATGGTGAAAATTTGTTCACAAAATGACTAGTCTAGTTCAGATAAGACCATGAAACATGAGGTTAAGAAATTAGTCTACAAGACCAATATTTGTCATTAGATCATATTATTTTTCCATTTGATAATGCCTTGAAGATATATAATAACCATTCACATGCATTAGGAGTCATGGAAAGTGTCTACATAGGTGTTGGAGGTCTAAGTCAACATGATTGGTCTTTAACACAAACTAGCAATTATGAGTGAGTTGCAGAGGTATTCTTAAAGCCTTAAGCTCTGAGTGAAAGTGTTTAATAAATTTGGAAATGAAATTAAGGTAATTTATATTATTTATATGTAATTTTTTTATCATGTTTAAATATCTTAAGGATGTTTAAGCTTCACTTTTGTAAGATAGACTTTTGAGGCACACAGGCTTAATAGGATAATTTGTCTTAAAAGAGTTTCATGGTATGAATGATAGTCACAGGTCTAATTAAGCATGAAAGAGGTTATTATATGTCTTATTATAAGATATTTAAAGGTTTTTACTCATTTGATAAATATATTTGTCCCAAGAGGATCAATATTTGATTTTAAGAAGATAGACCTAATGTAATTAGGTCTCCATGAGACCTAAAAGTGAAATGAGGCCTAATTGAGTCATGATAGACCAAAAGGGACTCAAATTTCATTTGAATTTTGTTTATGAGATTTAATAATACTTATTATATGTCTAACCTAAGAGGTTATTAGTGTGTGGCTGACTAAGTGGTATATGAACAAGGAATGGTATATATACAAGGCATTCTTAGGCCTATTGAAGGAAGTAGAGAGTAAGTGAATGGATTGATAAATCAATGAGCCTAAAGAGGTTTGGTAACATGTTATAAAACCTAAGGAGAGAATATATAATCATTTAATGATGATCATATAGGTTTTAAAAAATTGAAGATCAAGGTCACATGACCTATTCAATCTTGAAGAGGGCTAATGGAGTGAAGAAGCCTAGAGGTAGTTTTGAAAGAGATCAAGTGGAGTAGAGATGAAGGAGTGATTATTTACTATTGAGAGGCTATTATAGTTACATCAAATATGTGTTCCTAATGTATGATAGTGGATAGATTAGATAGAGCATTGAGTGGAAGAAAGAAGGTTGATTGGATGAGTTGGTGCTTGGTCAAAGAGGGAGTTGAAGCTTCTTTACAGGTTGGTGCTTGAATAATTAACCTTGGTTTAGTGGGTAATTGATAAAGAAGGAGTTAGATCTGCCTTGAAGGTTTGTGATTGAAAAAGTGTCCTCTGACTAAGTTGGTGCTTAGTCATAGGGGGTTATAGCCTCTTAACAAGTAGGTGCTTGTTAAAGTCAAGTGGGTGCTTGATAAATTTAGGATTGGTGCTCAAATAAATTTGATACATTGTATTATAGGGTAGTTTGTCTAAGATTTTTTGTAATGGGTTTTATCCCCCATGAAGGTTTCCCTCATATGTGATGTGTTATGCTGTTTCATGCTAATGTGATTGGTTCTTAATGCATTGTTAGATCACTGTGTTGCTTTCATAGTTCATATATGATTGAATGTAATTGATTGAAATTTTTTGAAGGATAATTCACCCCCCTCTTAGTCATTGTGCTTCCCAAAATTTATATCAGATCTTGGTCCTTGAAATCAGGCTTAAAAACTTGAAGGTGATATGAAGAAGTATAAGATGTCTAGTGATCAAGAAGAATAAGACATGTATGATGAAGAAGTCTACTATGATAGTGAAGAAGGAGAAGTTGTAGTAAACCTTGAATCTAAGCTCATAAGTTCCCTAAATGATTTGAAGCATCAAAATAAGAAGAAGAATAAGTTGAGATATATGGTAAAGGATCTTAAGGAATAAATATGTACCTTGAAGAGTGACATGATAAAAAAAGCCAAAAATGATGAAAAGACCATTAAATATCTTAGGAATCAATTAGAAGGTGTCAATATAAATTATATATCAAAATAAGTTGTGTATGATCAATTAAAGACAAAGATAGGTTCTTTCAAGGATGAACATAGAAACTCATAAACAAGATGAGAAAGTATGAGAAAGAGCATGAAAATCCTTAATAAGTCAAGAGTAACAACATGAAGAGACCAATCAAGAATCCCAATAAAATGGTATTCCAAATATTTCAATGGTTATTATTTTGCTTATCATATCTTTGGTCATAAAGCAAGTGATTTTAGAATGGTCTCAAGGTATGAGTTATCATGGGACCATGGGAGGAGTGATCAGTCAAGAGGACTTACCAAGGTATATGGATCTTTTAGAGTGCACGATAAGGGTCAAACATTGGTGTGGAAGTAAAAAAAATTAGGATTGATCATATTGAGCCCAAGAGTCAAGATGTATTATTTTCTGAGGAGCAACATACTAAAGAAGAATCTATGATAGCCTAGACTACCTTTCACATTTAAAATGAAGGCATGAAATGCTATATATATATATATATATATATATATATATATATATATATATATATGTATAGTGGTTTGTCAGTCCACATGATAGGAGACAAAATCAAGTTCATCTCATTGAAAAAAAATGCTACAAGAATAGTGAGATTTGGAGATAACATAATTAACAATATAGTTAGCAAGGGTATCTTGAGTTTGAACAATGGAAAGACCAAGATATGAAATGTGTTGTATGTGGAAGGTTTGAAACATAGCCTACTTAGTGTGATTAAAATGTACAACAAAGGGCACACATTAACCTTTCATGATAGAGGACGTGATATAAGGAGATCCAAATTAGGAAGACCAATTGCCAATGCCAAGAAAATTGAGAATAATCTATATGTCTTGAATGAGATCAAGAAGGAGAGATGATTTATGAGAAAGATGGATGAATGTTGGATATGGAATAAAATATTGGTTCACCTAAAATTTGATAATATGGTCAAGGTAAGCACCAAAAAGTCTGTGAAGAACATGTCTAAGATCACCAAACCAACAAACACACTTTGAAAAGCATGTCAACATGGTAAGCAAAGTAGAAGAAGGTTCAAGTCCAAGGATTACTCTACTACAAGACTTTTAGAGTTAATAAACACTACTATATATGGACTTAAAATAATCCAAATCATTTAAGGGGATAACTAACTCATGTTACTTATAGATGACTACACAAGAATGATTTGGGTAGTATTCTTAAAAGAAAAGTCAGAAGCTCTTGACAAGTTCAAGGCATTCAAGGCTCTTTTGGATAATGATAAGAATGGAAAGATAAAGTACCTTAGATTTGATAGAGTAGAAGAGTTTTGGTCAAATGAGTTTTCTGAATTTTGTGAGGTCCATAGGATAAGGAGACAGTTCTCAATAACTAAGATACCCCAATAGAATGGGGTAGTAAAAAGAAAGAATAAGACAATTCAAAAGATGAAAAGAACTATGATAAATGAGTCTAGATTATCTAATGGATATTGGAGAGAGGAAGTGAGCACTATAGTCTACATCTTGAATAGAGGATAGATAAGGACTAATGGCAATAAAACCCCTTATGAACTGTGGAAAGACAGATGTGCTAATACGGGACACTTTAGAGTGATTAGGAGAAAATGTTTCATCAAAAGAGATGAGGAAGAATTAGGTAAGTTTGATACTAGGTTTGATGATGGTATATTCTTGGGATACTCATAAGTGATCTCAAACTATAGATGTTATAACAAGAGGTTTCAGAATATAGTGGAAATCACCAATGTGAAGCTTGATGAAACAAAGAAATCACACTCACAATCAAAGGATACATCAAAGAATATGGACTTTAAAAATGAAGAGGAAAAAATAGAAGTTGATGAGGAAGAAGAAGTTGAGGAAAGACAATACTCAAAAATCCCCTCAAGATAGATTCAAAGAGATCATCCTGAATCACAAATCATTGGCAACAAGGATGCTTGTATGCAAATAAGGAGAAGACTGGTAAATAACCTAAATCAAGAGAATGTTTATCTATTGTCTAAGATTGAACCTAATAATCTTGTAGAAGTAAGAAAAAACAAGTTTTCGATAGGTGATATGAATGAGTTAGACCAAATAGAGAAGAATGAGACTTGGGAACTTGTTCCTAGGCCTAAAGACAATAATTTCATTGGCACAAAATGGGTGTTTAGAAACAAGTAAAATGAAGAATTAGTTCAACTTAATAGCTTATACAAATGAAAACGAGGCAAGAAGTAGGTCATATGGGATACAAGGAGCAAGAAGCAGGTCTTATGGTATCCAAGGAGCAAGTAGTTTAATTCAATAGATTATACAAATGCAAACTAGGCAAGAAGTAGGTCTTATGGGATACAAAGAGCAAGAAGTAAGTCTTATGGTATCCAAGGAGCAAGGAGTTCAATTTAATAGCTTATATAAATGCAAACTAGGCAGGAAGTAGGTCTTATGGTATACAAGGAGCAAGAAGTAGGTCTTATGGGAAGCTTTCAATTAGATCAAAAGGATAATCATGTATCTCAAGGAGACTATGGATTTTGGGTTATGGTATCCAAGGAGCAAGGAGTTCAATTTAATAGCTTATACAAATGCAAACTAGGCAGGAAGTCTAGATGATAGGAAGAGTACTAGTGGATGAGCTTTATTCTTAGGTGGGTGCTTAGTTTCATGGATAAGCAAGAAGCAACTATCAGTAGCATTATCTACTTGTGAAGTTGAGTACATTGTAATAGCTTCATGTTGTGCTTAGGTCCTATGGATAAGACAGACCTCAAAGTAATACAAGGTGGAGTATGATGATCTTAGCCCTATCTATTGTGACAATACAAGTGCTATAAGTATCTCAAATACCCCTATCATACACTTAAGGAATAAACACATTCTCATTAGGTATCATTTTATAATAGAGAAAGTAAGTGAATAAAGTGTCATACTTTAATATGTTTCTACATAAAATTAGACTGCAGATGTGTTGACCAAATCACTTCCAAAGACAACATTTGAACATTTAAGATAGGAATTGGGTGTAATTCCTTCCCCTAGTAGTCATTAAGGAAGATAAGTACTTAGGGGGAGATAATCATGTTTTTAATTATCTCTAAGATAAGGTGATTAATTCCAAGAAGGTATGCATGGAGATAAGGGAACATGTTTGTATGATGACTCATAAACTCATAGTCTTGTGTGTTGAGTGTTTTGGTTACAAGGATCATGATTCAAGAAGTTGTAGGAATCTATTTATAATTTATGTTAAAGGGGGAGAAAGTTCAGAATGAGGGAGAATTTTCTTGTTGAGATAAGGATCTGATAGTGGTTGCCATCAATGGGAAATGGGGAGATTGTTGAGCATTGTCATTGATGTCAAAGGTGCATCTTGTGAAGGATGGTGTCAAATGTGACTAAGCCTAGTTTGGAAGTGTGTGATACATAAGAGAGTGTTATATTGAGATAATTTTAAGGAAAATAATTTATTATGGTTCATGAAAGTTTAGGTCATTGATGTCAATATTGCTATCAGAGGTGTTCAGGTGCATGGAAGAGAGATGTCAAGTCATATGAAGCTTGGTCATGTGGTTTTAAGTCTGTATGAGGATGTTTAAAGATTGTTGTCATCATAAAAATAATGGTGTAGTGATATGAGTGTGTTTTTATGTCTTATTTCATCATGTTTGATGTTTTTTTAAGGTCATGACATGGAAATAACAAGTCAAGGTGTCAAGTGTATTAGAAGCTTGATCCTAGTCATGACATGGTGAAGGTATGAGATGGTGGCATGATGAGGTGAGTGATATCAAGTAAGTGAGATGTTTTTAAGGTTGTGTGAGAATTATAATAATGTTTGGAATCATATATGATATTTTTAGGGTGAGATTATAGGGTAGGACCTTCAGATCAAGTCTACACCTAGACCACTCCTAGAGCCTGTTTAGCCTAATGAGGCATGAAGATTAGTTATCAAGGAAAATTTTAATATGTGAGCATGGAAAAAGGTATGATATGTTTTTTTTAAGAATTTTCACAAATTTTGAGGCCATGTTTTTAAGGGAATATCAAGAAACACTATTTTAGGCCTTCTGGAGTTCACACAATGAGGTCTCAAGACCTGAGAAGCACTTTTAGATGGTCATTGGCACATGTAACCTCTGCATGGGAACCTAATATTTTAAGGAGATATGGGTAAGGGTCTTAGATAAGATCTCCAAGTATTGCTTTTTGATTTAAGGGGCATTCCTTTATGAATAATCATTAACACCAAAACATGTGTTAAACCTCCCTAAAACACTAATAAGGACCCAATATGGAAAATATTGTTCAAATCAGACCATAATGGTCTCAAATTAATATAAAAACTATTGTATCATGTATTAAATTCTCCTAGGTACCTCTAGGTGGTGGTGGTTAGTCAAATGCATAGATACAAACTTGTTTGTGAAGAATTTAATGTAGCAGTCAAAAATTGCATTGGTCAAGGAAATAAAATGGATGGAATAAGGAGATAGATAATAATAATACATTACCATGAAGGTTTATAGATATGTTCAACCTTTAAATTTTGATAAACCAATCATCCAAATTATCCAGTAGCTAACAGGCCTAATGGTGTAAATAGTGTAAAACCCAGGCAATAGTGAGAAGTTGAATTAGAACGTGTTTTCATGATAGAATGATGAAACCAAGTGCATGGATATGTTTATTATGAATTTTAATTCATTTATATTCTTACAATAATTTTTATAGGTCATTTAATATTGTGAAATGTTAATCATAAAATGACTAGTCTGATTTAGATAAGACTATGAAACATGAGGTGAAGAAATTGGTTTGCAAGACCAATATTATTTATTATAAAATATGAGTTTTCCATTTGATTATGTCCTAAGGATATATAATAACCATATACATCCATTAATATTCATGTAAAATGCCTACATAGGTGTTGGAGGTCTAAGTCACCATGACTGGTCTTTGAGGTAAACTGACAGTTTTTAGTGAGTGAATTGCAAAGGTATTCTTGAAGCCTTAAGCTCTGAGTGAAAGTGACTAATGAATTTGGTAATCACCCTGAGGTCATGTATATTATATCTAATTAATTTTTTCATCATGTTTCAATAACTTAAGGATGTTTAAGATTCACTTTTTCAAGACATAATTTTGAGGCACACAGGTCTAATCTGACAGTTTATCCTAAAAGAGGTTTCATGGTATGAAAAATAGATATAGGTAAAATTAAGAATAAATTAGGTTAGTATAGGTCTCATGATAAGTTATTTAATTGTTTTCACTCATTGGATAAATCCATTTGGTCTCAAGAGGATCAAGATTTGATGCTAAGAAGATGGACCTAATGCAATTAGGTCTCCATGAGACCTAAAAGTGAAATGAGCCCTAATTGATTTCATTTTAATTTTGTTTATGAGATTTAATAATAATTATTCTATGGATTACCTAATAGTTTAGGGTTTTTTTGCTGACTAAGTGTTATATAAACAAGGAATGGCATATATATAAAGTAGTCTTCGGCCTATTAGAGGAAGCAAATAGTAAGAAAATGGATTGATAAATAAATAAGCCTAAAGAGGTTGGGTAACATGTTGTAAAACATAAGGATAGAGAAAATAGTAATTTAATTATGATTATACAAGTTTTATACATTTTAATATCAAGTTCACATGACCTATTCAATCTTGAAGAGGGCTAATTGGGCAAAAAGGCCTAGAGGTAGTTTTGAAAGAGAACAAGTGTAGTAGAGCTGAAGGAGTGATCATTGAATATTGAGAGGATATTAGAGTTACATCCTAGATGTGTTAATTATATATGAAATTGGATAGATCAGACAAATATTTGAGTGGAATAAAGAAGGCTGATTCGTTGAGTTGGTGCTTGGTCAAATAGGGGGTTGAAACTTCCTTATAGGTTGGTGCTTGCAGAATTGGCCTTAGTTAAGTGGGTGATTGATAAAGAATTATTTGGATCTACCTTGTAATTTTTTTATTACATAATTTTCCTTTGAATAAGTTTGTGCTTAGTCATAAGGGGTTGTAGCCTCTTAGAAAGTAGGTGCTTGCTAAAATCAAGTAGGTGTTTGATAAATCTGGGGTTGGTACTCCATGTTGGGTTGGTGCTCAACTAAATTTGATACATTATCTTATAGGAGAGTTTGTCCAATATATTTTTAGTGGGTTTTATCCCCCTTGAGTGTTTCCCACACATATGTGATGTGTTATGTTGTTTCATGCTTATGTGATTGGTTCTTAATGGATTGCTAGATCACTGTGTTGCTTTCATAGTTCATGTATGAGTGAATGTAATTGATTGAAAGTTTTTGAAGACTGATTCACCCCACTTATAATTAATTATTATTCCAACAAGTTATGATTCCATTTCACTTGTATTTATAGTAAATAGTATGGTAAACCCCAAGATTGAGTCCACTACTATTCCCACTAGTCAAATTGTCTCTATGATGTATGCCACAGGGGACATTAAGAAACAAGTGATTGATCTCACTATTTCAACTAAAAAATACATGTATATTATTAATGATAATTTCATTATTAGTAAACTTTTTACACAAATTTTATTTGAGTATAATTACTCCAAGGAATTTGTTATGCCCAAGTTCAAATTATTTAGTGGTATTGGAGATACCCATGATAATTTAAGCAAGTATACATATTATTTTGGGAAATATAACAATAATTGACATGTATTATTAAATTATTTTTTATCAAATACCAAAGGAGATGCATTACATTAGTTTCATGGCCTCCCTTTTGGTTCTTTACCTCTTTTTAAGAAGATTGAGGACATTTTTTTAATATGATTTTAACAAATTTAAGTTTCCTAAAATACCCTTCAAACATGTCCAAGTTTAAATAATGTAAATTATGAGCTTATTGCATATTATATTTTTATATTTTAAATAACCTTGCATAATTTGAATTATCAACCCTAAGAAATTTAGGAAATAAATTTATCTTTTGTAGGTGTCTTCTTTCTCCATTCAAAGAATGAGTAATGCATAATCTCTATCCTTTTTAAATTGAGAATATGTAATTATATGTTTTCAATTATTCATGTGATATAAATTAAAAATCACATAATGATAATGATGAATTTAATCAAGAACCTCCTCACCTAGAAAGGAAACCACTCATAACAAAGTAAATTTGATGCAATTTATCCCAAATTAATGAGTCCAATTAAGGTCCTCTATAAAATCTAATAACCAATAGAAAATATACATAAGGAAGGGTTAAATATAAGGCATATAAGTAAAAGATAAATAAATAAATTCAATTTTATAGCCTCAAAAATTTACTAAGCATTTTTTCAAAAATTATTGGATAAGATACTAATTCATTTTCCACTTAATTATTATCACCATCCCTACCATTTGGAAAAAGTAAAGACCAAACCATTTTTAATTATCATAAGATTTATGGGGATAATAATAAAAATTTAAATGTTACTAATAAATATTGAGAACCTTGTGGATGAATGGGCTATTAAATTTTGATGAGTAGACACTAGATCCCCGAGATACCAAGGTTCTTTTTATTCTCTTACATTCTTCGATAGAGACTAAGATTCCCAGGGTGTTCCTAAAAAGGTTCCAATGGTCCATTAGTATCCTAAGAATAATAAATCTAAGAGAGTATATTTTTATATCTCACATTATATGAAAATTTATAATTCCTAGGATATCCCTCTTAAAGAACCAATGGTACTTTGAGCCTTCATAAGAGGTGAACCTAGAGAAGGAATTGTTGTGAATAATAAATAACAACATAATACATTCAAAATGAGATTTATTAAGAGATTGGGATATGATGAGTGATATTTGGGGATTCCATGGGGAACATTAATGTTGAAATTTATTTGGGTCTAAGGCAGTAGATATAATATTACATGCTATGAGGATATTGCATAAGTAAATGTTACTTTGGGGCAGTCATGGTCACAATATATGTGAGAAGATTTTGATACTGTTAAGAAGACTATTTATTAAAATTTTAAGGACAATTAAGTTACATACATGAGTTATTTATCTAACACAAAGAAAAAAATCACATCATCTTCAAATCAAGTTTTGGTAATAAATGATAAATAAGCCATTCAAGAGCAAGGGTTAAAATTAGTAAGCCATGTTGTACAAAAAAGAAAGAATAAGAATCATTTCAAATTGTCACACCAAAGGATTAATAAAATATTTACATATGTTTATAGTGCATTTTTATTTCCCAATGGGTCTCATTAATTCACCAATGATTCATTCCAATGAGCCCATAAGTTAAATTTTACATACCATGTGCATCCTCCTCTTGATACATATAGTCATCCACTATATGAGATTGCGAGAAAACTTATGAGTATATTTCCATAGTGACCAATGATTACATTCCATGATAGTGATATTGTTAATGATGACTCATATTTCCCTATATTAATCTTACGAGCTCACATCAATGAGCACCTATAAATAATTTTATGGTTGATAATGTTTCAAATGAGAGTGTTTGTACCATGACAATTCTATACTCTCTATAATACACACAAAAGAATATAAAATATAATACAAGAGTGGTCAAAGGGTTTAATGGACACATACATGACACTCTTAGATTATTGTGCCACCTCATCAAGTAGACCCTACCATAATGGATACATTATTGTTAATTATACTGAGTTATGGGGTATTAGACATGCTATTATGATGTCCTTAGATTCAAAATCTCTATCTAATAACTATACAAATAATCAATGTGTCTATAAATATAAATTTCAAAAATTTAGTTGTAATTTAAATTTTTTAATATGAATACCCTCTTTATCCAATGGTATCTCATCCCTTACCTCCACCACCATTACAATTAATTTTTAATCCTATTTAGGAAAATTATACAAAGGTGACTATTACCCTTATTTAGGACCATTTTTAGAGGTAGTTATTTCACCCATATAGGATCTATCTATACATTAAACTTAGAGGAGATTATTTTATTCTCCTATTTATCTGGTTTCAAAACATTTATCACATCAAATAGCTATTTAGGATTCCCAGAGACCTTTATAAAATATTAAATGTAGTAATTTACTCCCATAGATAGCTTATCATGTTCCATAGTGAACACAAGAACCTATGAATTATCATGTACTATTACATTAACACCATTGAGTCCTAGGCCTTCTAAATTTTCCAATCATACATAATATTATATGAGTAGTGACGATGATGGTTACATTATAACATTGAATATTTTTATAAAATTATGATGTACCTATAACTATTACATTTCGTTCATAAAAGGTAAACATTTAACCATATGATACATGTACCCCACATGACTATCTCATTAATGGAAAAATTTCTTAGCACCTTTACACATTATCAAATAAATTAAAAAACTAGAAAAAAATGAAAGTAATAAAAAATCAGGGCCTAATCATGACATGAGCTGCTAGATCAAATTATTTAAATATGTTATTTATCACATGTTTGGTAGATGGCATATTCATTTCATACACACATGCATTTAACAAGATATATGAGTGCAATATAAGACATATAGACTATACATGGATACATGGATGTTGGACCTTTCCTATACCTAGGGTCATGCCAATGCTAGGTACATCTACTCTTATAGTTTATGTTATCACATATCACATATTTCTATGACATTTTTACCATGTTGATCTACATATATTTCTTACACATGCATTTCTAGTTACTAAATCCTTTAACAATGCTACATTGGATATGTTATTTTTCTATTATGTGATATTGACATTTATGGATAATGTAGACTAATTTTCACTTGTTTTATGCTTCTTTTATGCTGATGATTTCGAAAGACAGGTTAGATTTTTTTTGTATATGTGTGAAACCATTTAGCCTTGTTTGTTGTGACATATGTATGTCATTTGCATTTTGATCCTTTGCCTTGTTTGTTATGCTACTTTATTCCTCTTGTTTGTCACTCCTTAGCCTTGTTTATTGCAACACTTGCTTCCCCTTGTTTGTGGCTCCATAGCCTTATATATTTCCCCTTGTGGCTTCTTGGAATTGAATGTTAGTGAGATATTTATGTACATGTGACATTCTATGCTATTTTATGATGTTTTATATTGATATTATTGAGCTGGTGTGATTTATATATTTAAGAGTGTCATGCTCCATATCGTATGCCTTCCCCCTTGTGTATTGTGCCATGCTTTATATCATGCACTTCCTTATTGTGTATCCTTATAAAGTGACATATACTACTATGTGATTCATTGACAAATACATATTGACATACCTCTTATATGACCTTGCATTTTACATGTTACATACATGCCTTGATGTTATATACATTACTATAATGGCTTGCTTGCCACGTGTTGACATACTTTTACATTGAATTATATTTATACATGATATGATGATTGAATTATAGGATATGTCCATCTCCTCAAAAGGGGTGCATATTAGTGGGCCTTGTAATAAAGACTAAATCCTTCATGAGCATATTTGAGTACAATATACATTTTTCATATATAATTTAAATATTAGATTGAGACATTTATTTGTAGTTTTTAAACAGATTTTGAGTGCATAGGTATTCCATTCAACACATCATGAGTGAATTATTTTAGATTTTCATAGATTCAAATACATTTGGTGGAATGTGTAGTGAATATGTAATCCATTTTATAAGATATATTTAGTTGGTTATGATGCTGGTTCATGCACATATAGATATTTAAATTGGCATCAATTCAACAAGACAAGATATTGGTTCATGTACATATACACCATTTCATATTTCAGTGGGGAATGATGTTGGTATATGAACATTTATACATTTTCACATTTGAAGACATATATCAAGTGTGTTCAAGTTTGGAGTAACCTTGAATATATAAATCTACTTATAGTGCTTGATTCATGTTTAAATGAATAATGTGGTTGAGGTTTTGATTCAGTCAATGACCTAGACATTACTCCATGAGCCCATTATGTGGCTCCTTCATTAAATCTTTTGGTTACAAGATTAGTGTTTGATTGGTTACATCTAGGGAAATTTTTATTCTAATCCATGGCCCTTGTCTTAGTTAAATATCAAACTAAGAATTGGTCACCATTAATTTTTCCATTTTCTCCAAGTGATTCAAAGATGAAGCATAAATTATCCAATACTTCGATAATGAATCATCATCTATAACAAGTTATAGGGAAACATGGTTTAATCACATATAGGTGTACACTTTCCTTGCTCATTCAATTTTCAAGTATAGTTTAAATTTCAAATTTTATTCTATGGACATTGACTACTACATTTTCATCACATTTTTTTTAGTAATTTGCACATTTGGAGCCTTTTCATAGAGACAAAGTGTGTTATATAAAATTAGGTATATATTAATTCTTTTACTCTAGTATTTTCATTGCATTATAATACTAGAATAAGAGGGAGGCATTTATAAATACTAAAATCTGGTATTTGACATTTGGTAGTGTTAGTTTTGATTTATACTTAATCTACATGACTTGTGCACCTCCAAAGAACTTTTATTCTCCATTACCACACACATGCATGCTACTTATGATCCTAATACATTCTAAGTTTATATTAGTTACCTAAACAAGCATTTAAGTCTATACCAAATTAGGTAAATATCTTATTTACACATCTCCACATTACCAAATATTCATTCTTGTCTCTCAAAAACTAACATATGACTAAGAAATTAATGATAAGGTAACTATATTGAGGTTTACATTGCCATTATTAATTGAAAGTGACTATTTTTCAAAATAAAATCATTTAAATAGATTAACCCATTTACCTAACATGTCAGTGGTGCAATACATTACCCAATTTATTGGATATAAATACAAATCAAGGTCAAAATTATTATCCATATGACATTCTCAAGTACTTATCAAATATATTACTACATGTTGATAAAATCTACCATAATATTCCAAACTTTTAAATCATTAAATATGAGTAGTCATTAGCTAATTTTGAAGCACACTAAGCCAAGTCAAGAGTCAACACTGTCAAGATCAAAGCCATATTTATAGGAGCATTCATATAGTGAGACACCACAACTGAATAATCAAACTAAATAGAAGAATTATGTGTGGCATGAATTCTATCTTTGGATTATTTGGTACATAGGCAACATTCAATCATCAAGGGGGTTATTAGGGTTATCTCAGTCCAATTACACTTCCTCGCATTTTATAAATTTTTATCCTTCACAAGTGGACATAATGTTTCAAGGATAATGATGTTTTTTGTACTTATACATATAGTCAAGGGTCAAAGATCGCACATACAAAGACACATCAAGTAGGTGTACTTCACTTTATAGTAAAATAGAGGAAATACATCATAAGATAATAATTCTAGCCTTGATCACTTGCATCAATGCATTCAACCTTGGCTGATGGTAGAAACCTTGCATGCATAGAGACACAATTTGAAATATAGATGAATTACATACCTACATCTAATCTACTTCTATTTTTCATAACATAGTCACAGTCAACTAGTAAAATAGTGAAGCTAAGTATTTTATCCTTGTTTCACTTTCCATACATAGTAAATCCAATTATAAGGCAAATTAAGATATTTTACATTACAATTTATGATTGATTTTTATAGACTATACTCTGAATTAATTCTATTAATAACATCATATTAATATTTTATAATTTAAAAATAGGGTAAACAATATGAAAGTATTAGTTAGAGCATAATTTTGTTGGTTGTGGGCTATTAACCCACACATAATTCTAATTAGAAGTAACTAATGTAATTAATCCTCCAATAAATTTTCTACCACCTAATATTTCCCATCTGATTTGGGGTGAAATGAATATATGAGTGAGTTGAGTACCCCAACAAGAGGATATATAAAACACAAAGTTAATACTAAAAATGAGATCATGGTTAGTTACTTTATTTTAGGTACCATGTATCTTGTGAATACTCATTGTAAATGTAATTATAACATTATATATGATACAAAAGGATGCAAAAATGAATTAAAATTGACATATTTTTTATTTTATTTACCACTACCATTATGGCATTTTTTTTCATTCTCATTTTGGCAATCATATGATTAAATCTAAGAGACCTTCATACATTAGTTAAAAATAGATGAAAGTTGAAAAAGACACAAGGCCTTAATTGTATCCTAAATGGTATTAAATTTATCACATTTTTTCTTAGCATACCAAACATTTTGTCATAATTTTTTGTATATTATCTTTGAGTCATTCTTTAAAAACATCTTAATTTATTTTATAACGAGTCTATAAATTTACAGTTTTCATTAACTAGTGACACACATAACTCATTATTTAAAACCTTATGCTGGTATAGGATATTTATTACTCTATTTAATTATTAAATGGATAATCCATACACATATAGCTTCAACTTACTTAAGTGTGATAAGAGGTTAAGTAGGTGAGAGGGTGAGTTCTACCTAGAGTTCCACCTAGAGTTCAACCGAGTAGCACTGTGAGTTCTTCTATGAGTTACACTTAGTCCCACAGTGAATTCTCATGTGAGTTAACTCCCCCTATTTCTTATTTATATTCCTCTTCACCAGGCTATTGTATAGAGTAGATAATTGGTAAGCAATGCAGTTTAATACATTAGGTAATTATTGCACATCTTCTTCTTGCATATTTTTGAATATACTAAGGGTCATTGTTGTTGAAAAATTCTTGAATATGGTGTTTAAAATCTCTATTTTAAAAAACTTTTAGTGCATTTTTTATTAAATAGGCCTCATTTATGAAAAATATATTATTTTATAACTTTTTATTGGTAGCTCAAAATTGAGATCCATATTTTATAAAATTTCATGTTTTTTAATTTTCCACACATAGATCTATTTTGTTTTATAAAAATCACTAAAGTTATAAAGTGTCATATTTAAGGGGGCTTATCTATGCTATGGGCCCTACTAATTTTTGCATTATAATTTGTGCACTTATTGGTCACATGTGGATACATTTTTAACTATGTATTACATCCCTATTATGAGTGTGTATTATCCCTCATCACTCTAGAATTGATTGCTCACTTGGACACATTCTCAATTGTGCTTGATGCCCCATTCATGAGCATGATTCAGAGGTTCATTACAGTTTATTGTGCAATATTGCACTTCCTTGGTGTCTTCTCTTAGTCATGATGACTCTATTTGAGAGACTCTAGAGGAAGAAGGTTGATTCTACACTATTGGTTCTTTTTGGAAAGACTAATTATACTTCATGGCATGTTCACATGGAATACTTGCTCACACACAAGAATTGTATTCCATTCTTATATGAACAAATCTTTGAACCCACTGATCATGTTTTATTTGATAAGTGGGATAATACTTATGACAAGTTTTTTTCACTCTATTACTACATGTTTCCATGGATCTTCATTGCCATGTAGAATATACAAAGTGCGCCTACACTATTTGGAGTATCTTATATTCTCTTTTCAAAGATCCTACTATGACTTACATCACACCACCTCTTATACTTCCTATTGTATATTTTGAGATTGTTGTACTCTCCCCTCTTGCTTTTATTTCTTATGATGATACATCCATGGTAGACAGTGATCTTCCTTCGATTAAGCCCCCAACTATAAAATGGGATTCTGCTAGACCTTAGTTGTCTCATTACAGATTCTACATCCATTCTTGTGTAGATTATTTCTCTTCTAGATCTTTCACAGACTTTTATTTCAAAGGACTTTACTGATTTTAGTGAGAGTATACACATTGAGAGTATTGACGACTCATATGTTCTTGTAGACATTCATCTTATAGATTTGAGTGCTTCATTTGTAGACTAGTCTTAAATTTTTATAGTTGTTAGGCCTTACTCTCCTCTTCCCATGGACATTATTTCATTAAATGTTTCATGTTTATCTTCTTCTCTGACTGTTTTCTACCCTTCATTGTATGCTTCTTCTTTGCCATCTTCTACTATTAGTCTTGTGACATTTGATTAGACTTTGGCATATTCAAGCACTATTAAAGAGAAATTTGAGCATTTTTTAGAGATTTACATCATGATTCCTATTTGTATTCCACTTGAGTATAAATTCATTAGTTTAATAGCTCGTGGTTTCTTTCTTTCAAAAGTAAGAGATAACATTTATTATAGGGGGTCCTACTATAACATTCGTCTTGTGACATTTTGTGCATACATTTTTTCTCTTCTTTGTGGAGGCACACATCCTTCATATTTTGTAGGATATTAGGATATTAGGATTATATTCCTCTTCACCAGGCTATTATATAGAGTAAATAATTGGTTATCAAGATAATTTAATACATTAGGCAATTATTGCACATTCTCTTATTGCATGTTGGTGTATGGTATTTATTATTTCATTTAATTATTAAATAGATAATCCTTACACATGTAGCTTCAGATTACTTAGGTGTGATAAGAGGTTAAGTAGGTGAGAGGGTGAGTTCCACCTAGAGTTCTACCTAGAGTTCAATTGAGTACTATTGTGAGTTCTCCTATGAGTTCCATAGTGAGTTACACTCAGTCCCACAGTGAGGTCTCTTATGAGTTAACTCCATTTACTTCTTTATATTCCTCTTCACCAGGCTATTGCAATAGAGCAGATAATTGGTAAACAAGGTAATTTAATACATTAGGAAATTATTGCACATCCTCTTCTTGTATATTTTTGAATACATGTAAGATCATCATTGTTGTAGAATACTTGTGTGCTTTGATACCATGTCAAAATAGGCCAATAAGTGATATTATGGTAGAGTAAGCTGCATTTATGGTACAGTGAGCTACATTTTTAATCTTTAGGCTCATTTTTTTTATAAATTTATATCCATCCCTGTATCATAAGGAGACACATGTTTACAAAATGTTATCCAAATTTATAAAATCTTATTGCAGTTGTTATGCTTCTATTTTTCTAATCTTGCCTTACCGATCCAATCTACTTGTAGTATGGACATTGAGCTGCTTCTATTTTTCCAATCTCAGCTTATCCATCCAATTTACTTGTAGCATGGACATTGAGCTCAAAAATTGACTCCTTTATGTTTTCATCCCTTATTTTATATATATATATATATATATATATGTATGTTGCTATATTATCGTATACCTTTTAGATTATCTAAAATTCACACTCCAACATCTTAACAACTCATTTTTCTAATCATTGAAAGATGTCTTCTCTATTCACAAAATAATTTAAAACTACCATTATATATATTGATTTTTAATTGTCTTTGCATCAGAGAAGGATTCCATTGATTGGCCACCTGAAGAGTATCAAACATTTCCTTCTCATTAATTATTGAGGAAAGGATTATGACGAGGAAGGTAAAATTTTTGATACTAATGAATTCATGTAATTTAGTAGCAAAAACCTTTTCCTCCATTTTTATTTTCGTATTAATAGTCTTAAATGATAGAGAGATGGATCAAACAAGTGTACTTAATGTTCAATCTAGTTCTTTAATCTTTGTAAAAAGAAGTCTTTTAAGTTTTGTTTTGTAACATTCTCCTCTTTCAAAAATAATTTTTTAAAATGAGATTAATCTTCTCAATATCATATTTGTCTGAATCTAAATGATGGCTCGAATATTTTTTATTTAATAATAAATCAATAATTTCTTATAAAAAAAAGTTGTCACTCATCATGCTATTCTTTTCAAATTTAAAGTAACTTAAAATAATCTCATCAATTCTAAGCTTAAATTTCGGAGCTTAAATATTGCTTCTGTGAAGGCGTATGTATGGTATGATAAGTTAAAAATATGTAAAGGTTGAACAAACATAAATTTTAAATCAAATCAGTTATCAGAGAAATTTATAATATAATGCTTCTGTGCAGGCGTATATACGTATGGCACTGTAGGTCTCCTGGATTTTGAAACCTTATACTTCCTATATAAACAACAGAGAATTAACTGATAATATATAGTTTTGGAATATAGAGAATTCACTTTAATGCCTCTATTCAGATTGTTAATCGGTTAAAAGCGCTTACTCTGGAAAAACGAAAGAGTCTGATGCTGCACAATGCCGTAATTATTCAAACACAGATCCAATCTAGATCTCATTTTCTTTTATTTATGAAGCAATTCAATTTTACACCAAAATTATATAGATTTCTAACCGGAAAAGCAGATTTATAAGAAAGAAGCAGAATAATTTACTAGCAGAGGCACTCTCATAACTCGTCGTCTGAATCGCAGAAACGAGTAGCCAAACCTCTTCTCTTTGACGAAAAACTTAACAGAACCCATGCAATGAATCTTCTGTTGATCGATCTCATTACTATGACTCTGCTCAGCACAAATCCCCCCACTTTTATGCTAAATCTGCGCAACCTTCTCCTCATATCTGGTTTGCGCTTTGGTGGATCTGCCCGCTTCAAATTTTTCTCTATCAGTTTTTGGGCAGTTTGGTGTCGTCTTTCTTCAAGATCAGCTTCACACTTTTTCATCTTTCCGTACGAATTCGCACTCCAATTCAACCTTAACCTTCCCAATCCCATTTTCTTTTGAGACAATTCAGTTGACAAGGGATGAAAATTAAAGCTAATAATGGAGGTCTGTATTATATTTTCAAACACTATATGTTTCTAGTTTTGATTGAATGAAATTGTCAAATATAGATCTGGAGGCAGCCACATAGAATCAGAAATGGTTATTAAACTATAATAGTTGGGCAGGGGGAATCGTAAGTCACAGCTCGGCGACTCACAAGTGATAGAGGCCATATGAAATAATGCCGTAGCAGTCGGTGTTAGTCGATGTAGTAATGATTATGAAATAATATAGAAGATCAGGTCAATAATGGTCGGCCATATTTTACACGGCGGCGAATAAGAGGGTAATTGTCTTTCAAATATTATAATTAAAATTCAAAGTCAAAGGCAACTATTCTACCAACATGATTCTCGCATGCACCCTCAAACAAAACAAAAAATACTACTTGTTAAGGTGTGCGCGGGTCGTGAATAATAATACATATGAAAGGCTGCGTGGGTCGTGGGACGGATGGAGGTGGGTTTCCAACATTATTCTATTTTCTGAGGGTTGTCTGATGGATCTATTGCATACCCATCATACAATTAATTGTTTATATAAGCATACTTTGTCTCTTTTATTTAATAAAATATTCAGCGATCTATTGCAATTCTGTCATATAATTGAAAAAGAAGAAAGAGTAGAGTTGAAGTCTTGTATATATCTTGAAGTGATAAATTCAGAGGAATTGAAACTTTTTATATTTTGAAGTGATGAACCTTTAAATTTAAAATTAAATATAAAACATTGAATCATTAAATTATTGAGTATTGAAAATTATATTTGTCACTTTGAAATTGTTAGAAAATAAGTCTTAAATTTTATACTATAAATAATCTGGATATATATATTGATATAAGAAATATTAAAAGAAAGAGAAAAATAAATGTACAATATAATTATTCTTAAGAGTGCACAATAAAACACAATTTTCTAGATGAGAATATTCAACTTATAAGAAAATGTCATAAAAAATTTCATAGATCATCATACATCATATTTATATCATTGTAAATCATGTGAGATTAGATCATTGAATTAGAAAGAATAAGTGGTAATAAAGACTAAAACACTAAAATAATCATAAATCATGCCATCCCTTATAAATTCAAATTATGTATCAAATATCGAGAGATGATTTTACTATAAAAAGTTTACAAAAATTTCTTACATACTCCTTAAAATGTATGAGCATTGTTACTACTCCTAATAAGGAGGTAAGGTTTGTAAGTCACATTTCTTTAAATTTAATTACTTTAAAAAATAATCTTAAAAAAAAAAAAAGAACAAAAAAAAACAAAACAAAAAAACAATATAAAATATCAATTAATTTTTTTAAATTAAAATAATAAAACAATATCTTTTTTTTTCATCGAAAAAATAATATCGATTATTGATAAGACATTTCATATATACTTATCATCAATATATGATGGTTCATTTTCAATTTTCTTCCATTTTCCTTTTTACATGTCTTTCTTTTATCTTCTATTTTATATAATTTTAAAAACAAAATAAAAAAATAAATATTGTTCAGAATTTAATAGATAGTGAAATAGCTAAACTAATGAGAATGAAGGAGACATTGGAAAATACACCTAAAATGATTTTTTATTCTTTTTAATTTTTAATTTTATTTTTATCAAAATACAATATCAAAATCTCTAATTTTCATGTTTTAAACTAGGATGCCACATTTATATCCTCTTAAGGTTATTTTTTATGTAAAGCCTAAAATAATCATGCTCTAAATTTAGTTATTAATTATATATATATATATATGTGTGTATATATGTGTGTGTATATATATATATGTGTATATATATATATATAATTATAGTATATTAATTATAATGTAAATATTTATTTAATATTAATTTAATTATTAAAAATTATATATATATATATATATATATATATATATATATATAAGATTTAGTTCTTAAAATTAATATATTTATTATAATATAAGTATCGAATATACATTTTGACACTTTACCATGATAAAAGTGATGGAGCTTTTTACCATGTCAGAAATTTTGATTTTTAGAGTTTCAATACTAATCATGAATATTAGTGTGACAATGACAATATTGGTTATTGGATTGATAGAAGAGGCAACCCTAGTTGAGGGTTCAACTTGATAGAGGAGAACAAAGGGTATGGTAGAGGTATACATAATAGTGCATACTAGATTAATAGGTTTGAGGAACGAAGTCAGTAAGAGAATGGCAGAAGGCAAACGAACATTTCCTAGCAAGAGGAAGGAGGCCTAAGAAGAGTAAAGAGGGAAAGTAGATTGGTTGGTGGTGCCAATAGGGGAGGTCAACCTGACTATGATGCCAATATGGGATTCTAATGTATTTTCAACTTTGAAAGTAGGGGGAGGTTGAAGGATGCTCCAAAATCCTTCATTGAGGCAATTGTCCACTCAAGACAAACTAAACATGTGGTTAAACCACTAGATTTAGCTAAAACAACACCTTCCATTTATTTTGAAGACGAGGTGATGAAGCAAGTACTAGATACTAGAGGATGATTTACATCAAAAAGATTTATTTTATGACTCACCAATCTTTGGACAAAAATTCTAGACCTACATGCCTAGATCATAGAGGTTTAGAAACGACATCTATAAGTTAAAATTGAAATCTACCCTAGTGCCCTTTGATTCTTTATTGTGGTTTTAGATCTCATTATAGATAAGAATAATATCATAGATTGTTTATAGGAATGGAGTCAGGATCAACATATCTTATTTATGAAAGCATGATATCCATTTTCCACCCTCTTTCGAAAACCTTCAAAACTAAACTGATCTGGATAAGACTACCACACTTGACTTTTAACTTTTGGGGAGATTCATGTGTCAAAGCCATCAAAAACTCTTTGGGAGATTTCATGTTGATAGAATCTTCAACATCAAAATTTTTGCATACCACATATTCTTGTATCGTGGTTAGCATAGATATCTCAAAACCACTTCTAAAAAATATTATATTGAAACATAAGGAATGGTTTTAGAGGAAATCTATTAACTATGAGGGGCTAGCCTTTAGATGTCATATATAATTTGAAACCTAACATTTAGCTTCAACATGTATTAGCTTAAAAATAAAGGTAGAAAGGACTTGGTGGAATGATTCCCTTCTTGAACTTCTGACAATGGAAGGAACTTGAGCACATGAGAGTGAAGCTTTGGTATTTAGAGTAGAAGTTTCACCTATAACTATATAGGAGAAATCCATCCCTATGAAATATGTGAAACATGAAATACACTTCTAATTAGATATAGGTGAAGGGAATAGAGAGGATTTGATGTTGGTATAAAATAAAAAAGGGAGCATCCTAAGAAGGCACTTGAAATATCCAATATGACCTTATGATCTCATAAAGGATAGAAAGAGGGAAGATCTTAGTTGGGATTGTGTCAACTGGTTATTTTACTATTATTTGACCACAAACATGGTTTTTAAAGAGTCTTAGTCACCTATTGGGTCTTAGTTTGATGGCTAATTGTTGATCTTAAGACTCTATTTTTGTTGTATTGGATGTTAACTGTAGAGGGATTCTTTGTTTCAATTATCTGTTGAAGGGGTTGATCTGAAGGTTAATAGTTTATTTTAAGGTAAGCAGGTTGTTAGATGACTATTTTTAATTTTGTTTCTAGTTTTCCATAGATAGAGGTGTCTCAAGTGAGTTTAACTATTATCTTTTTCTCATTTGTTTAAGATTTTATAACCCTATGAAACCTATGTACTTACTTATATATACACACATATACATATACACATACACATACACATACACATACACATACACATACACATACACATACACATACACATACACATACACATACACATACACATACACATACACATACACATACACATACACATACACATACACATACACATACACATACACATACACATACACATACACATACACATACATATACATATACATATACATATACATATACATATACATATATATGCATGTACATATACATATTTACACACACACATGTATGCACACACACACACACACACACACACACACACACACACACACACACACACACACACACACACACACACACACACACACACACACACACACACACACACACACATTATTTAAGTAATAAAAAATTGGTAAAGTAAATCATATTTAAGTACAAAGAAACAAATAAATGTCAATAGGATCTATGAATGCTACCATAGAACTTAAAATTATCTTGCAAGTTCTAATTTTATCTTTAACATTTGAAGCAACATTTAGTCAAAGAAATGAAAACTATTAAGGAAAAAAACTATCAAATATTCTTAAATAAAAATTAAATTTAAAATTCAAAACTAAATTCTTAATAAAAAATACAATTAGTGGTGATCACATATATCATCATTATCATTATATCTTGTGTTCTTAGAGAAAATACCATCTTCTAAAAGAGTAGTGTTATATGGAATCCTCTTTGAGATCTATTAATTAGGTCACAAAGAGAAATATTCATCATATTTATCTTCTTCTTCTAGGCCTCTTCCTCCCACTCTTCCTCCTCTACTTCATCCTAGTTATATTATTCTTATTTGTTCATCTCATCCACTTTTCCTCACCCAAATGAGCACTTTGAGTCAGATTTATAAAATGAAAATCTTTAAGATATTTAAAAATGTAAGGTGCCATTTTATGATTCAATTTTCTAGTCTGATGACCAAAATGAATTCTTAGTCTTGTTATCTCTTTTAAATTGATGTTCTAATTTATTTTTTCACTATGAATTATAATCTATGACAACATTCTGAGTCACTCCTTAACCTAGAGTGCCACTTGAGGAAGTGGGAGCAACGACAATCATCCTAAGCTTGTCGCTATCACATTTTAGGCTAGTGATAGACTTGATTTTGGTCTCTTATTTTTTATATAGTAATTTCTTAGCCACTACTTTTTATTTATTTTTATTCTCATGTTTTAATTTCATTTATTTTTAGGGGGACATGATTTTATAAAGAGATAAGATATACAAAATAACTATCAATTCAACAAGATAAGGGTGCATGTAATTTTATAAATTTTGTATATGTTTAAATCTATAAATTTTAGATAAAGACTTGAAAAAATATACTTGAGTGCACCTGTAAAGAATAGTAGCATCCATATTAGTCTATGCTACCACAATTGAGATTCTTGTAGTGATGTGGTAGACAACTCCATTCAAATATAAATGAGTGGACACTTGAAATATATATATTTGGATCGTCATTATCCTTAATCTTAGATACATGGGCTATAAATTTTGATGGAAAATATAATTAGTCTTGATGTACTTGATAATTTTTTATTTTTAAATAATATATGCTTCTAATTATTTTATTATTTTGATTCAATGGAATTGTCATATATAGATATGTAGGCAACCTACATAGAATCAAAAATGGTTATTAAACTATAATAGTTGGGCTAGTGGAATCTTAAGTCATAGCTCAACAAATCACAAGTTAATTATACTGAGTTATGGGATCTTAGACATTCTATTAGGATGCCCTTAGATTCAAAAGCTCTATTTACTAATTATATAGTGCATCAGTATATCTAAAAATATAAATTTCAAAAATTTAGTTACAGTTTCAAAATTTTGATATGAATACCCTCTTTAGCCAATGGTATCTCATCCGCTACCCCCGCCACCACTATAGTTAGTTATTTCTCCTATTTAGTATCATTATACAAAGCTGACTATTACCCTTATTTAGGATAATTTTTTTGAGGTAGTTATTTCACCCATATATGATATATCTATACATCCAACTTAGAGGATATTATTTTATTCTCATATGTAGCTAGTTTCAAAACATTTATCACATCAAAGTGCCATTGAGGATTCCCAGAGGCCCTTATCTAATATTTCATGTATCAATTTACTCCCATATATAGTTTATCATGTTCCATAGTGAGCACAAGGACCTATGTATTATCATACTATATAATGAACACCATTAAGTCTTAGGCCTGCAAATGTTTCCCATCATACATAAGATTATATGAGCAATGATGACAATAATTACATTACAACATTGATTTTTTAATAAAATTATGATGCACCTATACCTATTAAAAATTTTTCATAAAAGGTAACCATTTCACCATATTATACATGCACCCCACATTCCTATCCCATTTATGGAAATTTTTGTTATCACCTTTACACATTATCAAAAAAATTGAAAATAAAAAATAAAAAAATAAGGGCCTAAGCATGACATGAGTTTCTAGATTAAATTATTTAAATATTTTATTTATCACATATTTATTAGATGGAATTTTAATTTCATACACACATGAATTTCATGAGTTATATGAGTGGAATATCAGACATATAAACTATACATTGATACATGGATGTTGGGCCTTTCCTATACCCAGGGTCATGCCAATGTTAGCCACATCTACTCCCACAGGGTACATTATCACATGTTATATATTTTTATGATCTTTTTACCATATTGAGATACATATATTTATTACATATGCCTTTATAGTTATTTTATCCTTACATAATGCTATATTAGGTATGTTTTTTTACTATGATGTGATATTGATATTTATGCTTAGTGTAGACTAATTTTCACTTGTTTTATGCTTCTTTAATTTGATGATTTTGTAAGATAGGATAGTTATTTTTTATATAGGTGTGAAACCATTTATCCTTGTTTGTTTTGATGTATTTATGTCCTTTGAATTTGGATCCTTAGCCTTGTTTATTGTGGCACTTGTTTCTGTTTGTTTGTGGCTCCTTAGCTTTATTTTTTATGCCACTTGATCCCTCTTATTTGTAGCTCATTAGTATTATATATTTCCCCTTGAGTGTGGCTCATTTGAATTTATTTTTAGTGACATTTATATCCCTTAGATGTGGTCCCTTAGCCTTATGTGTGACATTTTATGCTATTGTGTGATATTTTATGTTGAGCTTGTTGATATTTTATGATTTATATGTTTAAGAGTGTAATGCTCCATATCATGCACCTTCCACCTTGTGTTATTATTTATATAATTTGCTTCCTTATTTTTATCCTTAAAAGTGATATATACTACTATGTTATTCATTGATACATATATATTGACATACCACTTATATACCCTTGCATTTTACATGTTACATACATGCCTTGATAGTATATACAATACTATAATGACATACTTGCCACATGTTGATATCCTTTTACATTAAATTATACATGAAATTATGATTGAATTATAGGATCCATCCCTCAACTCAAAAGAGGGGCATATTAGTGGGCCTTGTCATAAAGACTAAATCCTCCATGAGTATATTTGAGTACAATATACACTGTTAAAATATGATTCAAATATAATATTGAGGTATTTATTTAAAGATTTTAAATAGATTTTTGGGGCATATGTATTCTATTTCACACACCATGATTAATACATTTTTGATTGTCATAGATTCAAATACATTTGGGGAATGAGTAGAGAATATGTAATCCATTTTACATGACAAATTTAGTTGGGCATGATAGTAGTTCATGTACACATATATATTTTAGTTAGCATCAATTCAATTGGAAATGATACTAGTTCACACACATATAAACCATTTAATATTTCAATGGGACATGATGATGTTAAATGAAAATTTATACATTTTCACATTTGAAGATATATATCAAGTGTGTTCAAGTCTAGAGTAACCTTGAATGTATAAATCTACTTGCAGTGCTTGATTCATGTTTAAATGAGAAACGTGGTTGAGGTTCCATGATGCAAGGGAATATTAGGAATGCAAAGAGCTATTATAGTATGTGTTTAATAGTTATAAGTAAGGTATGGTGTTGGTAAGGAGCCATGATTATAATAAAAATTTGAATTAGAAGTTTTCCTGCCTTTCTTGTAATTTGAATTTTCAAGTATGTAAAGAGGGATTGAGATTGTGTTTAGATGGTTAAGGTGGGTTATAATGTTATTTCTTGTTAAAATGAAGTTTTAATAGACATATAAGGTCTTTTGATAGTCCTAAGATGAGGTGGAGTCAGTGTGTCATGTTGATAATGAGGGTGATAGTCAAAATAGTCATCACCCTACATGGCTTTAGTGTGGTTAAGATTTTCTTGATCCAAAAAATGGTTACTAGAGGGTTTAAGAGTTAGTTTGGATGTTTACATAGGTAATACATTCAAGTGTGAGAGATAATGGAGTTGTAAACAAGAAAATATGATTATGATAATGAATTTTTGAATGCTTTTAGCATGTTCATGACTAAGACAGAGTATCATATATTTGAATCTTCATGTGGTAAGTGATTGATTGTTTATTTAATGATATTAAATATGATAAATTTGTATTATCTTGTTTGAGATAAGTTAATTTAAGGTGAGTTGATTATAAGTCATTGTTGTTGAAGATAGTTAAGACCAGTCAACATGGTATAAGCTTATACAACCCTATTGTGACTTAAGTAATTGAAATATTTTGGGCATTAAGTTCTATGGAGATATTTGGGATAAATTTAGATAGTTTGAAATAAAAAAATTTACATACATATACTTGTTTAGACCTTGACAAGCCAAGTTGGTAATATGCAGTATTTCTTGGTGAGTATACAATTCATAAAACTCAATAATTTATAGACTGAGTTAAGGTGGAAATGAATATTGTTTAGGGTTAAAAGAAGTTAAAAAGGGTTTAACATACTCAATTAAATTGGAATTGAGTCTAAAATTGATATTTAAATGGTTTTAAGTTGAAAAGATAAAGAAAACCCCTGCTAACCCCTATTTCTGTCACAAAACATAAGGAAAAACTAAGACATTGAGTTTGAAAATGCATTATAGCTTATGGGGACTTTATCATCAAAGGATAAAGGTGAATTAAGGTTAGATATAACTTATGGACTTGATTATATATCTTGAAATCTTGTAAAACATTCCATGAGGAATTTTATACACCCTCGGCCTATACCAAGGTTATATTTGCCCTAGAACTAGGGTTTCTCCATTTATAAGAGATTGAAACCTTAGAAAAGTCTTATTATTGGTTATTTGATAGGTGAGGAGGTATAATAATTGATTTTAGAATTTTTAAACTAGTTCCATATAGGAAGGGACACTTATGGTTGACTTTAACTAAACATGGATCTATAAAACCTAATAAACCTAATTAAAGAGTGAATAAGGTCTAGTTTAGTGATCTAATGAAGGATTTAGAAGTTGAGACTTCATAGAAAGAAGTATATGGATAGAGGGTATTCAAATTAGTTTATGGTTTCCCAAATCCTTTCATACAAATCCATACAGGTTAGAATTTCAAGAAAAAGGGCTATAAGGAGTGGTCTAAAAAGTAGGGCAGAGTTGAGTGAGTGAGACTAAATTCATTGTGGAAGGTAGAGGATGTGATAAGAGGTAAAAAAATGAATATATAAGGTACATCTAATGAGTTATTAATAAAAAACCAATGTGATTTTATATCCATGGTTGCATGTAGATTCAAAGGATAAGTGGTGAATAGGTGATTGTAGAAAGAGAATCATGAATGAAGGTAACATGTAGGGTTGTTAGAAAAGTGGATATGAATGATGAAGATGGATTAAGATGATTCAAATTAGTTGTGTGAATTTTTCATGTATATGTTCAAAACCTTTGAAAATAATAAATTGAATTTAGGTCCTCTTGGATAAGAAAGTTTGTGTGTTGGTAAAAGAAGTTTTGAAAGTTAGCAAGTACAAAGGAAGATAATTATAGACTTGTGTATAGAGATATACATCATTACATGTCACTTAATGACCTAAAAATTAATCCCTGAGCCCATTATGTGTCTTGTTCATTGCATATTTTGGTCACAAGATTAGTGTTGGATTGGTTACATATGGGTTGGGGGAAATTTTATTCTAATCCATGGCTCTTATCTTAGTTAAATATCAAATTAGGGATTGATCACCATTAATTTATCCATGTTCTCCAAGTGATTAAATGACGAATCATAAATTATCCAGTACTTAGATAATTAATCATAACCTATAATAAGTTATAGGGAAACATTGTTTACTCACATACAAATGTAATCCTTCCTTGCTCTTTCAAGTTTCAATTATAGTTTAAATTTTAAATTTCATTATATAGACATTGAATATTACACTTTAATTGCATGTTTTTGTGGAGAATATTGTAGATTTAGAGTCTTCTTCTAATGATAAAGTGTGATATATAGACTTAGGTATATCTTAATTATTTTACTCTAGTAGTTTCATTGCATTATAATACTAGAATAAAATGGAGGCATTTATAGATATATAAATATGGTATTTGACACTTGAAAATGTTTGTCTTGACTTAGACATATTATACATGACTTATGCAACTTCAACAAACTCATATTATCTATTCCCACACACATGCATGTTAGTTATGATCCTGATCGATTATAAGTTTCTATTAGTTACTTTAAAGAACCTTTCAATCTATGCCAATTAGGTAAACATATTATTTATAAAACTCCACATTACCCAATATTCATTTCTATATCTTAAAAACTAATGTATGACTGAGATATTAAATTTAAGGGAAGTGTCCTGACATTTACATTATCATCCTTACCTAGAAATGACTATTTTTCAAATAATTTTAGTTCAATAGATCAACCCATTTACCTAACTTGTTTGTGGTGCAAGAAATTACCCAATTGATCACATAAAAAAATAAATCAAGGACAAACTTATTATCCATCTAGTATTCTCAAGTACTTATCAAATATACTACTGCACATTGATAAAATCTATCCTAATATTCCAAAATTTGAAAAAATTATATATGAGTAATCATCAACTAATTTTGAATCGCACTAAGCCAAGTCAAGAGTAATATTATCAAGATCAAATCTATATTTCTAAGTTCATTTATATAGTGAGATAACATAGCTGTATAATCACACTAAATAGAAGAACTATGTGTCGTTTAAATTCTATCTTTGGATTATTGGGTATGTAGGGAACATTAAATCACCAAGGGGGTGATTGGGGTTAGATCAAACCAATTAAACTTCCTCACATTTTACAAATTTTTTATCCTTCACAAGTGGACCTAGGATTTCCAGGATAAGGAAGTTATTTTTTTTTACTTATGCACATAGTCAAGGGTCAAAGATCACAAATACAAAGACATATCAAGGAGGTGAAATTTACTTTATGATAAAAGAGAGGAAAGACATCATAATAAAATAATGTTAGCCTTGGTCACCTGCATCTACCAAACTCACCCTTGGGTGACAACAACAACCCTACATGCATTAAGACACAATTTAAGATCTATATGAATCACATACCTACATCTAATCTAAGTCCATTTTTTAGAACATGGTCATAATTAACCAGTCAAATAGTGAAGCAAATTATTTTATCCTTTGTTTCTCTTTCCATACATAAAAAATCCAACTATCAAATTAATTCAGATATTGTACATTTAAATTTATGATTGATTTACATACATTATAATCTGAAATAATTTTATTAATTTTATCCTATTAAGATTCCTATAATTTAAAAATAAGGTAAACAATATGAAATTAACTATTATACCTTAATTATGCTGGTTGGGTTATTAACCAACATAAAATTCTATCTAGATGTAAATAATATAGCTAATTCTCCAAGAAGTTTTCTACCACATAATATTTCCCATCTGATTTGGGGTGATATGGAGTGAGTTGAGTACCCTAAGAAGAGGAAAAATAAAGCACATAATTATAGTTTCTATCATAATTTCTTATCACACTAGACATTCTATCATAATTTTTTATTTATCATCTTCGATCTATTCCCAAAAGCATCTTAATTTATTCTATAAAAAATATATAAATTTATAGTTTCCCCCAACTGGTGACACACACAAGTCATTTAAAACCTTAATATTTAGGTTCAATATTTTATAAATTTGTATCCATCTCTAACAAAATAGTAGATACTAATGACAGAAAAATTAGTAAACTTTACGTAATCTTTCCACTAACTTGCATGTAAAAGTTACTAAAAATAGTAGTTACTACAAATAATAAAATCAGTTAACTCTAGATAATTACACACACACACACACACACACACACACACACACACACACACACACACACACACACACACACACACACACACACACACACACACACACACAGTAATATCCCCTGTTTCCCTTGGATTCTGAGACTCGATATTTTGAATTATTTTTTTGTGTATTCTGATTTTTTTTGGTGTTTTATGCATGTAATAAGAAAAAATTGTGAGTTTTGCAAAATAATTCCAAATAAATAGATAAACCACAATATAATCTCTCAACTAGAAAATCAAAGATCTTATTACTCGTCCAGATGATTACAATAAAAGTCCTCTGTCATGAATATAAAAGAATATTAAAATACTGTCTTAAAAACTTGATTATTTTTTAGCAATCTAGAAATAAACCCTGGATCTGTGCAGCTCGAATTGCTATGTCAAAAACACAGTCGCCATTGTCTGTTATTCTGTCATCATCGATTGATATACTGCCGACGTCGATCACTATCGGTCAGCAACTCTACCGACATCGGTACTCAGTCGGCCGATGTTGGTCTCTAGCCTGTCGATGTCAGTCTCTGGGTTCCCTATGGTGCTATCTGGCCTGCTACAAGATGGTATGGATTTGCATGAATCTATACAGATTATATACAGGAGCAAATAGAATCTAGTGCAACCTGAATGCTGGACACCTGATCTCAAGATTTCTACCTGTATAATTCTCTAAATCAAAAACTAATAAAAGAAATACTTGTAAACCTCTGTGATAACTTTTGTATGAAGTTACTCCCAAATTGGTAATAGATTAGCTAATATCTCATAGCTTCTGAATTGCACACACTAAAGAGTGTATGTTCTCCAATGCAAATAGAATACTGGAACCCTTGGCTCAGTCTTCTCAAGAAAAATCCTTAGCAAAATCTTCAATATCAATAATCAATAATCATATAATAATGGCCTCTCTCTAATAAGAAACCCTTATATCCTCAAAAAGGTGCACTTGACCTAATTAGGGTTTCATAGTTAAGAATTAGGGTTTCATAATTAAAATATGTTAAATAATTAATATTTAATTAAATCAATCAAATATTAATATCTCCCTCAATATATGTCCAATCCTCGAACCGACTAAAGCTAGTGAACCAGGGAGTGATTTCGCACATGATCATACCCAAACAGGTGTGCTCTGCTAAGTGCCAAAAATCCCTAAATAATAAGAGCTCAGGCAAACATATCCGAAAGAGCCCGAATGAAAGCCAATTGGGAAAATTTTGCTAGTCAAAGCCAAGCCAAGCTCCATCATGACCCTCTATCCATCCTATCAACCTACGAAGGTTGCATAATAGGCTAATCCTCAACTCTGAAGATGTCAACTGAAGAGGGGACATGAAAATCTGCCCCTCCTGAAATTACTTGTCCCCAAGCAATCTCAGAACAACAAACCAATAAATCCACTTGGATCCCTTATGTAATCATGATCTATGCTACTGTCAATCAGCACAAGCTCCTGCAATATCCTCTGAAATATAACCAAGAGGAATCCACAATCAAACTGGTGAATTTAACTCACCTAATCTCTGAAATCACAACTGCCCTGGATGTGTTGATACTGCAGGCTGTGTAACTTGCAACTACCAATTCTATCTACAAAAGATGGTGCCAATCCATCCCATAATGGATGGTAAGAAACAGGAGCCAATCTACACCTGTGTGAAATCAAATCTTCTATTTCTTGGTCAAAAGAAAAATAATGAGCATACCCCACCATATAATGCTGGTAGGAACCCCCAAACTCTGCTACTAGCTCACTATTACCAAACTGGGAATCAATAGATGGCTCCAATTTTTGACTCCAAGTAGCTATAGGCTGGATAGGACCCTGTGTAACCCACTTAACAAACCTCACCTCAAAATCCCTATGAGGTAACATAGTAGAAAGGATCACTATAATCTCTCCAACCCATCTGCTAATAGCACTAGTACCTTGAATGAGAACACCTTCTATCACTCTATGCAAGTCCAGATGAACACTTACACTATCCAACAAATACTCCATGAATGATTTAGTGTAGTAAAAATTATATGCGGAATCATCAACATACTCCCTCGCACACCACAACTAATCCCTCTGTAAAGGTGGCACAACCAACTGTACCACACTATCATTTGTGTGAGTAGAATCAATCTAGAGACTCAACTCCACAGGTATCCCAAACTCATCAAGACCAGGTACTCCCAAATCTTGAACATGTGTGTTAGCCCCAACAACATGTTCCTCAGCAACAACTGCAGGAACGTACTCACCACCAACCACCTCAATATACAAATAAACTGGGTCTGGGGCTGGTGAAGACCGCAAATGCTCCAACTCCATGGTCACCTCTTTTGAATGAAATTGTGACTCCTGTAGATCTTGCTGTAAGTCATCACAAGAAGACCCTACTGTGACTCCTTTCTATCTCTCCGTGTTGGAGAGATTGACCTTCCCTTTTATGTTTTGAAGGTGTTGTCTTGCATTGGCAGCCACTAATCTAGCTTCCTTGGCCCTTTGTGACCACATATCACATAAATTTTGTGTCCTTCCACATCCTTCCAAGTCTGATGTTCATGATGTGAAGGTGAAGTAATAATATGATCATCCAAAGAATCCATACCCTTATCATCCATATGATTAGCATGCTCTATGCTGGCCTCCAATGTAGAAGTCTCAAGTGAAGCTTCTTGCAAAGATGATATAGACAACTCATTCCCCATGGTTATCCTCATATCCTCTTGTGCCAAATCAACATGTCTAAAACCTGGCGTAGGGCTGTAATCAACCCCTGTAGAGACCTCTTGTTTCTCCTTCTTCCTGTTTTGTGATGTGGACCCTTTAAAAATGGATGCCATACACCGTACTAATTTGTATTCTATTGTAGGATGTGAAATAAATTCATTCATCCTCCTCTAGTGTTCAACCAACTTGTTCAAACTTTGTTTAAGCATCTCCATATCCTTGTCCCACTGTTTCTAAGTCCTTGAAGTAATCATGGTTACTTAGCTGATTTAATGACCAATCTACCCAACAGGATGGCAGAACAAAAGCTTTGATACCACTGTAATATCTCTTGTTTCCCTTGAATTCTGAGACTGGATATTTTGAATTATTTTTCTGTGTATTCTAATTTTTTTTGGTGTTTTATGCATGTAATAAGAACAAATTGTGAGTTTTGCAAAATAATTCCAAATAAATAGATAAACCATAGTATAATCTCTCAACTGGCAAATCAAAGATCTTATTACTCATCCAAATGATTACAATAAAAGTCCTCTGTCATGCATATACAAGAATATTAAAATACTATCTTAAAAACCTGATTATTTTTTAGCAATCTAGAAGTAAACCCTCGATGTGTGCGGCTCGGGTTGCTATGTCAAAAACACAGTCGCCATCATCGGTTATTCTGCCATCATCGATTGATATACTGCCGATGTCGGTCACTATTGATCGGCTACTCTATCGACGTCGGTACTCAGTCAGCCGATGTCAGTCTTTGGCCTATTGATGTCAGTCTCTGGGTTCCCTGTAATGCTGTTCGACCTACTGCAGGATGATACAGATTTGCATAGATCTGTACAGATTCCACACAGGAGTAAATAAAATCTAGTGCGACCTGAATGCTGGACACCTGATCTCAATATTTCTAGCTGTATAATTCTCTAAATTAAAAACTAATGAAAGAAATACCTGTAAACCTCTGTGATAACTTCTGTATGAAGTTATCTCCCAAATTGGCAATAGATCAGCTGATATCTCACAGCTTTTAAATTGCACACACTAAAGAGTGTACGTTCTCCAATGCAGATAGAATACTGGAACCCTTGGCTCAGTCTTCTTAGGAAAAATCCTTAGCAAAATCTTCAATATCAATAATCAATAATCATATAATAATGGCCTCTCTCCAATAAGAAACCCTTATATCCTCAAAAAGTTGCACTTGCCCTAATTAGGGTTTCATAGTTAAGCATTAGGGTTTCATAATTAAAATATGTTAAATAGTTAATATTTAATTAAATCAATCAAATATTAATATCTCCCTCAATATATGTCCGATCCTCGAACCGACTGAAGCTAGTGAACCAGGGAGTGATTCTACACATGATCATACCCAAATAGGTGTGCTCTGCTGAGTGTCAAAAATCCCTAAATAATAGGAGCTCAGGCAAACATGTCTGAAAGAGCTCGAAAGAAAGCTAACTGGGAAAAATTTTCTAGTCAAAGCCAATTCAAGCTCCATCATGACCCTCTATCCATCCTATCAGCCTACGAAGGTTGCATAATAGGCTAATCCTCAACTCTGAAGATGTCAACTGAAAAGGGGACATGACACACACACACACACAATTTTGCATAACTCTAATTTAGAGTAGAACTTTATTTAGACACTCTTATTTAATGCATTTGATTCATTCATGAAGAATAAATAAATATTTATATTTACAAAATTATGAGTAAATTATGCTTATTGATATTTTTCTTTGATGGTTTTTTATTTCATCAAAATTTAATTATACAACTACAAGCTTAGAAAATCATAATATCATGAGTGAAAATGTTGCTCACCCATTATTTTATTCTACGTTTTTCTACTTTTAGATTTAGTTTGAGACTACAAAATTTATCTTATTGGTGGTGATTTTTATATTATATTATACAAATTATTGGTTGCACTTTTAAGAATTATATGATAGTCGATGAGTGGTAACCATAAAATGACCATAAATAGGCACATTCTAGAAGAAGTATGTGTAAATTTTAAAATATGGTATTTGGAACTTGGATATGTGAATTTTGACTTACACTTATCCTACATGATTTGTGCACCTTCAAACAACTCGTATTTACCATTATCAGACACTTGCATGCTAGTTATGAGCCTAATACATTCTAAGATGCCACTATTTAGCTATATGAAGGTTTCATTTTATGCTAAATAAACTAAATTTATTATTCAATTATCTTCATGTTACCATATTTACATTCTTATTTCTTAGACACTAACATCAAACTCAGATAGTAGCAATAATGAAACTATTTTAGACTAATGCTACCATCCTTCACCTAACAATGACTATTTTTTAAAATAAAACCATTCCCATATGTCAGCCCATTCACCTAACATGTTAGTGGTGTGATAAATTACTCAAATGAGTGCATATAGATAAAAATCAAAGTTAAGCTTATTATCCATATACTATTCTCAAGTACTTATAAAATATACTATTGTACATTAAGAAAATCTTCTTTATTATTCCCAAATTTTAAATAGACCATTAGGGAAATGATTAACAAGTTCAAACAGCACAAATCCAATTTAAGAATCAACATTTTCAATATCAAAGCCATATTTCTAGGTGCATTCATATAATGAAAGAACAAAATTTCAAAATTACACTATGGGGAAGAAATAATTTTGGCTTGACTTCTTTCTTCAAATTATT
Organism: Torreya grandis; assembly: GCA_037957365.1. Taxonomy (NCBI): domain Eukaryota; kingdom Viridiplantae; phylum Streptophyta; class Pinopsida; order Cupressales; family Taxaceae; genus Torreya; species Torreya grandis. The sequence continues at coordinate 189,391 of JARHVA010003773.1, forward strand.
AGATACATAGGAGATCCGCAAACAGTAAGGGGGTGATTGGGGTTAACACATCCCTATTAAAATTCCTCACATTTTATAAGTTTTTATCCTTCACAAGTAGACTTAGGGTTTAAAGGATAATAAAGTTCATTTCTATATTTTCACCCACAATAAATGGTCACATATAATAGATTTAGAGATAAATGTGGTAGGTGCACCACACTATATGGTCATACAAAGGCAAGACATCATAAGATTGTAATTTTAGCCTTGGTAAATTGTGTTTGAAAAATTTCTCCTTGCCTAATGGTAATCAACCTACACTTAATGAGACATAATTCTATGTCTAATCAAACCATAGGGATTCTTCTAATCTATTTATGTTATCAAAACACAATCATAGTCAACCAGTTGAATAGTGAGGCTAAGTATATTATCCTTTGTTGCACTTTCTAGTATTGTACATTTGTATTTATGATTTTTTTACATACATTATAATATAGATTAATTCTAATATATCTATCCTATTAAGGATCACATAATCTAAAAATATGGTAAATATATAAGTGAACCCATGTATTGTATAGAACCATGAAAACCATATACCTCCTTAATGTTTTCTCATTTTAACACCATGGTTTCCATCCCTAAAAAAACTAATATTTATATGTTTTCTTTCCTACTAGAAGCAGTCTTTGTTTGTGTCTTTAATAATATATTAGGGTTATAATTTTAAAATGAATATTTAATCCAAAACCCCTGATAGTCCCCCTCCCATAGATTTCCTACTATCTAGCCATTACATGCCTTATGTTTATGATAATGAATGAAAAAATTATGTTATCAATGATGTTAATTATGTATATGATGAACATAATTATGAGGATAATGGTTATTATTATGAATATGAGGAAGATTTGTATAATTGTGATGCATATATAATGAAAAAGGAAATGAATTAGATACATTGAAATGGAAGAATCTAGTCCCTCTATCTCTTATTTTTAAAATTTCATACACTAGAAAAATCATAACATTATAATGAATTACCCCATACACTCTTTTATAGAATTACATATAATGAGGAGTAGGTTTTTTTTAGCGGTGAATATTTGTTAATTTATGAATATTCTATTTTTAAGATTTTAATTTTGGTGATTTTTTAGGGTCGGTAGATGGGACCGGATCACCAAAATTTTAGGGATTTTTTTTGGGGGCATCAGATCACTAACCATTTACAATAATATATAATATTACACTTAAATTCATCAGATATATATAGTAGATCCCTTGAGGGCCTAACCTATACCAACTAAGGGAAGAAGTAGAACCACAATTAGAGGAACATAGAACCAAACAACACAAATGAACAAAGAAATCAAATGATAGTACTGAGAAACAAACCAAACCACATCACCAAATGGTAGAGATGAATGCCTAAGCTAAATGATATAAATAAATGACATAGTCGAGTGACACAATTGAACAACCCAGTCGAATGACATAGCCAAACGACATAACTGAACAACATAGTCAAATGACCTAGCTGAATGACCAAACCAAATAACTTAGCCAAATGACATAGCCAAATGATATAACCAAATGATAGAGCCAAATGATACAGCCAAATGACATAGCCAAATGATAGTGATGAATAACAACACCAAATGGTAGAGTTGAATGATAGATCCAGAAGCTAGTAACGAATGGAGGATTAGATGACATAACCAAATGGTAAAACTAAATGATAATTATGGATGGGGGAATTGGTGAAATAGAGGTGAAACCCTTCTATCAGATGATAATATTGAACATAAGTATTGAATGATAGAGTCAAAAAACATAGGCCATCATGACATCTAGAGGGAATGGTAAAAGGATAGGCCAATAATTAAGAAAATCATCCACATTACCTTATTTTAAAGAGCCAACCAAAAATCATACATAATCACAATGCACTCAAAATACAGGTATTTATTATTTTTATAGTTTGTCATAAATTTGATTTCAATTGTTCAATAATATTAAAATAATTTTACATGCAGAAATCCCCATTATTGTCTCACAAAATAGAATCATCCAGAATAACATATCACCCCCTAAATACTTTTTTAATGATGACATGCCATCATTTGAAGATGCTCCTATAATTTTCAATGAAAATGATAATGACACTAAAGTAGTATAAGAGATTGGACCATCTCACCAAACATAAAGTTTAGCTAAAACCTCCACTCAAAAATCTTCCTAAAGGAAGAGAAGTAGATGGATAATTGAAAGGTCCTTTAAGGTGGATTGGGCGACAAAATTTCTATTCATAGAACCTATAGATCCTAAAAATATTGATGATACTCCAAAAGAATGAAAATGTACAATATGTAGCTGGAAACTAGGAAAAGAACATAAAATATAATTGAAATTGGACATGATTGAGAAACATTATGGAAAAGTATATGAGATAGTGAAGCACCCAGATGGAGTGATAACAAGAACACACACGTGGAAAATTGTAGAAGAATGCATCCATGTGAGATATGCATATGATCATGAAAATGATAAAAAGTTTCAAAAACATCTTGTGGATAAAGGGGGAACAATTGAAGAAAATTTTGGAATAGTCAAGTAGTCCCATCTGAAGGAAAAATACATATAGTTCTCTATTATATACCATATTCTAAAAAAAGGCAGACTTATTTTTGTTTTTTTAGATTATAAGTTTTTGTTTCAACATAATGGATTTATGGATATTCCATAATTATGTTGGTCAAATAGTAGTTCTTGGAAAATGGCAAAATGTCTAGCAATGGTTAAGATTGAAGATTTGAAAGAAAGTGTTCAAAAATCACTGTTTATCTCACTATCCAATGATGAGGTCACAACAATTGACAACACAGCTTGGGTTTGCATTCATGTGTATACTTTTGATAACTATTAAAGGGAACCTCATCTACTAGCAGTTCATAAAATGGTAGAAAATTGCAGTGCAAAAAATCTTCACAATTTAGTTGTATCGAATTTGAAAGATATAGCTGGAATGGATGATTATGGAATATCTACGAAGCTGGTATGTGTTGGGGCTGATGGTGCATCAGTTATGTAGGGGCATATAAATAGTTCATGCGTTTGGCTAC